>VDFB02000009.1:45198978-45354512 GCA_007258455.2 Sequoia sempervirens
CAATGCTAACAAAGGCAATGCTATTGTGATCATGAATAAGCTTGATTACTTTTCCAAGATGCACCTCCTCTTATCGGATACCAGTAGCTACAAAATCCTTGATTCCAATCCCACCTCCAAATTAATAAAAAAAGTTAAGTCTGTCATTGCGGAATCATCCTTTGATGAAACCACCAAAAAATGGCTCTACCCTTCCAAAGAGGTAACCCCCCGTATCTATGGGGTTCCTAAAATCCATAAAATGGGTACCCCTCTGAGACCCATTGTTGATACTATTAATTCCCCTACTTACAAATTAGTGACCCATCTTGCTAAACTCATCTCTCCTCTCATTGGAAAATCAAGATCCTTCATCAAGAACTCTTCCCATTTTGTGGACTTCATCAAGGAAAAGAAACTAGATGAAGATGATCTTCTTGTTAGCTTCGATGTCCTCTCCCTCTTCACCAATGCCCCCCTTCTTGATTCTATCGAGCTTATCAAACAAAAGGCTAGTTCTAAGATTGCTTCCTTAGTTGAGTTATGTCTCAGATCCACCTTCTTCTCCTTCTAAGGTGTTATTTATGAGCAAGTGGATGGAGTTTCCATGGGCTCCCCTCTCTCCCCCATCGTGGCCAACCTTTACATGGAGCACTTTGAAGATATCTCTCTCCATTCATTTCCCTTCAAACCCAAGTGGTGGAAATGTTATGTGGATGACACCAATATATGTTGGCCTCATGGTCGTGAGAAACTTGAAGAATTCCACTCGCACTTAAACAACATATTTCCTTGCATCTCTTTCACCAAAGAAATTGAATCATATAACCAACTTCCTTTCCTTGACATTCTTCTCACCAAAAGAGCTGATGGTTCCTTATCTTGCTCTATCTTTCATAAATCCACCCACACTAATCTATACATTCACTCTACCTCTCACCATCACCCTAGCCAAAAATTTGGGGTTCTCAAAGCCTTGGTTTCTAGAGATTTTATAATCTGTGATGATGAGCAGCTTGAGCAAGAGTTAGCCCACCTTACCCATGTCTTCACATTAAATGGTTACAAAAGAAATCAAATCAACAAAGCAATCAACCAAGCCAAAGCTAGGCTCACCCTCAAGTCTCAAATTTCTGGCCCCTCCTCCCTCCCTCTTGCCACCCTCCCCTATGTTGAGGGTGTCTCCAATAAAATTGCTAAGATTCTCCTCAAAAAAGGTATCAATTGCACCTTCAAGCCCATCTTCACAATAAGAAATCACATCCCTTCCCCCAAAGATCCCCAAGATCATTTCCTCAAATCTGGTGTCTACAAAGTTTTTTGTTCTTGTGGCATCCCTTACATTGGGGAAACCGGTCGTTCCATCAACACAAGAATCAAAGAGCATTGTGCTGACATTAGACATAAATGTATCTTAAAATCTGCACTAGTTGAACACTCCTCTAAGACAAGCATCGCATTGCCTTAGAGGACACCAAAATCCTATTCAAAGAAGACAACTTCTTTAAGAGGAAACTCAAAGAGGCCATAGAAATTAACAATTGTCCCTGCAACCTCAACCATGATGGGGGTTGGTCTCTCAGTTTCTCCTGGAAACCCCTTTTAAATAGCCTCAAAGTTCCCTCTCCAAGTCTTTCTTGATTCCCCTCCTTCCCCCTTTTCGTTTTTAACCTTCCCAAACCTATCCCTTGTCACCCCCTCCTTGCTTGTCCTCATTGCTCTCCCTTCGTTCTCCCTCCTCCTATCCCTCCCCTTGTTTGTTTTTTTTATTTTAATCTTTCTTTTTTAGAGTTGTTTTCATTATCTTCTCCGATTGTATTTTTTATCGTTCTTCTTAGTTGGATGTCCTTTTTGGTTTCATTCTTTCATTATATGTTTTTGTCTTATTATTTTTCAAGCATATTATGTGTTACAATAATAAGCATGCATATGATTATTATTATATTCCATATATTATATACTAGTTTTACTTTCCTTTAATTGATTTGTTTTATATTTCATATATTATAATAAGTAACATTTAATTGATTTGTTCTACTTTCCTTTTGTTTTCTTTATTTTGCTTGACCTTTATTCTTTTCGACGGATCTTGATCCTCGGACTGATTTATCGATGATGCGGATTACGCCGGATGATGATTATGACGGATGGTTCACTTTGTTTTATTCTTCTGAAGATCTGGCGGCGATGGGATTTCTGACGACGACGTTTTCATTTTCGGACCTGACGGACGCCTATCTTTGTTTATTTATTTTCCTGACTTAGGGTTCGACGTGATGAGATTTTGATGATGCCGACGATCCTTCTGATGACTTTGTTCCTGAGCGATGGAGCCGACTTGACATTATATTAACATTTATTATTAGTTTTAATAGCTTTCTTTATAATTATATTGTTATTTCCTTTCTTTGATTTAGATTTTTGATTGATTAAGTTTTTTGTTCCTTGTCCCTCTTTTTTTGTTTTATTTATTTTATCTATTATTTTGCATTTTATATTTTATTATTTGTGAGTTTTGTTTAATACTATAACTAGTTTCATTTTATATATAAAAAGTAAATTATAGCATTTAATTGATTTTTTTTATTTGATATTGTAATTATCTTATAAATCTTTTTCCTTTTTTTCATTTAATTGTACATTTTCTCTTGATGTCATTTTTTGACTATTTTCTTCTCTTTCATTTGTCTTTTTGGGGTTTCGTGCCTCCCTTCCCTCCCTTCTCTCCTTTCCTTTTCTATCCAAGTCTGTTGTCTCTTTTTCATTTCTCACTCTATCTGTTTATCATCTTGATGATGGATCATGGAGTATGATCCGAAACGTTGATGTAAAAATTGACACACAGTTATTTCAGAAATCTTGAATGCTATCTATTATGGACTGTGGAAACATAATGCTATTGATATCTTATCATGTCATTTAATACTTGTTTCTTAGGTAATTTAATATTTGATGAGTTAATTGTCTCATGACATATGATTAAGACACTTGTCATGATTTTGTCTAATCCTATGTCTCATCTTGGCTATATAACAAAGGGGTTCTCATTTGTAATTATATGGTATTCAATTCTATTATAATCTTGAGCATTGCATATTGATCTTCTCTCTTTGTGCTTTATATTTGGCCTCTAGATCTTGGGTGGCTATCTTTATAGACAACTCTTACATGGTATTAAAGTAATTCAGGTGCCTTTGGTTAGTATTTTTGGAGAGATTAAATGGTATATCTTGAAAATTTGAGTATGCTCTTCTCTTGCATCAAATGTTGATCTAGAGGATCAGAAAAAATTGATAATAATACTAAATTATGGGGGGGGTTCCTCTACAAATTTGTATTGCAAGTTCATTTTGGGGCTTATTGGTGTAAATTTGAGCTCATCATTAAGTTTAAGGTGTTTGATAAGGTCATTTTTTCCTTTCTTTGTTCAAATTGGACATATGAGGCCAGATATATGAGGGTTTGAAGTTGAAAAGTGGTTGTTAGATCCAAGAGGTGGCTATAATTTTAAACATTTTGGGTCAAATCCAATCTTGTCATCGTGTCCAAAAGACCCAAAACACTAAAGATCAAATATCAATTCATCAAAATTGGACAACTTTACCTAAGGCCGTTAGAGAATTTTTCCCCTCCTCAGTTGTCCATATGACTGCATGGTTGCTTGCACAGTTGCACAATTGGTACAATACGATTTCAAAAAAATTATATATTTTATTTGGTTTGTAAAAAAATTCTATTTTTTAAATAATATATATATATATATATGATTATTGGTTTATGAAAAAAATTATTAAAAATTAGAATATAAACAACATATAGTGTGCATATTGTACTCGCTACCTACGTTCAGTATGCGAGAGGCTTGTGGGGGCTCCATGTGGAGCAAACCCCATAGGTCTCACCACCCCCACCACAAGCATGACTACCTAATATAAAACTGTGGACTCCATCCACTTTTCCCCTAAAATCCCCTCAATGCTCCATCATACTTCAAACCATTAAAGTTTTGACGCATCCCATTGCTTATTATACTCTTCAAACCCTCTAAAATGTTGCAATGTTATATGAGGTTGGTATCTTTTTAAAACATTATTGAACATCAAGATGAGCCCGTTGTTATTCTATCATGTCCCTTGCCTGCTTAGGATGTCGACTCCTCCATTTTCGCCAATATTTTATCATGTCTTGAGAGCTTCGGGATTAATCTGAATAAGATATTCCTTATCTAGATTATTATGTGGAGTTATGTCAAATATATCTTCGATTTTACTTCTCTATGCCCAAAATTTTAGTTCATGAGAATGAGTATATATTTGATTGCACTTATTATATTTTAGTTCAAAAAATTTCTATGGGAGTTTACGCCTGGTTTGTATCAGAGTTCTCCCTTAGTCTTTATCGTTCCCGAGTGTCGTTAATGTGTTAAGGGTTTATCTTGGGGCTACAAAGAATTTTGATACATGTTTTGTCCAAATCCATTGCGAAGTCTCAGTCAGTATTAGCATATATCCAAATCAATCTTAAATCTCTGCAAAGTTTCCATTTCTCTGAACCTTCATGCCAATGTTTCACCCATGCATGCTTGCGTAATCGCTTATATATTGTGGAGATTTGCCAGCAAAGATATGTCTTATTAACACGTAAGATTGGCACAATATTAGCTACTATTAATATTATCGACTCCCCGTAGAGGAGCTCTATAAAAATTTCTATGTTGTGGAAATTTGTTGTATGCTTGGATATATCCATCTGCATCCTCTTGGTTTCTCACATATCTCATACATTCATTGTGTAATTTCTCTTATTGTGCAGTTTTTCCCCCAAGTGGGATATAATTAAGGACACATCCAATCTTCACAATGTCTTTTCATATTGTGCGATATTTGGACATATGTAATATCTCCACAATTGCACAATATCTTGAGTTGTGCATTTTCTCCCAGTTCACCAAAGGAAAATTCACCGTCAAGTAAAATTCATCGCCGGCAATTCACCGTGGCAGGTGGCAGTGAATTTTCTGTGGATGAATTGGTGGCGGTGAATTTTCCGTATGCCTCGCTGGTCATATTCATGATAAAATATTAATACTCATCTAAATTCCACGATGATTAAATGACTTAATTTTTCAAGAGGTGTTATATCTTTGAATTTATGATGCATCCATAATCATTTTTAATACTCACTTTTTCACACAGAAGGGAAATATTTTTTAAAAAAAATTAAAAAGAGGAGAGGTTACATATGGGCATGATGGACATTCATGGCTGGCAAAGCTCCGAAATAGTGAGATATTAATAAACATGATATTTAAATGAGTTGATTTTAAATAGTTAAATGTAATTTACATGATCAGGCAAATAAGACAAATATATACCCGACAGAATTAGAATTTCTTATGGCATTCTAGAACTTTTAAAAATTATAATAATGATAAAATTGGAGTTGTATCGTTAAATTCTTAGGATTTGTCTAAAATTGTTTGTCTCAGATCTGTATATTTAATAACAGGCCGATATTCAAAGGATATCTTCTAAAAGGGTTTAAGTAATAATACCCAATGTTAAAATTATTTCTTAATGGTTTATGCCTACAAGTATAATAATGTGGAATCGGATCAGGTCAAGGGATGATTTGTACCTCAATAATTATGATAGTTTCATTGAAATTTGTCACTTTCTAATGATACATTATGATACCTACATGTTCAAAATAAAGACCAAACTTCCCAAATGAGTTTGCATCAAGAATTGTGCCCAGATTTTCCTATTTGTTCCAAATTTTCCGGGAAGGAGGTTTACATGTGAAGTTGTCTCAATATCCTATGACTTTCTATCCTAGCTATTTTCTAGTTGTCTTTTTATTCCCAAGGAGCTAGAGGGGTGTTGTTTTATTTTCTCAAAATAAGGGAGGTGTAATAGAAGATACAACAGAAAGTGAATCAAGAATCAAATTTAGTCCTAGGAATTTAATGTTAGATCTATGTTAGCTATGTCATGTATGCCAACTATGATATTTTACATATTCTAAGAAATATTACAACTAATTCAATTGGATATGTTTCATTCTAAATATTAAATGTTGATGTAATCTTAACCCTTCATGTTGAGATGATCTACACCATTGATCATGTCTTAGGTTTTGTTGACCTTGCCTATAAAAGGATGGAGTTTTGTCATTGTAAAGTGTATTAGAATAGGAATTATTGTAAATAGACATTTTTGGAATTAGTGCAAGTAAATAATTGAATTTTGGTGTTCTAACTTGTGGTTTCTTATGTTTGCATGTTTCTTTTCTTCAATGTTAGATAAATTTTAGTTATGATGATGGTGAAGTGTGAAAATATTTCATAAATCTCTGGTTCATACCATTCATAGCTTGTTGATTGTAAGTTGTTTTGTATGGTTAGTTGAACCTTATTTGATATTAGTTCAATTGTGAAGATTTGTTTAAATTATGCTAGAATTGGGTATTTATATGAATGTTCATGAATGAAAATATTTCATTACCTTTGAAGATCACACTATTCTTGTGGCATTGTGAGTTAATCTCTAATTAGATATGAATTGGTTTTACGCAAGATCTATTTATTTGAAACACCAATCATTATTGGCATTGTCTTTAGGTTTTCTCAACTTAATCCCTATCTTTTGAAGTTTATTTGAAAATTTGTGTTAGTTTAGGAAGAAAAGCATCCTCTATATTGCAATATCAAATGTTGAAGACTAATTTTAGGTCTTAGATTTGAAAATCTAGTTAGGTTTTCATGTCAATTCCAAACCATTCAAAACCCTCATTGTTTTCCAACAAGGAACTCCAACAAGACTATCAAAACCATTCAAGACTTGACTATCAAAGCCTTGGGGTAATATTTTAAATTCTTAGAGGTTAGATTTCCTTCCAAGAGAGACAAGATACTTTGTGTTTTGTCTATGTTGTGATGTGCAAAAGCACTCACCAATAGATGGTGACATCAACACTACATCAACAACCTTTTTGAAAATTTTGCAATCCAACTTTGAAGGCTCATAACTCAATAATTTGACCTCCTTTCTTGAGTGTTTTTTATTTGAGGTAAAAAATCATGCCTTTTGTATTGTTGTAGACAATTTTTAATTTTTGTTCCTACTTTCTAAAAAAATCAGATTCTCACAAGTGTTGTTGAGCCATTTTCATTTTGGGAACTTTCAAGGCTCCATTCTTGCTCCACGGTAACATTTTTTGGTGCATTCTTTTTGAAAGTGAATAATTTTCCATGTAATTTTTAGTGTTCTGATTAGATTAGTGTCATTTTTTCAAAAAAATATACTTTGAGTTTGTGGCCAAATTTGGCATCTAGAAGCACTAAGATCAAGACCAATGTTATTTTTAGCAAGTGGAATCTATAATCTCACTAAGTATAAAGTGTTAAATCATATTTTTTGGGGGATTTTTAAATTGAGTGATTTAGGGGGGAGGGGGCTCTTGGTGCATTATTTTGATATGTTTGCTAGTTATCTTCTTTTCCACGGATCATTCTAAGGTTCCTTTGCTAACATCATACAATTATTCACCTTGGAATCAACATGCATGAAGTGCTTTAATGACTTAAGGTCACTCTCTATATGTTGAGAATGAGGTGCATGAACCTAAAGATTATGAGAAAAAGATAGAATGGATGATTGAACATATTAAAGTTCTTGGATATCTTTGTATCTTAATCTCTCAAGACCTATTATTTTAAATTGACTCATGTAAGGATTCTCATGAAGCTTGGAACAAATTTTAAACATTATATGACACTACAGATGAATTAAAAGGCTATCAAATTGATAATGAATTGATGAGCCTTCATTTTAAGAACTTTAAAAATATCCAAGACTACATCACTAAGTTTAATGATCTAAGAGAGAATGTAAAGCACATGTGGAATTGATAAAAAGGATATTCAATTGGTCTATAATTCATTGAAAAAAATTGGTCCTAATTATGCAGCTTTTGTTTCTAGCTTTCATGTACTCATAGGTTGATTATGGGGCCTGCATATACTACACCTTCATTTGTATATTTTTATGATATGTTAATCTATGAGCAAAAAAAAAATTATGGGTCTCATAAATTCACTTAAATTGAGCAGGAATTGTCGGTTAGTCAAGTGAAAGAGTTAGAACATTCTAATAAGAAACATAAGAAATCAAAGAATAACCCACATTTAGATCAACCACAAAATAAATCCTCTTCCAAAGATAAATCATCTAAGAAGGAGAAGCCTACTTTTTCATATTGTAAGAAGCTTGGGCATGATGAACAGTCTTGATATAAGAAGTATATTGATGAATTGAAATATCTTAAAATAATCATATTGATCTACCTTCCACAATGTCTTAGTCAAATTCTTCTTCTTCAAAATATTCTAATAAGGATAAAGGCCATCCTAGTATAGTTATTACATCAAGAAGAAAAGGACAAGCTCTTTATGCTTCTATACCTATCTTGGATCAAGGAGATGGCTTCTAGATTTAGGAGCATCTCACTATATGGCATCTTCACAGTCTATATTCTCTTATTTTGATCCTTGTGCTATTTCACCTATTTTTATGGGAAAAGATACATTTATAAATGTAATTGGGAAGAGATCTATTGATATAGGGGAAGGAACTTTCAATGATTTTTTGTGTGTTCCTCATTTATCAAACAATATTCTTTACATCTATCACATTACCCATGGTGGATATGGGAGGATTGTGGAATTCACTCATAATTTAGTTATCATTAGAGACTTGGAGAGTAGAGAGATTATTGCTATTGTGATGGTTGATCATTTATCTTGGTTATACACCTTTTATAGATTTTTCTTCTAATGATGACTTTGTTCATTTCGTTGTTCATCACACTTCTAGTATGGACTATGAATTTGAGGATAATTTTGGCTACTTGAACTTGGGTGTTCTCACATCAGATCCCAGTCTTGAGCCTTGCATTCCATCTCCTCTATTTCTTGTTGTATTTGATGATTCTCATGTTATCACAATTTTGGCCTCATGTGATTCAGTGAAACAAGATCTGCATCATCTTCCAACTACATCTACTTGGGATGAGTAGTTGATAGACATTATTGGTTTGTTTATAGAGTCCCACATTTTAGATTTGGGAGACACCATTGATTGCATACATCTTCTCTTTGATAGAGATGATCCTTCTTCAATCGTTGTGAGAGAACATTTTGACCCTCTTGTTCATTCTCTATATGATCATCCTTCATGGTTTGAAATGAGTATGGATTATTTTAGACAACATTTGGAAGAGGCTTCTTTATCTTCAAAGGATATATCTTTGTCTTTGTATTGTGTTCTACATCTATTTATAGGAGATTCTAGATTTTATTCTTTAGCAATGTGGCCTAGAATATATGTTTGGAGTGTGTCAACTTTCAACTTTGACATGGAGAAGAATTAAAATACATCACATATCATCCTTCTTACATCTTCCTTTATGGATTGGGAAGACATCCTACATACTATCTTGGTTTTGTTTCTTTCTAAGGGGAGGAATGTTGTTTGATAATCTTGGATCATCTTCCACATTCATTTTTTGAGAATCTATCATCATTGCAGGAGAAACTACATTGAGGGGAGCTACATAGTCTCTCTTCTTCTCTCTTATGGGGGATATTTTTCCTCACATGGGGTTTTATCCTTCTCATTCTTTTGTGAGAGAATTTTGTTTTCATATATTTTTTGAAGAGGATTTTTAGCCCACTAGGGTTTCTCCTTTTCTCTATTTGTGAGAGATTAAATTTTCACATGGGTTCCTAACATGGCCTAGTAGCTAGGACCCATATTTTCATCATTTTCATAATAATCTACTCCCTAAGTTGTACTTAATGGGGGTGTTGGTGTGAATAAGGTTTCCTACCTAACTAGTTCACCTAGTAGGTCCTAGGAATCTTTTTATAAGTCTTAGATCTCATGTGATGTTATCATATCTTATCATGTCATTTAATACTTTTTTCCTAGGCAGCCATTTAATATTTGATGAGTTAGTTGTCTCATGACATAGGATTAAGACACTCATCATGATCCTATCTAATCCTATTGTAGACACCTAAAAATGTCCATGTCTTGCAACACCTAGACATCTTGTAGTATGCTTTGCCCTAGGTACCCATGTCATCATCTAATTAGTTAAATAAATCTTATTTATAATTTGACTAATTTCATTTATTCCCTTCCTATGCATAATCCATCCATTCCTCTAATGTTAATTAAATAATTAAATCATTTCCATCCATTCCTCTAATGTTAATTAAATAATTAAATCATTTCCATCCATTCCTCTAATGTTAATTAATAATTAAATCATTTCTATTAATTCTTCTATATTATTTAATTAATGAAAGCATAAATTTAACATTAATTAAATAAATCAAATATTTATTTAATTAATAAAATCTAAAAAGGATATTTTTGCTTTCTTTCCAAAATCTGAATTCGTGTGTATCTAATTAATTTATTTAATTAGATAATTCATCAATTATCCTTCTCATTTTTTTTAGGATTTATTTCCTTTAAAACAATAAATCAAAAAATTTCTATCTTTTTAAAATCTTATCCCATCTCGTTGTATTTTCTCTTTTGTCAAAAATCAAATCCTTATCGAATCTTGTCAAATCTTATCTCCGTCCACATCAAGGCTCTATAAATACATCCTCTCACAATCCATTTAGGGGGAATCCTCTTCAAGCATCCGCACTTTGTCAAAATAATTCTTCAATCTTCCATCCATCTATCCATCATTCTCCATTTGTCATTTTCATCATCAGGTCGTTATGCTACTGAATTGAGCAACCAACATTCCTCCAACAAACAACCTTCAAAATCTTGCATTCTCATGCAGGTTGAGAAGAGCCATGGAGGTCAATCAAGTCTAGTTTGAAAATTGGTTTGCGTTTCTTTTGTTTATTTGCATTTTCATTCTAGTTTGTGCTTCATGGTGTTTGATAGGGTTTATTTATTTTGTTGTTTTCAACACATCCTTCAATGCTGATTTTTTCCCTATCTACACCTATATTTTATCTTGGCTATATAACCAAGGGGTTCTCATTTGTAGTTATATGGCATTCAATTCCATTACAATATTGATCATTTCATATTCATCTTCTCTCTTTGTGCTTTCCATTTGGCTTCTAGATCTTGGGTGGCTATCTCGATAGACAAAGCTTGTACACTATCTATTTGTTTTATCTCATGAGGTTCCATCCAAAATTGTCATTAAGATAAGAGAGATGATGCAAGAAAGAGAAAATATCAAAGAATATGATCGAAATTTTAAGGAATTAATGAGAAAAATGGATAAACCCCTTACTAAAAAACAAATGGCTCATATCTAGATTAGTACAAAGGTTAGAATTGCATTGGATGACACAATATTTGAAACTTATTAAGTGTTGTAGAATTGCCCTACATTGTAGAGGCCTAATTATAGAGGAGAAATAAAAAAATAAGTAGAAAATAAAGAAATGGAAAAATGAGAATATAGTTAAAATAATTAGAAATTAAGAAATAAATATTAGCAAAAAGTGAAAACAATTTTATATAATTTCCCAATCAAATAAATAAATATAGTGAACTTATTGCTCTAATGAAGGACACTTCCAAAACAAATTCCAAATGATGAGGGGTGAGAAAAAAGCTGCAAAACTTAGAGTATACCTGTACAAATAGCCTCTCATAGGCTGAAAAGTGTGTACTATGGAATATGTACAGTGAATGGGATTAACATGAAACTGATGGTTTCCCATCCCTTTTATTAAGGGTAAGAGACAAAGAAGAAAAATAACCTTAGTACAACCACTACTTTGAAGCAAATGAACTTATGCATAAGGGAATGACGAGAGGAAAAGGATTAATAAAAAGAGCATTCCACACCGTAGACCATGGCTACAAACACACCACTACAATTCATAAGTGAACAAAATTCTACCAATTATCCTCCCAAAGAGAATAGGGGTTATTACAATAGTTATAAAGGAAGATGCGATATAGGTAGAGGTTATGGGAAAAGAAAAAGAGATGAGGAAATGTGGCTAGATGGGCCATTATGCAAATTTATGCCAATAAGAATAGAAAAAAAAAATTGTGGGATTTTTGGAAACACTAAACATAAGTTATTTAGTTGTATAAAAGCACAATAATATTTTAAGAATACACCGCCACATAAAAAGTTAGTATTTATATATACCTAACACCCTAAGAGTAGTAGAGGTGATAATGAGAGTACTCAAATAAATATCTCAAATTGTTAAATGGTGTATAAAATTTGAATTAGATGATGAAGAAGAAAAGACCTAGTCTACCCTAATAGAAGAAGACTGATTAGAAATGGAATACTTGGAAAGTAAAGAGGAATTAAAAATAAATCTATCATTAATTATAAAAAGAAAAACAAAGTTATAGTATTTACCAAAGAGGGATAGACATGACAAAAGGAAAAACATTTATAGAAGAGTAGAAGATGAAGAAGAAAATGAATACTTCCCAACCAAAATAAAAAATTTGATAGTTGAAAATGCTAGAAGAATCATTACAAAATTATAAAAGAATATAGAAGACTACCATAAGGCCTATTTTCAAAGAGAGAGGCCCAATTACTAAAAGAGTTGGCTAACTTTGCAAATGAAGAGAACATATGAGAAAAAAAATAGACAATTTATAAAATATTGGAACAAAATGAAGTCACCACTTTAAATCAAAAAGTTAAAAATATGGTAAAAACTCCAAAAATGTGGACAAAAAAGTTTATTATGGTAGAAAAACACATAAACAATATATAACTAAAAAATGTATTCATTGAACTTGGGGTAAATTTGATAATTATACCAAAAATTGTATGAGAGGAGCCAAGAAGACAAAAATTACATGGCATGCCTTATAACATAGCCCTGGAAAACATAATTGCAATAAGCACCATAAGGACATAGATAAATATAAAGGAAAAACTACTAGGAATCAAAAATAAATCTAATTTTGGCATGATTGAAATGAAAGAGTCATTCAAAAAATTCAACATCTTGTTGAACATGGAATGGTTTGTCAAATATAATGATATATTTGAATCATAAAAGTAGAAGCTATCTTTTTTTACTAAGATAAGATAGTACATATCCCCTTATATATTGACATGAGTGGTGCATATATAGAAGTCACATAAGAAGAAGATTTGGATTTGGAAGAAGAGGGTGTATTTAGAAGGCTATATTTAGTGTGGAAACTATTTAAGATTGATACAAAGGGAGAAACCAACATAGAGGTGCAAATAATACTAGAAAGTGGTGAGTTGGTACATGGTTCACCCACAAAGCTGGTTTAGAATTTCTAGGAGATTCTGATTTTTTCTGAAATCACATATGTTTAGAAAATATAATGATTTAAGCCTTAAAAAGTTCCATTTAAATCATTCCAATTGAAGATGGTTTGATCAAACTACCTTATATCAAACCCCCTTGGATAGAACCCCGCTAGTTTTAAACCATAGCTATAACAGAGTCTCCTTTACACCTATCAAAATGCTGATAAAAAACCACTTTTGATTTACCTTTTGGGGGATCAAATGAATTCATTTAAAATTTATTTTTTATAAGTATGTAGTCCTTATTATAAGCTTCCCAAAAAGTATAATTTTAAATAAATTTAATTTTATTATTATATCTATTTTTTATTTCTTGTGAATGTAGGTTTTTTATCGAAAATCAAGCTCTTTGTTCTGCACATGTGGAAAAATAGAAGATTATCAAAAAAAAATGAAAAATATGAGTGCACTGAATATTGAAGTCTGTGATCCAACAAAAAAAATAAAATTGAATTTCAATACATACAAAAAAAGTTGTGTTATACGATCCACCTATGTCTGAATTGTAATTGGTTTGACTTCAAAATTTGACTAAGGAAAAAATATTCAATAAAACACTATGAAACCAATTGGAAGCACTAGGTATTATAGTTACAAATCTAAATTCGAAAAAAATAGTATTTTATCCTTCATGGAAAAAAAGTTGTGTTATACGATGAGTGTCACTCCTTAAAAATGGTGTTTACTGAAAAAAAACTAGTTTTCAAAGGAGATGGAAAAAATCACTAGTTTGCATCATCTTCAAATTCATCACGGTTTAGCCGCTATAGGTGCCCGGAAGTGAAGATTTAGTTAGGAAAAATCAGTTCAGTGTCCAGTTTGGCCAAAAATTGTAGACCACTATTGTGGGATCACCCTACAAATAGTGATAATGTGGTATAATTTTATGAGTTGGAAGAGATAGATAGATGGACAAATAAGGTCCCAAGAACATGGAAGCTGAAAATGAGGGTGTTAGGAAGCAATATAAATAAAAATAATCCACCATAGATTAGAATCAGGAGGTATTTCAATAAGGATCCATAAAAAAGTAATAAAGGGTACAACAAATATTTTTTATGGAAAATATGGAGATTAGAGAGATAACTAAAAGAGATGAAAACCTACCACAAATAAATAAAGGATGCCACATAAAGAATATGGTATTATATAGAAGGAAGATTGATACAAACATAGTGAAAGATACTTTTAGGTCCTAAAATTATTGCTCACACTCATAGAGGAATCAATCTACTTCAAGCTAAGTAAATTTAATTTTGAATAGGGATTGATTGATTCATAAAAAAAATGTGAGTGATTAAAGTCCAATTATTGAGAATGGATAATATTTCCTTCACTTTGGGCTTAGCTAGACCTAAGAGGGTGTTCCTAGAGGTATCCTTACTAAGATTAAACACAACTAAAAATAAGAAAATTCAAAACACCAATATAGTATCCAATACATACTTAGCCCCAAAAGTTGTCATTGGACCAAGGACTAACCTATTGAACATAAAACCTCTATTAAGTTGATAAAAATGCCATTGAATACATGCAATATAAAGGTATGTAGAACATGATTCTCAAAGATAAAATATTTAAGGCTCACTATTGATATTTTCTAGATAAATCATTGAACAATGAAATGCATATAAACTACCGCCTAACCCTATACTATTGGTGATTTTTTTTAGAATGTGGTGGGTCATAAGTTTCCAAGACCAATTCCTTATTTTTGGGTCACATGTCATAATAAACCAAGAAGAATAACACATCAAAATAACATTAAATATATGACATCAAATAACTAAACATACTAAATAATCCCTATTCAAACTACAAAAATATATATGAAATGAGGAAAATACCATTGCAAACAATATCTACAATGAATTAAAGTGTTGTGATGCTTATCAAATTCTCATTAAAATCATACCAAAATTTTAGCAAGGGAAAAACCTAAACTAGAATTTGTCACAATTCCTCATTTATAAGTTTCATAAAAAACTACAAATAACCAAGAATCCATTCAATTACAAATATCTACTATAAATAATTTAACTAACTCTTTGATATTCACAAATTATGTTTCTCAACAAGTGACTAGAGTTGAAAGAGTTAAACCCTAGACTTTTCTTGATGTTGGAGACATGATCCACCTATTTTGGAAAATGAGTTGATACTTATAACACATTTTCTAGTCATTGGATTTCTTATAGGACTTTGATTAAGAACTAGATATCATCAACCAAGTATGTGAAACAAGTAAGAAATTCCATGAATTTATCTGAGATGGTAGCCTTGACTTGGCATAGGACCATTTTTATTTGGAATTCAATCATTGTCTTCATGTTAATATGGTTTCCTTCAACATCCACCATTGATTTTACATGAAGATATATCTTTGGGCTTATGCATTCTTTTTGGATATTAAAAATCTTTATAGAGTAGCTACATGGTCAAATTGGTCCATTCATGACATCTTGGGAGATCCAGGGGAGTAGTTTGGAGAAAAAATGGAAATTATGGGAATTTGAAAAAGGTCAAAATATTAAAAAATGAGTTGTGGGGATTCCTTGTGGAACTAGACTTGGGACTTGGAGGTGGAGGAGATCTAAAAGTTAGATCAAACTCTGCATAGAAAGAAATGAATGAAAAAATCCTTAGGAAACCTTCACAAGAATTCAATGTAGAAGTGAGATAGGATCTATATATTAGACTATAAGTCCATATGTCTAATGGGAATCCACAAGGAATGTTTTGGAGAAATATGGGAAAAGGTATGGGAACTAGAGGTTTGGATGCCCATATATATGTGGGAGTAAATGGTGACTCCCCAACACCCCCAGGAACAGTTGCTAGACTAAAGCCACTTCCACAAGAGAGAGAATGGCAAGAAAGCTTGCTTCACAATGCAAGATTGATTAATGGCTGAATTGATGCAAATGTACATGAGATGCCTTGCTTATAAAGGCAAGGTTGAGAGATAGGATTAGACAAGATCATGACAAGTGTCTTAATCCTATTACATGAGACAACCAACTACCTAGGAATCATGCAATATAGCTAGATAAGATAATTTCTAGAAAATCCAACTAAGACTTCTAGAAAGAATATTTTATCCTAAGTAAACTTAACCATGTGAATATGTCCCCTAATTACCTAGTGAGTGAATTAGCTAGGTACAAGACATTTATGCACACCAACAATATCAACAATAATATTGCAAAGGATGGATAGAAGTGATTTAGGAAAATCTTATGAAAGTGGATGAAGGAAGCGATTAAAGAAAAAATTTGGATCCAATTTGAAACTCTACAAGAAATGGGAGATGAAGAATGCATGATTGTGGGGAAGAAAAGGAAGTCCTACCATAGACCTAATTTTGCACCATGATATAATCACTTGTTTATGTGTTAATTTTGAAGTGAACACTTTAATCACTATGATTATCTATGAATAATATGGTTAATTATGTTAATAATGAGTTACATTTAATAGTATGCATAGATATAAGCTAAGTTTGAATGCCATTTTTTAATAGATATTAATGTTATTTAAATAATTTGATTATATTTTAGATTTCAAAAAAGGACTAACAACAATTTTTTGACGAGTATGAAAGGATAGATATTGACACTCTTATTGGGAGAGGCAGTATTAGCAAAAAGAAATAGCAATCCATGTGAGGGTTACATGCACAAAAGACTCCTACACATATCATGTAGTTGCATATAGTTAGATTTGCATGGCATTGGATGTAGATATGTGATATATTTATTAATATTAATATATATATTTATATAGTTATTTTTTGTTTCTAAAAAAATTAATTCAAATTTATAATAGAATTTGATTGTTATTAGTTTCCCTCCACTTTCTCTATAAGTGATGTGAGAAAAAAGTCTAAAATATATAGTATCCATTGGAATTTAACTGCAGGGAATTTATCAAGAGGATCTCCATCATTCCCAACCTCTACTATTGTGTAGGGTGAGAGGGATAATGTAGGCCAACTATTTATATTACTATTCTTCATGGATTAACTTAGCTAACCAGATACCTCCTAAGTTTCAATACCAACATATAAGCATATAAAAATTATGTTTAGTAAGGAATAATTCCTATAAAACCAACTTTGAGATTTCATCCCTAATCAAGTTTATAGCATAAAAATAATTCATTTTATCTCTCATTTTTTTCATTTTTGTTGTCCCTACTTGACATTCATAAATTATTTTTATATAGGCATGCTTGTGCATTGTCCTTACCTCCTATTGAGACTATTGAGGACTAAGGATCGACTAAATAGGAAATGATGTTAATATTACTATCAAAAAATGTGATTTCTATCTAGCATGTGGTATCTTATGCTCTCTTTAGATGCATAAAATGGATACCCTGTTAGTTCCTAATATTTTTTATAAATTGATCATTAAAATTTGATCAATTATCCTCCTTTCCAACTCCTATTCTAATTAAATAAAAAAATTATTATTTAATTAATACTACCCATGAATCATATTATCCTCTTATTCATTTAAAATTATTTTCGTACTCATCCCTAAGTTTTAGTCTTTGAATAATTATTTGATAGTTATTCATATAAAACATTATCCCCCTTTATTCCTAAAATTAAATACGTATTCTTATTTATTTAATTCCCACTTCTATGATCCAATCATAAATCTATGTTATCATTTAATTATTCCTTAATCATGTGCACACGGGAATGCCACTTATCATATGAGGCACTTGCATGAGCATGACATGTGTTATTCAAAGGGATAGACAAGTTGTTATCCCTCTTACCACTTGTCCCTCAATCTAAATCCTCACAAATCTATAAAATGCATCACATTCAATCCATTTTCAAATATCACCTCTTATACAATCTTATGATGCTAGAAATAGTACTCACATCCAACCATCCATGAACACAACAACCTCATCTTGGTGCAACAAGGGTTAGTCTTGGTAAATACTTTATTTATTTTATCAATATTTTATCAACCCTTATGCTTAATCTTGGGCTAATGGATTAATCTAGTTAGTTTATTTACATGCTCACTTTTACATGTACACATTTATGGCACATCCAGTGGGACCCACATCCCTATAGATACTAATCAAAATTTAATGTTTTATTTTCCATGACAGGTCCAACAGTTGCATACTAGTTTTTAATAGTTGTATTTTTCTATTACTAATATGTTTTTTGGTGTTTTTGGGTTAATTAACATTCAATTTTCTAATAGAGCATTTATTTTATAGGCTTTTGTTAAGCTTAATTTCACTCATAGTCTCTTATGTTGTAGAGCTAATCTCTTGCATTCACAAGATTTAAATGTTTTAACCTTTTTATTGTAAATCAATGATTGTGTCTTAAATTGGTGGTTCCATCTTATATTTTAGTGGTTGTATAGTTTATCTAGTATATGGTAACTTGTGTGTTTAAAACATCTTTTCAACATTTTATAACCAACTATCTCTCTGTTTTCTATCAAAAATCGATCTTATAAGTGGATGTTCTACCAAATTTTCATCCTAAATACTCTTAAATCATTTATTATCTAACATCAATCATTGTTAGTGCTAGAATCTCATTTCAGTGTATCTTTTATCAGCTCAACAATTTTATCCTCTACATCAGTGGTTTTTTCATAGGTATAAATCTTTTATTTTATCAATTCAAATATTTTATCACAAAGTGGTGGTTTTGTGACCTTTGTTGTGGGTTCCATCTTTAGGTATAATTTCTACATTTTTTCATATTTTAGTGTATACATATTCATAATAATAGTTATTCCTATATTTAATTGGTTCCATAATTTTTTAGCTTGACGACATAGTTACTATTACTTTTAATCATTTATGTTGATCATTATGTTACCTAACCCCCTATTTTTGCAACTTGTAATCACTTTTCAAAGAAAAAATAATAAAAACTATTAACATTTTGTTTGTAATTTTTTTGTCGAAGACCATTTTATCACTAATATAGGCACACTTCAATTTATTAAGGGGGGTTAACCATTACATGTTGTGTTCATGAGGCCTACATAAGTGTATGTTCTCTCCTCATACCCTTGGTTGATCTTGGAGATCAAAAGATTAAGTTGGTCTCTATTTTTTATCATTTTACCTAAGGAACCCAACGTGTGTATGTTTTCCCCTCGTGCTTCACATGATCTTGGGTGACCAAAATCACTCGATCATTCCTTCTAGGGTACCTACCTATGGATTTAATCACCCTAGGGGATGACCTCAACTCTAGTGTTTTGATGGAATATAAAAAGTGAGGGGTGAATCAAAAGATGCATGTCTTGGAAGTGTAACTTTGTTAATCCAGCTAAGCCCCCAAGAACTTGATACCTTGGTTAAGTGATGCTGAAGATTGGTTTATTGTCTCCTCCTAGCTAGTTAGAATTATTTCCTTTCATCTATGGACTAGGCCCCATGTACCCTTGAGGTATATTAGAGATATCCTAGAAACCTCATAATAGCCTAGATATAACATTTCCATCATCTCTTAGTGTGGTGCAAGGGAAGAAGAGTACTCCTAAAGTTACTCAAGATATTCCTTTGATTGTTGCAATAGAGTTAACCTTAGGTGAAGCCTTTGGCCATCCTTAGTAATAGATCTCATACAACACAACACTCCCTAGTTATTCCTCACTTATTATATGGTATAATATTTATGTTATGGGCATGTATTAGGTGATTAACCTACTTGAATAAATAATAGGTTGTTTTTATGTTGGAGTGTCTTCATTACCAAAACCCATGCAACCCCTTTAATCCAAAAATCCCAGCCATTTTCATGTTAATTGAGTATGATTATTTTCAAACATTATCAAGGTCAAGTTTCCTAATCCACCTAATCCATAACCTTAACCATCCCATCCAAACCTATCTAATACATCACCTTAACCATCCATTTCCAACTCATCAAATCCAACCAAAGGGAATTAATCCCCTTCCTCTATTTATTTCATCCTAATCATTTTCCTCTAATATATTCTAATCTAAAACACCCTTCTAATAATTTTTCCCTCCTCATAACATAATCTATTCTAGTCCAAATATCATTCTTTTAATATTTTCAATCCATCCTATAAAATTTTATTCCAATCATACTTATAATCCTTCATCCTAATCCTTTTTATTTAATTATTTTAAATCAAGTATCAACTAATCCAATCAAAATCTCTTCTTCCTTATCCATCCTCATCTAATCAAATCATATCAGCTATTTCTAATTCTAATCCTTAATCATATCCATCCATCTCACCATTTTTATCCAACCATCAATATGTAAATCAAAATAAACCCCCATCATTAATCAAGACCTTAATCCAATCTAATCCAACCATCAAATCATCCCTTTCTTGAGAACTTAGTGTGTCCTAAGTATAGAAATCAAATCAAAACCATCTCTTCTCAAGGTCTTGATTCTTGACCCATGTCATTCATCCCATTATTCCCAATTTTTTTATCCCTTCTTCCTTTCATCCCTTCATCTTCATTTATTCCATCATCCTAAGGTCCTATATCTCCCTTTATCTCATCAAACTTTTGAAATCCCTTTACAAGTCATAGAGCAACGTATCCATTTAGACCCTAACACATTTTTCACTTGTTTTATGATTACATTCAAATCTTAATCAATGTATCCATCCAACCCTTAGCGTATCAATCACATAACCCAACACATGTCATAAATCTATTTTTCTCTTTTATTACATATGTTCATGCTTTGGTATATGTGTCCTATCTTTCAATGAATCTATTCCATTATGTGACTCTCCAATTTCATGGATCCCCAATATTATTCATCTCATCCAATCCAATCAATAAACTTCATCCTAGTCTAAGCTTAATCTAAATTCTAATATGAGCTTTACTAAACCAAACTTAAGATTTTTTATATTGAAACAAATCTTAAGATATTTTCTTGTATTTTCCTCTGATCCATTCCATTTCTCTTCTAATCACCTCTTCCCATATAATCTCATCTTTCACACCCATACCACTCATAAAATGATCATCATGAATATATTTTATTTTTAGTATTCTCCTCTTCCTAACCATTCCAAAAATTTATTTGATACCAATGATGATGATAGCCTTGTTGATCAAGACAAGTATGAAATTGATCCCCTTGATACCATCCCATGAACAAGATTTCCCAAGCTTCCACCTCTCACCCATCCATAATAAAATTCCTTTTGACCAAGCAATGAATATCATAAGCTATCTCATCACACCTCGAAACATATCTATTAGTCACCCTTATGCTACCTTTGACAAGGTAAATCCATCCCCCATCCACATCTATCTCTTATCAATCACCTACTTATACTTCCCATCTAGCATCCATACCTATATATTCTCCCCCATCCATATCCCAATCTTCATCTTTGTACAACAAAACCATTACAAGTCTGTCACAAATCCAATTTCCTTATCCCATTATCCACCAATCCATACTCCTAATCCTCCATCTAATCCTAATCCTCCATCTTGGCCTAAACCATACAAATATTTATCTCCCAAATTCCTTCAAAGAATCCTAGTAAAATAACCATAACAAAATACAAATCACAAGGTTGTGGGTTCATGTCACCCCACTCAACCATCAAAGTTTTTCATTGATGAGGCCTAAAGAGCACACACTTATACTCAGATTGGGGCTGAATTAGTATAAGATGAAATTTTAATTATTTTAATTTAACAACCACAATAAAAACAATCACACAAGATCTAACAATTAAGAGACACAAGATTTGTGTGGAAACCCTTTTGGGAGAAAATCACAGAAAAAGGATTACTTGGATCTACTATCCAAATCCATCCTCAATATAAAAAAATGCTTACAATATTTTGTAGGTGTCAACCCACTAGAATCCCCACTGATAAGAACCAACTTAGCAAGAGACACCAATCTCTTTTATTAGGAAGCACCAACTTCCAAATAAATAAATTTTTCATCTCGTTAAATATGTCTTCTTCAATGAAAGACAATCACTTTAATTTCCTTCACAAAAATCTGCCTTGATAAAATATTTATTTTCTCTCCTCATAAATTATGCTTGTGTTTGAATGATATATACTTTTTATTTCACACTTACTTCTTCCAACCACACTTCTCATTCGTATTTTATACATTCTCATGTCTCTTAGAAGGAGTGTTATTTCTCCCAAGGGAGATGACCTCTCCAAGGGTGGAGTCTATCTCCAAAAGGTGGCACCACTTTACTTTTTTAAAAATATTTTTAGATAATTTTCCTTTTGTGATATACATTGGTTGGCCCATTTTAAATATTAATTTATTATTTTAAATTACAAGGAGGGAACCAAAATAGAGGAGGGTTGGTCAAAATTTCATAAGGATCATATGCATGTCTTTAATGTCTTAAAATGGTGTGATTTTCCCTTGAATATTGGATATTTTAAACAAAAAAAAATTGGTTGTTTAGACAACAATTAGTGGCCTTTGGCCTTAATACTTTGAATACAACTTATTTCTTTGAATTCTCTCCCATATTTGACATCAATTAAAATATTTCCAACAAGGCCATCATCTACCCAACACCTATCATTCCACTCCAAAATATTAGCATACTTCAATTCAAATATCCCACTCTTAGTACCATCCAACCCTCATCCCATTAACCTCATGAATCCCCTATCCCTCCATCTACCTGACCTAAGGAGTCTATCCAACACTCCTCTCACATACTTCTCTTATATACACAAACCTCAATATTCCAAGATCATGTTCCTAAGCATAATAAAACATCCCAAAACCAAATCAAGATCCTACAATTCCATCTAATACCCTTCATGATCCCTTTCCACCTCCTACCCAAACCATCACAACACTATCACCTTATATTATTGGTCCTCTTACCTTCACATGTGGTGGTTCTATTATAGTAAAGGAACAGCTCATCCACCACCAATCCTCGTCCACATAAAAATGGACTTTCATGTTTCTTTAAAAATAAATATCCTTTTATAAACTAAATTATCAAGAACACGAACTATCAATTCCAAGGCTTAGGCCTTCATGAGAAAGATATATTGAAGTCATTCCATATAAAACAAAATCCATGTTCACAAGGTCTTGGTTATTCATCTCAAGGAAACCAATCTAAAAATGTTTTTATCTCTTAGCAACCAAACATGACTTCTTCCAAAACCATAATAGGTGTTTCCCATCATTTCTTTAAAATATTTATCACCATCCCCTCTTCTCCATAATACCCACCCAAAATAACTATCATTGTCCCTCCTTCATCCTCTAAATATATTTTGGGTCCCTATGTTCCATAATCCATGATAACATATCCTTCACCTACCAAATTTATTTTGATCCCTGATATTCTAAAATCCCATCATTCATCTCATGCTACTCACCCCCTCATCCACTAATCCTCTATACCTATCACCCATCATAAACATCACACTCCTACAATCCCCAATTAGGATCAACAAAGGAAACCATCTATGCACCCCATCCACCATACCCCCATCTATCTTCCACATCATCAATCTTCTCACACCCATGACATTTCTATTAGAATTAATTTGGATTCCAAATAAAAAATTCATAAACCAAAACATATACCTAAATATAGCGATCAACATGAACCCACAAAAAAGGAATGTTAAAACAAAGAAAAAGTTGATCCAAAAATACAATAAATCCCAAAGGTCACAAAGGCCCACCAAATCAAAACTAAAAACCATGTGAATCCCAAAGAACAATGCATCCAAAATCTAAATCCAAAATGGCATCCAAATTTGATAATCCAAGAGCTAAGCATACCTATCACCCATATTTTGAATCTATTTTGCGTCTCTAAGTTCCAAAATCCACTATTATATGCCCTTCATCATCCCCAAATCCTACTTCCACCTCTCATCTAATGCTTCAACACTCGTCATGGCATGTACTAATGTTGGTCCTAACAAAATTCCCCCATGATACTTCCATCCACATATTTTCCAATGTCTCATCCCTTATCCCACCTATCTCCCCATCAAACCCTTCTAATTCATTCCTTTGCATATTCCACCCATTATAACAAGGTTGTACCAAGATCTAGTAATCACTTCCAAATGGACACCTATCACCTTAGTATGAAATTAAATGCTTGAAAATCCTCATCCACCTAATCCTTCCTCCTCTTATCCAACATCCATAAAAAATCCCCAAAATTAAGAAAAAAATATGTCCAATGGTGAAAACCTAGCAAATAAGTTCCTTGGGAAAATACTATTACCTTAAATTCATTCCTCGCTCTCAAAATTGACATCCCCATTCAAAATTTTGGTTGTATTAAGCCAGGTTGTGTTTTATGAAGTGTTGCTAACTTGGGCAATGATTTCACTAGTTCATCTAACTTCCCCTTTTACTGCCCTTCATTAAGTTGTTCTTTATTTTCTCACAGACAGTGTTTTATGGAATTGGTGTAACTTCCTTAACACTCTAAGTCTTCTGTTTGGAAGGTCGGCGGTCCATACTTGAGGTTCGTGAACTAGTTAAAAAGACCGCTAGCAAAAAATCTTTCAAGTCGAGTGGGAGTTCAAGTGGTTTCCAAAACTATTGGCAGTGTTTTGCTTAGTTTTGTGAACTTCCTGTTTTACTGCCCAAGAGAATTTTTCAAAAGAAATTAAGGGAACAATAGTGCAGTTTGTTTTGTTAATACGTATTCCAATTTTAAAAAGAAAACCCATTGATGCAAGAATGAATATAATTAGATGCCATCAAAAGTACAACAGGTTAAATTGAAATTAAAGATAGAATTGCTCAAAAAAGAATGCCAACATCAGAGATACAAAACATTGTAATTTTATTATATATATATATATTGGTGGCATTACAAAATTTTCTATTCGATTACAAAAGCTGAGGAACATCAAGATGAAATTTTCTTCAAGCACACAGGGAAAACATGAGCACACAGATTCCTTCCACCACCACCTGGAGGCATTGTATCTGGGCGAGTGATAGTTGATTTTCATGAGACTGCAGGAATTAGGCAAACAACCCCATGTCGTTCCTCGCCAGCCTCACACAGAGAAGGGTCACAACTTCCTCAGTGGCTTCATTTTGAGTCATAGTCACAATGTAGATGGTGTCACCAACCAGTCCACTTTGTGGATAGTTGTTGAGACCAGAAATGGCTACATTAATTCTATGATGAAACTTAGGCCTAACCAGGTACTTCGCTGCTCTCATTCCCTACTCTCGAAGACCAAAGGTATGAATGACAGTATACACAAAATGCTCAAGGAGTGTAGCATTGTGTACATGCACCTAATTCAAAAATGCTTCTCCCAGTATATTGAACAACACCTCCTCTTCTATCTCACTCTGGATGATGAAGACTTCTTTCAATTGGTCATAAAATCGTCTGAAGAGGGGACTACACTCGATCTCCTCAATGATGATGAATTCATTCATGGACACCCTGTTTCTCTAAGCACTCACCATGTTGGATACTAAAGGATGGTGAAATGTGGTAGTTCCTATTGAATTTATAGAAGGTTGGTGAGACATTTGAGCTGAAGATTGATCAAGATGATAGGATGGTAATGTGGTCAAAATTAACTGTTGATGTGATCAGGATTTAATTTATATTCCCAATTGATCTTCTAGTTTGATAGTTAGCATGTGTGATTCCATTGCACCTTTGAAATAGTTATTTAATGCTCAGTTTGTGAAGCATGCTAATTGCACAAGAATATACGGCCATGGGGTAAGAATTAAAGCAAGAAATTTTTGGTTACCTCCTAATGTCATTGGTGATGTAATCATTCCATCCATTCATTATTTCTCGACTATTTATTTTCAAGATGGACAATTAAATGACAAGAAAGTGTTACTATGTTTGGAAAATGATTAGTAACCATCAAGAAAGGAGAAGGACCCCTACATCTGGGAGGAAAATGACCCAGTTCGGGTCTGATTCCTAAAGAATGCACTATGTTGTAGTTAAGGGAGGAACATTTTATTCTACTCTAAATTCAATTCATGTTGCAATAACTCATAATTTGTGAGTTGTGGGGAATGACCCCATAGTGTAACGGCAAGTTGCAAGCAATAGTGAAACTACTATCCAATGTTCAAATCCCACCGGTGGATAGTGGGACGAATGCGCGTCGATCACTGTTCAAAGATCAGAGAACGGTGGAGTGGATTGTGCTCAAAGGTTAGAGGAGGATGGAAGAATATCGAGCACTACTGCGGGGTCAAATTTAGTGGGAACATTGGAGAAGTGGAGTTGGTTGGGGTGTTTAGATGGAGGATTGACGTCGGGTCTTGTAGGGAGCTTGGCGGGAATGCAGGAAAGCAAAGAAAATAGAGGAATGATGTCATGTCTTGCAGGGAGCTTGGAAATAATGCAAGCAAGTGTAGCAGATGGAGGAATGATGTTGGGTCCTACAGGGAGTTTGGTGAGAATGTAGGTAGGCATAGCAACAATCAAGGGATATGGAGGGTAACAAATCAGCGGCCGCCGAAGATGATGAGTTTGGCTAGTTGTAGGTGTATCGACAGAGGTACACTGGAGGAATATGAATGGAAGGGATGAGGTCCCTTGAATGTGGCCTCACTAGTTCATAGCTCCAATCAAAAGCAATCCAAGTGTTACCCCTTAGCAACAATTCATCGAACAAAAAAAAATTGTAAGTTGTGATTTTTTAATGTAATGTTGATCATACTAACCTATGTGTCAAGTGTGTAATAGGAGTATATTTTCTGTGTAAAATCTTTCCTACTGCATTTAATTCATTTATTTCAATTATGAAGCTTTTCTATTTCATTTACATCAGTCATTCATCATTTTGGTATGTGTGCTAGTTGATTAATAACTCTTAAATTTTGCTTTGCATTAGCATTATTTTATGGGCTAATGTTTGTCACCTTTATTTCTTTCTAGTTAAAAGCATATTAATTATCCTTTAAATCATACAAAGGAGCTATACCTCTAAAATTCAGATAAAATTCACAAATGTAATTGTGGTGTTTCTGGAGCTATTAGCAATTTGGCCCTAGTGCATTACAGGCTAAAGAGTTGATAATTTTAAATATATTTCTTAAAGGACAATCCATTTGCTAACATATTTTTGGCAACTCTATTAGGGAAGGATTATAATTTTGGATAAGTCACCATCATTTCATGCAACAAGATGGTACTTCCTCATAATAATGTGTTTCTTGTACTTCAACTTGATTTAGATTGGATGCAGGCAGAGCGGGAGGATATAATATCACAATTAAATACGCTTGCTTGGAGGTATAGAAGGAGTGCATTAGATTATATGCAAGCCAATTTTTTGGAGGAAGAAGAAGAAGAGCAGGCTCAACGTCCACCTAGACCTATGATTAAACACCCTCCAAGGTTGATTTTTGAGTATTACGATGACCCACCCTGCCATCCCAATCCACGCCCAAATCAACATCCTAATCAACATCTGAATTAGCACCCTAATCAACCATAGAATCACCCTCTAGCTCAATCACCACCTAGGTGTGCCTTTATTTACTATGTTAGGAGTTGGTGACTCTAAATTATACCTATGGCTTCAATTCCTTGGGGTAACTATATTGGACCTTTTTCCCTATCACAATGCAATGACTTGCCACATGGATCTAGGAAAAGATTCCCAAAATTCTCTAGTAGAGGCACACAAGATCTAGAGGAACATGTTTTGGCTATGACTGCTGCAAGTGGAATCCTAGGAGTTTAAGAAGAGGACATCTTCGTAATAATTTTTGTTGATAATCTAGTTGAAAAAGAAACCAAATGGTTTAGAGGATTAGAGAAGGGTTGTATAACTAGTTGGAATATCCTTCACAAAAAAAAATTACAGCACTTCAAAGGTCATATTGATGTTTCTACTTTTCTCTGACAGTTCTTTCAAATTATGAAGAAAAGAAAAGATCCTATGAGGGATTTTGTTTATTGTTTCAGTCAATCTCTTCGACAGATTCCTACACCAAAACAACCAAGTAAAATAATTCAATTCCATGTATGTACTTCCACCCTTGACCCTGATGGCCAGCTCGTTTTAAAAAGAGATTAAATCTTTGGGATTGAATAGGCTTAGATTGAAGTAGTGAACATTGAAAACAACTCAATTGTGGTGGTAAAATGGAAGCTTGATGATGCTACCAAGCTTGTTATTAATCGCCCACCACCTGTCTATAGTTTCTCTAGATTCCCAATTGTTACAAACCACCCCCGTCCTACTACTGATAAAATGAACTTGACAATATTGAATGACATACAACCCCTACATGAAAGGAACAAGGATGAAAGAAAGGAAAACCAGTGTTAGTATGCCAAAGCATATAGTTTAAACACTTCAATTGAACTAGAAGATAACATCATCTCGTCAAGTGATGATGAAAAATTTACACCACAAGGAAGGTATGCCCCCACATTTCAATTTACTTCTCCATCCTTTCCTGAGGATAATTCACCTCCTTGTAGTTCTACCAAAGAAGATCAAATGTCATATTCTCTTTTCATTCCAAAATATGAGGCCTTTACCTTTGAAAATATTGCTAATGAAACTGTATGTGCAATTGAGAAAAATAATGAAGATCCTTCAAGCGAAAACACCAATGGTGGGGTAAAGTGGTTGATCAATTCAAATCCCCTGTTCATTTTTGATGAATTTGAAATTCATGATAATCTTATGTTTAAAGATCTAGATTTTGGTTTACCAGAATTGTCAACAAAGGAGGTTTTTTGTTTTTCAGTCGAAAGTAAAGGGGAAGATTTTGCAGTGATGAAGGATTGAAATGCAAGAGTTAAAAGGTAGTCATGATGATAAGGTAATTTCTTACAAAATTCAGAGTTACATTGTTGTGGAGGGTGTGAAAGATTCAAATTTGTTACAAGGGTGGGAGATTATTCCAATGATGAAGTCTCAAGAAGTAGCCAGAATTTTTTTGGAGACTATTTGCATTGGGAGGAGGTTTGTGATGAAAAATGGTTATTTGGGAACATTGAAATTGGTGGATTCTTCTTCTGCAGCGCCTATGTTTGGATAATTCTGATTTTTGCATTACTTCAAAAGCTGCATGCATTAACAGGCCTTTTTAGGTTTGGATCATTCTTCTTACAACCTGTCAATGGTTTTGTGTGAGTGGTTCCTTTCTCTCTCCTTGGTAGGTGCCATCCTACCCTATACATAGTTTCCTTTTGGTGTGTCACTTTTGTTGTGTTTGCTTGGGTTTTGGGTTTTGGTTTTTGTCCCTCTTCTTTGCTCGACTCTATTCCCAATGGATATAGGACTGGTCATAATTTATTTGGGTTCCTTTCTACATCCTTTTCAGTCCTTGTCCCTAGTCAAAGCCACTGTTACCTTAATTTTGGTCCTCGCTCCCAAAATTGACATCCCCATTCAAAAAAAAATTTAAGTCTTAAGTCGTATAGTGTTTTATG
The DNA here is from genome assembly GCA_007258455.2 of Sequoia sempervirens. Classification (NCBI taxonomy): domain Eukaryota; kingdom Viridiplantae; phylum Streptophyta; class Pinopsida; order Cupressales; family Cupressaceae; genus Sequoia; species Sequoia sempervirens. The sequence continues at coordinate 45,228,792 of VDFB02000009.1, forward strand.
AAGTGTTGCTAACTTGGGTGGTGATTTCACTAGTTCATCTAACTTCCCCTATTACCGCCCTTCATTAGGTTGTTCTTTATTTTCCCACGGGTGGTGCTTTATAGCATTGGTGTAACTTCCTGAACACTCTAAGTCTTCCATTTGGAAGGTTGGCGGTCCATACTCCAGGTTCTTGAACTAGTCAAAAAGACCACCAACAACAAAGCTTTCATGTCGAGCGAGAGTTTAAGTGGTTTCTAAAACTATCGGCGGTGTTTTGCTTAGTTTTTTGAACTTCCCATTTTACCACCCAAGAGCATTTTTCAAAAGAAATTAAGGGAACAACAGTGCAATTTGTTTTGTTAAGGCATATTCCAGTTTTAAAAAGCAAACCCATTGATGCAAGAATGAATATAATTGGATGCCATCAAAAATACAACAAGCGAAATTGAAATTAAAGATAGAATTGCTCAAAAAAGAATGCCAACATCAAAGATACAAAACGTTGTAATTTTATTATATATATATATATATTGGTTGCATTATAAAAATTTCTATTCGATCACAAAAAATAGGGAACATCAAGATGACATTTTCTTCAGGCACATAGGGCAAACATGAGCACATGGATTTCTTCCACCACCACCTAGAGGCACTCTATCTGGGCGGGTGACAGCAGATTCTCATGAAACTGTAGGAATTGGGCAAACAACCCCATGTCATTCCTCACCAGCCCCGCATAGAGAAGGGTCACAACTTCCTTAGTGGCTTCATTTTTAGTTGCAGTCACAATTCAGATGGCGTCACCAACCAGTATGCTCCATGGATAGTTGCTAAGATCAATAATGGCTAAATTAATTCTATGATGAAACTCAGGCCTAACCAGGTGCTCCACTAAGTATCTCATTCCTAGTCTCGATGACTAGAGGTATGAATGACAGTATACATAAAACACTCGAGGAGCATAGCATTGTGTACATGCACTTGATTCATAAACGTTTCTCCTAGTATATTACATGACACCTCGTCTTCTATCTCACTCTGCAAGATGAAGACTTCTTTCAACTGGTCAGACAATCATCTAAAGAGGGGACTACACTTGATCTCCTCAATGATGATGAAGTCATTCATGGGAACTTCGTCACTCTGAGCACTTGCCATGTTGGATATTACAGGATGGTGAAATGTGGTAGTGCATGTTGAATTTATAGAAGGTTGGTGAGACATTTGAGTTGAATATTGATCAAGATGATAGGATGGCAATGCAGTCAAAATTAACTGTTGATGTGACCAAGATTTAATTTGTATTCCCAATTGATCTTCCGGTTGGATAGTTAACACATGTGATTCCATTGCACCTCTAAAATGGCTATTTAATGCTTATTTTGTGAAGCATGCTAATTGCACAAGAATTGATGACCACGAGGTAGGAATTAAAGCAAGAAATGTTCAGTTACCACCTAATGTCATTGGTGATGTAATCATTTTGTCCATTCATTATTTATTGACTATTAGTTTTCAAGATGGACAGTTAAACAACAAGAAAGTGTTACTATGTTTGGCAACTGATTAATAACTGTCAAGAAAGGAGAAGGACCCCTATATCTGGGAGGAAAATGACCCAATTTAGGTCTAATTTCTGAAGAGTGCACTATGTTGTAGTCAAGGGAGGAACATTTTATTCTACTCTAAATTCAATTCATGTTGTAATAACTCATAATCTACGAGTTGTGATTTTTGAATGTAATGTTGATCGTATCGACCTATGTGTCAAGTGCGTAAAGTAGTATATTTTCTGTGTGAAATATTTCCTAGTGCATTTAATTCATTATCGCAATTATGAATATTTTTTATTTCATTTACAATAGTCATTTGTCATTTTCATATGTGTGCTAGTTGATTAATGACTCTCTTAAATTTTGCTTCACATTAGCATGATTTTTATGGGCTGATGTTTGTCACCTGTATTGCTTTATGGTTAAAAGCATATTAATTATCCATTAACTCATATGAGGGATTTGTACCTCTAAAATTTAGAGGAAAGTCACAAATGTAATATTGACATTTTCGGAGCTATTAGCAGTTTGGCCCCAATGCATTACGAGCTAGAGAGTTGATAATTTTAAATATATTTTTTAAGTCCAATCCATTCACTAACAAATACCATGATTAAAACCTAGAAAACATGTGTCATGTGTAAATCCCTCCATGCATTTACCCTCTCCACTTGAGGTAAACTTTCTTATTGTTACATATCCATCAATCACTCCATCCATGGGTCTACTTAACCTATCCATCATATCTTATCCATTCCAATTTATCCATCCTTCTTTTGATCTTGATAAAAATAGGGGTAACTATCCATACATTCTTTTGACACCTTTCAACATATACTCCCCCATTACACATTTCATACCTCTATCCTCCTATCCTTCCATCCTTCCTCCCCTCCAATCCATACATTTTATCCACCCACAATGTGTATACCCTCCATACTCATGCTTCCCACCATCCAATCCTTCCACACACCTTCATATCCCTTATCCTATCATCCCTCTTATTGTGAGCATCCTAGTGCCTCATCGTATATGACATATCTAGAGTGGTTAATCTTATTCCTCTATGAAATAGTCCTTGTAGATCATTTAAACCCTCCATACATCCAATAATTCCTCTCAAACCCTATCCAAAAGCTTCATATCTCCATCCCATAATCCTTTCATCTCCCAATCCTTCTCTCCCTATCCTCCATCCATCAATCCCTCCTACCACTTCATCCCTTAATCACATAATCCTTCCATATCTCTATCCTCCATCCATCAATCCTTCCTACCACCTCATCCCTTCATCTCATAATCCCTTGTTATTGGTATCTATCTATTGTATAAAATTATTGATAAGAAGGTCACCATTAAGAAAATCTTTTTTTCAAAGGTTTGGTAAAAATCTACAAAAAAGATAGATAACAATAAAAAAAACTTGAAGAGGGAAGGTTTGTGGGCATGGTGGCACTCCCATTGGGAAACCAAACCAATCACCATGTGGAAGCCAAAGCTGCATTCATCAACATTAAGTTTGTGCTGGACAAGGGCTACTCCAAGCTTTGGGTCGAGGGAGATTCTCTCAATATTGTTAACTACCTACTTAGCATTCAGACGCCAAGTTGGACAATTGAACAGTTGATCATGGATTCTATTATGATGCTAAGATCTTTTGAAGAAACTCATGTCATGCATATTATAGGGAAGGAAAATCCCTAGTGGATTTCTTTGCAAATAAACTTGTCAGACTTCATAAGTTTAAGGCATGGGAGTAGTACTCTCTCCTTCTTGAGGATGCCAAGCTTTTATTACAAAATGATGGCTATGGTTGAGCTTGTAATCTAGGATGTTCATGCTATTATTGTTGGTATTATCATCACACACTTTGTGGGTGGTCTTTTGACTACTCATTATTTAGTGATTATTTCTCTTCTAGGGTTTCAATTTATGGCGAGAGTAGATATGGGGGGTGATTGGAGCATAATCGAACCTTTTTCCTGTGAAAAATGGAAGAATAAGCACAAAATCTAGAGAATTTTAGAGCATGGGAATTTCATGCCCTATCTGGAAAGGCTCCATGGCCATGACCCCAAGGCCTCTACGGATTTTATCTACTACTAGTATGATAGAAGGTTACAGGTTAAGGGGATGGAATTTGTGATCAATGAGGAATTTATTGCCTCCATTACTGGGTTGTTGATGGATGGCCAAAAAAATTCAAGGAAAGAAAGAGTAACAATGATGCCATGGACCAGTTCTTCAAAGAAAATGAATGGAAGAAGCTGATTAAGATTCCCTCATGTTGTTATGATCAAACTTCTCTAAAGCATATTTGGGCTGATATTGTGGAGATCATTATACAGTATGTTACCCTAGATGGTCAATATACTACTATTTTAGGGAACCATTTCACCCTGCTGAATCATTTTAGACAAGGGTTACATGTTTTGTTTCCTTTCTTTCTTTTTTCGACATTGGAAGTGTCGGTCTATGCTCATTTGAAGAATAGAAGGGCTCTTGTTCTTCATGAGGGCCTCATGCTGCTCATAATGGAGCATGTGAGAGCCCATACTCTTGCCAAGTTAGTTAAAGGAAAGGAGAAGGCTATAAGTGAGGAATCACTCTTGACTGGTTCGAAGACTAGTGTTGATGGTGAAGTTGAATGGAATTAGGAGGAGGAGGGTGGTTCTTCATCCCCTGTGGCGCAAAAAAGAAAGAAGGGGAGCCTTAAGAGGAAGAGTGCCTCTAAGAAGCTCATTTTGCAAGATTTGAATTCTCATGGGTCCCCTTCTACTGGAAATGACACTGATATCATCTCTAGTGGATCCCATTCCAAAGAGGACAATGAGCTTCATGGAAAATATTCTGGTTTGGATGGCCATAAGGAGAAGGTCCTATCTGATGATGCAGAGGTTAAGGAAGCCAAGGAAATGTCGTAAATGGCATCCAAATGAATTGCAAAGCTAAAAAAATAGGGTGTGAAAGGTGGTATGAAGGGTAATAAGGCTCCAAGTAAGGAGAATGGTGTCAAGGAAAATGTTGTTGAAATCAATGATTCCCCTATTCGGCAATAGCCCAATGTGGAGCTATCAGGTGAGAGGTCATTGCATGAGGACAAGGGGGTGAATCCAAATCTTAGAAATCCTAAGTCGTTGAAGGTTAATCATCTCTCTAAGGATTTCTCATACCTAAATGATGACAATACTTCCATGTTTGAACTTCTGGATATGGCTCATTCAAGGGCCATGTGCACTTTTAACCTTTCCAAGTGGGTGTTGCAAGAATTTAATAAGGTAAATATTAAGATCAAGGGTCTAAAAGAGAATATGCAAAGCATGCTAAAGGGTTCTTCTTTGGATATTCTGATTATAAAACTGGTTGATTTAGAGTGCTCCTTTATGGACTTCAAGACCCTGTGTGAGAATTTCCTTTCTAATATGGAGGCAAAGATTAGTGAAACAAATGCAAACATCAAGAAATTATTGCAGGTCAGTCACAGTTTGGTCAAGAATAGTGTGGAGTCCCTAGAGGTTTTATTTGGTCTGATTAGTTAACTCAAGGAGGATCAGCTATACTTTGCAAAGATGATGGAGAAGGACCAATCTTCAAAGGGTAAAGGGAAGAAGGTTAGAAAAGATGAGGCAAAAGGCTCATGTACCAGAACTAGGGGAAACTTTAGGAAAACCTTTGAGAAGGAAAATCAAGAATTAATGGATATGGTCACTCTGCATCACAACTAGGAGATCGAGGTGGCTAACATCTTGAAGAATATGAAATAGTGTCTTTTTCTACATTTTTTTTGTCTCTTTTTCTTCACTGCTAGATCGCTATTTTTTGGTTGTTGGTTTACTTTTGGCAGCTATTGATGCTTCAATGTCTCTCTCTTTGAGCAACTTTCCCTCTTTTGTGTTGTAAAGGGTTTCGGGTCCCTTTAAAACCAATTTTCCAATATAATCAAAACAATAAAAAAAACTAATGAAAAACCACACTTTTGGGCTAAGAATAATTTTTTTATCAATGGCGGGATAACTAACTCCAAAATCCTACCTGCTACACAAAAAATTCATGAATAAACAACTCCCAATGTCTAAAATATCTAACAAAAAACCCATGTTTTTGCTACACAAGTACAAGAAAACCCACATAATAATCCAAAATGTAAGTACACTTCCTTGGGGGGGACTATCAAAGTAGTATTTCAAAAAATTGTGCAATCCAACTTAATATTTTTTTCATACACATAAATGTTTGATGAAAATACACCCACACTTGCTTGGTATAGAGAAAATGAATAGTATGAGTACCATTGTGTAAAAGGCCACACCATGTCCAAAAGCATGAAAATAAACTTTTATATCCAAGATCTTATTGATCAATGTGAGATCAAAGTGGAAGGCCATGTATCCTTCTCACCTAAGGAGTAATTAGGCATATATCAAGATCCATTTTCAAAGCATGATCAAAACCAATACTTATGTCGAACAAAGGTTCATCCCAAAATATTCACACAAACAATGTCAACATAAATTATTCATCCACCTCATATGATTCAATAGTTGATCATATCATATAAGCTTATTCAAAATTCAAATCCATCACAATAAAAAATTGTGTTGCCACCACTAGTTATGGTAGGGTTACTATCTGAGGGGTTTCTTTATTGTCCCAAAAAGTCACCCAATCTAACATTCTAGAGAATCTCAACAAGACTCCAACATATATATCTACTTTTGCCTTCTTCCATCATCACTTTTTCATAAGGACATATCATATTGTGCTTTAAAGGAGTTACAAGTCCCTAATGTAGATAGGGTTTTTAGAATTTGGGGAATGTGCATGAATCAATAATAGTAACCACAAGACTATCTAATCCAAGCAATAAAGACCATAATCCAACAATGAAGTACAAATGAACATAGAAATCACAATATTAAAGCATTACAACGTCAATTCATATGCCATAGTTGAATCACCTCCATTGCTCTTCTCCATTTTTCTTTATTTGTTCTCATACATGTAGTATGCAATATACTTAACAAGCTTGATGTTGACAATTGATAGCTTGATCTCTTGATAGCAAAACTTCAAAGATTGTGGTTAAGGTTGAATGAAGATGATTGCTTTCTTTTATTTAAATCCCAATTCAAATGAAGGGTTAGGATTAGATGATGATGTATGGTGATCAATGGATGAGGTTGATTGAGACATGGATAAGGATGAATAGACCAAAACTCAAGAAATTGGTTGAGATTTAGGGCTTAGCTAAGAAGAAATTCAAATTAAATAATAACAATTATTTAATTTAAAGGAGGGAAATGAATAATTAAATAATTAAAGATAATTATTTAATAAAGGAAGGAGACAAATGACAAATAATTAAAATAATTACTTAATTATGGAGATAAGAATAGGATAAATAATTAAATAAATTAAATTTATTTAATTATGGCAAGGCTAATGAATAATTAAATAATTAAAAAATAATAATTATTATAGAGTAAAATGGTAATAAATAATTAAATAAATAAAATTTATTTAATTATAAGAGGAAAAGGGAAGATTAGTGACGTAATTTAAATAAATTTGATATTTATTTAGATTAAACAAGAGAGGAATGAGGCTAAGGTGAATTATTTAAATAATTAAAAATTATTTAATTAATAGAGGAAAATGACATTAGGTAATAATTAAATAATTAAAATTATTTAATGATGCAAGGATGAAGGTGAATTAGTGATAAAATGTTTTTGATATAAAAAGTAGCAAAACTAGGGTGTTGTCCCTTTAGTACAAGGCCCCGCATGACATCATCAGCAAGACAACATTAATAGCACATTAACAGCAAGGTCTAAAAACCTAACCAACACCCTAAACATTCCATATCAAAAAACACATCAAAATAATACTAATATTAATACTAATACTAATGTCCATCATGAAATCATGATTTAAAATAGTCTTAACCACGGACCACAAGGGGTCATACCAGTCATAAGAAAACATAAAAATAGTATCAGTATCTTTAGTGGAATCAAAAAGAAACGATGGCCATTGAGGCCAGGTCCAACCAAAAAACAAAACCACCCGCGACCCTAATCCTTCTTTCTAGTGCATGGCTTGATTAAAGTTATGGTAGCCCAATTCTCAATGAGGAACTTAAGAATTTTCTTGCTGACAGCTTCCTCCTCTGCATTGTCGGTGGACTTGTTCTTCTGTAACAAACATAGAGTGGTGGAAAACCTATGCATGATCTTCAGCGCAAATCAAGTCACATCTTACTTCCTTTTCTCCAATTTCTCCACTTTGCATTTAAGATTGCCAACCTCCTCCCAGAAAATGTCTTGTTTGCTACAAGCTTCCTCCATGGGGGCCTTTCACTTAGCAATATTTGAGGCCCTAGTCTTGACCTCCTTGACCCTAACATTGGCAAGACCCAAGGAACCCTTTTTAAGACTTTCAAAAACATGGGAGGAGCTACTAGCAAAAGCTGAAAGGGCTTCCTCCTCCATATCTTTTTTGTCTTTACTCTTGCTCTCACTCTCACCACCGTTATCAGTGATAAAATGTTGCTTGCAGGCTTGGGATATTTTTTAATGTCTACATTTTTTCCCTCTTTAACATAGTGTGATTTTGAGCATTATGTCAAAGAATAATCATAGAAATTCAGCATAGGATATGGACGTCGGGTAGGATTATGCCCCCTAAGGAAATTGACAATTTATTTTGAATAATTCCAAAAAAATTGGCAAATTTATCAATAAGCTAATTTGATAGGTACGAATTCATTGGTGATGAAAAATTAGGCCTAAAAGTTGATCTAGGGTTTGATATTTAAGTTCAAAGGAAAAACTTGATGTGGCTAGTTATGAAGGTAGGGGGCCCATTAAGTCAATTTAGGTTATAAATATGCCCTAGGGGGGTGAAAATATGTCATTTGTGCACTTTTACTATAGGAGATTAGGAGCTCTAGTTTAGGATTTTTTGTGAAGCTGTTGCCAGGATGTCGCTTGTACCAGTCTCTACACACCACGAATATCAAGGACAGACATATGGATGCAAGGAGGTCTTAGGTGTAGTGGTATGTATCAAACCTTACTTTTGATTTTATCATTTTGAGGGTAGATTTTAGGGCTCAAAGAAGGGAAAATGGATGTGGTGCAATTTTTGCACCGCAACCATCATCATGTTCACTACAACTGTGGCTTGGTGCACTGTAATTATTGCGGTGTGATGTGATCATTTGAGATAGGTTTTTAGTGATAAGTGGCTCACAACTATAAACTACACCATAATTGATGTGGTGCAATGCAACTGAAGGATGGTATGATGCAATTGCAATTGTGCAATGCAATTGAATGAAAAAATGATGCATTTACAAAATGGGACTGCAATTGACATGTGTGATACATATGACTTGGACAGAACGTTGCATTTGACTAGCAGACAAATTTAAGCAATTTTTGGAAAAAAAATTGGTTATGTAGTACGTCACATAGGCTAATTTAGACATTGTGAGTAATATGACACATGTTTTGATGGATGCAAGTGAGACTAGACCCTATATCTATGTGCAAGAGCCAATCGATGTCCTTCACTCTTCGAGATCAACTGGTCATGGAGGAGCAAGATACATTGATCACCCTGGGACTTTATCATGTGACATTTATGCCCATGGTGCGAGCTAACAGGGGTCTTCTAACAACACTTGCAAAGCGATGGAAATCAGAGATGAGCTCCTTTCATTTTCTGACTGGGGAGGCTACTATGACCTTGGAGGATGTGTGGAGGATCTTGCGACTTCTCATCCATGGAGAGAGGGTGGTATATGACATTGAGCAGGGATTGGCGGAAATTTGATGGGTTTTTGAGACTAACTCTCTGGTAGAGCTTGGAGTAGAGGATTATGAGATTCAATGGGACACTCTATCCAACAAATGTCATAGGCTCATGGTAGTGTTGTGTATAGTGATTAGGGGAGTGGTTTGTCCTAACAGACATGGACATGGGTTTCTAGTGGGATGGGGAGAGATGTTGGAGAGGATGATGGAGGAGGCGACTATGTATGTTTGGGGGCCTTGCCTACTAGTGATGCTATACTTCCAACTGCATTATGTGGCTTACAAAGATGGTTAGAGCATTAGTTGTGGCATGAAACTTTTGATGGTATGGGCATGGGAGCACATAGCAGTGTTCTGACTTCCATTGGACAAATACTTGGGTCTAGGACTACCTTATGTTTCTATATATGGAGGATCAGTGACACAAATTAGGGTGGGAGATGTCAAATATTGGAGACATGTGATTTCCCTAATGGATGTATTTACATGGAGACCTTACAGGGATTGCCTCGGCTAGGATGATGATGTTGAACACTTACCCTACTACAAGCACACTAGGTATTTGATTGGTTGGACCGTGATAACTCAGCATATTATAGAGAGGCATCTACCAGAGAGGGTGTTGAGACAATTTGATGAGCAATAGGGAGTAGCAATGGGAGTAGCAAAGTTCACTCGATTAGCTAGGGAGGTCACATAGTGGGGTTTGATGATCAATGTATAGGTGGCATTACAAAAGAATGTGGGTTTGTAGCTAATTCAATGGGGAGTAGTAGCCAATGTGATTGATGTAGGCACTAATCAAGAGTATGACATGTGGTGGGTGACACACAAACCCACACCATTCACTGATCCTGACTACCCAACACCTATGGAGAGGATGGGTAGGGAACAACGAGGCAGACTACAGGGAAAAGGTTGAGGCAGATACAATGGAGATGGAGATGGGGATGGAGATGATGGTGGAGATGGTGGAATTCAAGGAGATAGAGGTTGAGGTAGAGATGGGATAATTTAGGGCCAGGATTACCGAGGTCGACATGGGAGAGCAGGATTACCTCTATGAGCAACATAGAGGGTACCCCAGTGGATGCTACCCATCCATGAGGAGGGGGAGTAGATAGAGGTGGAGATGGAGAAGGTGAGAGTAGAGGAGGTGCTAGGGGATGAGTGAGGAGGCAGTGGTTGGAGAGTTTATCATGGAGGAGGCCGAGGAGGAGGATGTTATAGAAGAGGCCACCAAGGATGCAATGATCATGGAGGAGAGCATTCATGATGTCTTGATTAGGGAGGTCATTATGGATGTTATGGAGGAAAAGGACGAGGATGCAAGACAAGGACCCCATACACAAATACAAGATCTTCATGCTGAGGTGCAGACTTTATAGGCATAAGTAGCTCAGATACCATCCCTACAGGGATAGGTATAGGCCTTGATAGCTGAGATGGATCAGGAAATCATACGAGCACAGAGGGCAGACCAGAGGTGTATTGATTTCATTACTACTGTTAGTGGGCCCATTGTAGATCTGTCCCAAGAGCTATATTAGGTAGGGAGGGCTACAGAGTACTACCAAAGATAATATGAGGATGTAGTGTGTACCACAGAGGGTTCCTAGCTATACAGAGAGTTAGTCTCAAACAAAAGCACATTCGAGGTGAGGACAAAGCATTGGGGGTGTCTCACAATGGTAGAGGTTAGGACCTTATGAGAGGCCTTCGGGATCCTAGCAAGGAGAGGAGAGATAGCCACCATCAGGACCACAGGATGAGGGGAGCATGGGCTAGGCTTTATCCCATGTTTTCTTTTATATGCATTCATACACTTACATTTTTTATCGAGCCCATGAGCTCCATTTTTGGGATACATCATGATATTGTACTGTGACACCATTTTTTTGATATATATATGTGAGATACATGATTTTTCGGTGGCAACTATATGATGTTTATGATTCTATGTGCATTCCTCTACGTTATGGATTTATGATGTGATGCTATGCTTATGCATTTTATGTGTATGTGATGTTCCTATATGATGTGGATTGTGGATTGGGATATGATGTTATGGAAATGTGAGGTATGGTTTATGCTTATACATGTTCATGATATATAGATGAATGAATGCACATGATTACCTACCATGTTTATGTATGTTTTGATGTATGGATGGATATTTATATGATTATGATATGTGTCTTATGTGATGCTTATATGGATGATGGTTCTATGTGATGTGATAGATATTTTGTATTTTTGATGCAGCATGGGTGGTTTAATATGCATATGATGTCCTAACATGATTATGATTGTAGGATGGTACTACTAATGCATTAATTTTTGTGTCTCATAACACACCATCATGATTACTGTGAGAGATGGAAAAAAGGGATGTTAGCGCGGAAAGACGAGGCTGAATAGAATGGACGAAAGAGATGGATGAATTGGGACTTACTATCTTGAGATATTGCTAATAAATAATCAAGTTCCTATTTAATTGCATAATTATCATCATAGAAATTATTATGGAAATGGATGATGAACACTAATATATGACAGACCAAGGTATGATCCATTTTCTCTTGCAAAAAAAAAACACGCAATAGACAAGGAAGGTCATGACGCAGACTAGGAACCATAAAACCTTGTTTGAACATGTGAGGAAGTAACCACAAATCACATTGATCTTGACACAAGAAAACATTTGATTTAGCTTTAGCTTGCATAGGATGTTTTTATTATGCCAAATGGAAATTCGAACACATACAAGGAACCAAGTTTCCCCATTCATTTTTCCAAGACAAACTGCAAATAGAAATCAAAGAGAAAAAGGCCATGATCCATCACCACTCCTCTAAATCCTTCTTGGGACATCCTCGAGGGGCATAGTAGCATGACCAAAGATAAATCAATAAAAGATAAAACAAATTGGACCAACATAGAAAACAACCAATTAGATCGTTTGTCGATTATTGTTTGTTTATATGATCAAATTTTAGACAGTGATAGTGTTTGGTTTCAGGAATGGTACACCTCGTATAATACCAATGATGGATTGAGTTTGGTTTTGAGAGTGTGGCATCCTGTATAACACAGTTTGACAAGATTGGTTGATAGAGTATGGTTTCAGGAATGAAGCGTGTCATATAAGACCAATGATAGATTGGGTTTGGTTTCGACGATGTGACATCCTATATAAGACTATTCAATTGTTTGACTGTTTGATTGTTTTGGCAGTTGACCTATAATGGTTGAAGGCTTGTTCGATGGTTTTATTGTTGTTTCATGATTTTGATAAGCTCAATTCTCTTGTTTGATTGTTGTTTGTGTTTTCTTAAAATTTCAGCCTTAGCAAGGTATAGTTTTATTATGAGACATGGGTAATGATGAGTGAATACCATGTTATGACAAACCCTAAGGGGCTTCCTAATTCCTTGGGGGCTCATCGATGATGGCCTTGCCTAAGTGAAGTCGCAAAGGAAATGTAGTTCAACCACTTGGACTGACACTGACTCTATTTTTGGAGTTTTGACATTGTTTTGAAAAAAAATTTACTTTTGATGATTTCTATTTTTTTTTGGCTTTTTGATGTTTTCTGATTTTTTTGGCTTTTTTTATGTTTTCTAATTTTTTTGGATTTTTATGTTTTCTAATTTTTTTAATTTTTTGATGTTTTCTAATTTGTTGACATCATGTTTGGGATCTTATATGAAACCTATTGGTGTTTAAATTTGCACCTCTGGAATGCGTATTTGAAACAGACAGTTATGCACAGATAAACTGCTCTTCAAATTAGGAGGGGAAGCTCCGTCTTGCTAATGGTGTTGAAAGAAAGTAAACTAGTAACTAAGTTTCCTATCTTTTTGATCAGCTTAGAGCACAAGGTTTATTAAACACAAATGCCACAGCTGATTTTTTTGTTTTAAGAACTTCACCTATGACTAACTTAAACTAAAGACATTTCTAACTTCTCAAGTAATAAGCAGAGTGAGTGAAACTAGAAATGAACAAGGTTCATTCTCTGAAAAAGTGCTTCAATAAACTCTTTTTCAACAAACATCTACACACTTCAATATAAGATGAAATCAAGATCATAAAAGTATAACACAAATAACAGAAATCTGAGATGTTATATCAAGGCAAAGGAGGCTCATGATTTTATTACTCAAACTTCTGGAACAAAACTTACTTCTAACATGCCAGAAACAAGAAATTGTAGCTAAAGAGGTTTGCAATCTTGTTCTTACACAATATGAACAGCAATTACAATAACTTCTTGTTGGCTAAAAGAGACTCAACAATTGGCTATCATAAAACAATTGAACAACACTTGAGTAACAAATAGAAGGAACAATAGGCTCAGCGTTTTGTTATCACTAGCATGGTTTGAACTAACACTGAATAACAACTTGCTGGCTAAAAGAGACTCAACAATTTTCTATCACAATAACTGTTAAAGAGAACTAACGAGAAAAGGCTCTTATTTATAGACAAGCAGAGGATTAGGGAACCCTAAAATCTCCTTGCTTTCACAATCTAGGGGTTGCTCAGCAAGCAAGCTTTATTTCTAAATCTAGAAAGAAGATAACATCTAACACCTAAGAAAGCAGAAAAAGCGGGAAACGCAAACTATTACATTTATCTTCTTTCTCTTCTCAAAGAATGGATAAGAATTATTCCAAGAATAGAAAGAAAGTGGAAAGAAAGCTTCTAGAAGAAAGTTGCTTTAAATCTCTATGACATCCGCTAAAAAGCAGGAAACTGTGTCCCGATTCGGTTCATCTATGCCATCAATAGCAAAACATCGATTTTCCAAAATATCTTCGCCATCTGCAACTGACCTAAGGAAATCTTCGACCTCATTGGCTGCCTTCTCAAACTTTGTTGACATCATGGAAGTGTGACTTGGCAGAGTCTTATGTTTTTCTTTCATTCACTTCAATACAATCTTCTTGTTGTATTTTTCCTTATGCATCTCCCATATCCTCTCACATTCGCCCTTTGAGATAGTGACACTTTCAAGCCAAGGGGAAATGGAAAAACACTTCTCAATCATATCAAGCTTCAGACTGCAAATCAATCTAACATCAATTGATTAAATCTCCCTAGTAGCTGGGTTGTAATGCTTGATGCAATCAATTATGAACTCAATACTCTGAACTGATATAGGGATAGACATTGTTGCGAGGAGTTCAGAGTGTCCCAGGTTTCTGATTGAAGTGTTTCTTGTGCTCTCCAAATCATGTAGATCAAACATCAGCTTGATGTGATGCAAATCTGTCTCAGCGGTTTTGATGTAATCATGATAAAGAGTTGATCTAGTCTTGAAAACATTGGGAGTGTATCCATTTCGGAAACCTTGAAGAATGACTGTAAAGTCGCCTAGGTTCAGACAAGTTTTGAGCAACTTACTATTTTTAGAATGCTAATTTTCTTGCTCCAACGGACAAATTTTTTGAAAATTTTCTGATATGGGTTTTGCTCAGAATTGCGTTGCAAGACAACCTAGATCGTCTGTTTTCAAAAATTTTGAATTTATACTGAAAAAGCAACAAACCCTAGTTTCTTCAATTTTCACGAAAAAAAATGGCACCTGGGTTTTGTTTAGAATATGATTAGAAATGGACCCAGTTGATTGATTTGCAAAACACTGATGGCTGATCAAAAAAGCAGCCAACCCTAGGATTTGAAATTTTCTTGAAAAAAAGCTGTGATATGGGTTTTCTTCAGAAAACTGATTTGAGAAGACCTAGATGATTGAAAACTGAATGCACTGAGGATTTCACTAACATGCAAATAAAAAGCAGCTGCTGCAACTTGATGAAGTTCTTGAAAATTTTCTTCAAAAGAATGAGGTGATAAGACCCAGATGGCTGAAAATTTGAAAACCTTGTCCTTCTTAAAAAATTTGATCTTCTGGATGAAAAAGAATGAAAAGGCAAGGGTTTATGTTGTTGATTTGAAAAATTTGATGAATAACCAGCAAACTGAGCTCTTGAATCTTGAAAAAATTCTTCAAACTTGTTGCTCCAACTTTCTCCTTTGGATGCTACCTGCAAAAATAATGAAAATTGCATTGAAGAGAGGTGTTAAATAGACTTAGGGCTTGAATTAGGTTTGCTTTCTTTTGCTTTCATTCTTCAAAAACCTAAAAATATCTGTTCATTGAACTTGGACATCCTCATCCTCTTGCAATTTTGAAACTTCTTGAAAATTTTGCAAATTCTACTAAGGCATGAGAAGTTGGGTGCCCTTCTTGGCTAGGGGCACCCACTTCAAGCAGTGTTAGCCATTTTATGATATTTTCAACTTTACACAACTTTGACCCCCTACTTTGACCTCAATTTCTGGCTTTCACATTGATCTGATGGGCAAGCTAAATGATTTATCGCGGAGCCTGACCCAATCTGGGAAGATTGTTCTGGAGGTGTCTCTGGCTAAAAACTTCATTTCGACCTTTGAATTCATGGGAGCCTTTCTCCTCCAGGGGTGTCCATTTTGTCCAGAGTTAGCCATTTTTATGATCTTCAATTTCTTCATTAACTCTTCTTCCATAGATGATCTTGTCGAATCTAGTGATCCAGGCGTCAAATTGACTGATGGTTATGCTCGTTGTGAAGTTGAGAAGATCTTAAGAGGGGTCTTCTGGGAGAGACTTCATCAAACAGTTGGATTTGTGCCTTCAAAAGCTTGGGCGCCCTTCTTGGCTGGGGGCACCCAAACTCACCAGAGTTAGAATATTTTTCATTTTTTCCTGTTTGCTTCTGAATCTCAGTTCTTAGCTCTCATCAGACCCTTTGTTCAGCTTCTCGTATCTGGCGACTGCGACCTCCAATTGACATGTTGAATACCTCGTTGGAGAGTTCGATCAACTATGAAGAGATCATGTTAGAGCCACATATGTAAATTCATTTGTTTAGGCCCTTGAAAACTTGGGTGCCTCTTCTCTCCTGGGGTGCCCAAACCTTCCAAACTTAGCCATTTTTATCTGACTTTCATCTTCAAGTTTGAAACCTTCATTTTGTATGTTCCTCTTTGATCTGAATCTACTGGAGATTGGACAGTCGGATGATCTGACGGAGATAGGCATGGCGAAGTTGGTTGAATACTGAAGAGATTGAGCATATTCTCAAACCCTAATTGTTGAGTTAGGTGCTCCAAAAAGTTGGGCACCCTTCTTCACCTGGGGCGCCCAAAATTCCCAGACTTAGTCAAATTTTGATAATCTTCATGTTTTCCATTCTGACTTCAGTTTGGACCTCCCCTGTTTGGTCACAAATCCTAGATAACTAGATGATCTGTTGACTGCACCGTCAGACTCGCTGAGGAACTGGAAAAGAACTAAGCAACTTTGGTTGGAGGTGTAAACCCTAATTTCATCATTTAATGCCCTAAAAATATGGGCACCTATTCTCACCTGGGGCGCCCAAGTCAACCAATGTTAGAAAATTTTCACAATTTTCACTTTTTCCTTTGTTCTTCATGCTTGCTCACTGAATCGCCTTTTGTTGAATGCTTTGAATGTTGAATCTGACCTCAGAGCTCCTGATATGCTTCTGAAAAAGAAAAATAGACCCACTAGGGCAAAACTGATTATTTTGAGATTTTGACTACACAAGCCTGATATGGACATATTTTGAGCCAATCAAAATCAGTTTGGACCCTAACAGACCAACTTTCTATTTTTAGAAAGTTTTTCTAGTATCCGTTTCAAAAGAAACCCAGAAAAACCCAAAAAAGTTACTATTTTTAGAAAATTTCTAAAAATAGCAATTTTCCTAAAAAGTAGGGATGAAAAATTAAGATCTGGGTTTTGTAGGTTAAGCTACTCTGAGCAGACCTAGATCGTCAGATTTTGAAAATTTTGCGTTTTAACCCCTCATGCAAGGCATGCACACCCAAATTTTGACCTTTTTGACTGATTTAACAAGACTTTTACTCATTTCTTCAAAATGTCTAAGTGTAACAAAAAATTTAATTTTGGGGTACAACAAAACCTAAGTCTAGGAATTACCCCCAGTCAAGTATAGGACCAACTTATTATGGGCGAGGGGATAGGTGAAATTGTTATGGATGGATATGAAACACGAGGGATGCTAAATGTCAAGGGGTCACAGACCATGAGAAGGATGACCAAGCTTTATTATGGACAAATGATATGTACAAAGGATGATCGAAAGTGGAAAAACCCGATAGAATGATAGTAGATGATGGAGCAAAGAATAACTACACATGGCGCCTATTTTCTAGGTTTTCACAATGGTACTTATCCAAAGTGCCACTGAGGTGGTTTTCACTATTAGACAGATTATTTATCTTTACTATTTTCTTTCTTTTTTTTCTTTTTTTCAATTTTTCAATTTTTATTTTTATTTTTGGTGTCACCAAGACACCTATTTTCTAGGTTTTCATTAAGGTGACATTTTTTTTTGTATTTTGACTTTTGATGGGATTCGCTGAGTGCTAGTTATAGTACTTGCGAAGGTGTATACTATTGATAGGCTCTGGTAGTGGTTCACCTTCAGGAATAGAAATTTGATAAGTACTACACCCATATGCTACTATTATGATGTTAGGACCCAACCAATTAGGCTTGAACTTCTCTGGTTTCTCTCTCTTTATTCGATTCTTCAAGTTTTCTTTCAAGACTAGGTCACCATTATCAATATGCCTAACTCAAACTTTCTTATTGTAGTTGCAATGAAGATAGTTCTAATATGCTTGTAAATGGACCAATGTGTTTTGTTGCTTCTCATCCAATAACTCTAGCTCATGCAAATGGGATATACGATAGTCTTTGTCATCAATAAACTGTTACATAGATACTCTCAAGGATGGTAACTCGACCTCAATGGGAAGAATGGCTTCGAAACTCAAAATGAGGGAATATGGAGTGGCTCATGTGGGAGTATGGATGCTAGACAATGGGCCCATAATGTAGGATTGAGTTGAATGTGCCAGTCATGGCCGGCATCATCGACAGTCTTCTTTAGGATTTTGAGGATAGTTTTTTGGACACCTCAACTTGACCATTTCCCTGAGGGTAGTATGGAGTGGAAAAATAATGTTGTATGTGGAATCTCTCACACAGTTCTTGGACATCCTAATTTTTAAAGGGACAGTCATTATCCATGACGATGGATTGGGGAATATCATACCGGCATATAATGTAATTAAGGATGAACTTGAATATTTTTTTATCAATGATGTAGGTTATTGGAATAGCTTCAATCCACTTAGTAAAGTATTTAGTTGTAACAAGGATAAACTTATGACCATTGGCACAGGTAGGATGGATCCTTCCCATGAGGTTGAGTCCCCACTAAGAGAATGTCCATGGTGATGTAATTGGATGAAGTTCTTGAGCAAGCGCATGAAAAATATCTCCATGTATCTGACATTAGCGACATTTCTTGACAAAGTGATAGGCATCACATTCCATAGAGGGCCAATAGTATCATGTTCGTATAAGCTTCTTGGCTAAGGTAGGACCAAAAGAGTGAGCTCTGTATATACTGTTGTGTACCTCTTGTAAAGCCATTTGTGCTTCATTTGAATTGAGACATATTAGGAGGGTGCTATCTAGACTACAACAGTAAAGAGTATCCCCGATGATGACATATTTGGACGCTTATCGGATGAAGGTCTTACATTGGTTAGAGGACTTTGGTCATGCGAGTAGTCATAAAATTCTTTGTACCAAGGTGAGTTAGGACCAACAAGTTCACACATGAGCTTAGATTAAAGGACATCGAATGCAAGGATCAACAGTTGTTCCACCAAGAACTCATTGTTGGAAACAATCAACACTAAGAGGGGGGGTGAATCAGTGTTCTGCAAAAATTAACTTTATTATTTTGATCTTTAACCCACTTAAAACATTCAACCAAAAGAAATATGCAAAAATAGAAAGAAAACAACCACAACACCATAACACAAGGATTTTACGTGGAAACTCTGTTAGGGGAAAAACCACGGTGGATGGCCAATCCACAATATGATATGAGTATACTCAAAAAGAAGTTTACAATAAGAGAATGCACTTGCATTTAGGCTCACTGCCTAGAGCTCGCTGCTCAAAATAGAAAGGTGCACTACCTTACAAATATTTGGATTAGATACAAGAGAATGAACTGAGAGAATAGCATCTACAAATGCTTGATTATAGTTCTGGTTAGGCTCAGTAGTTGATCTTCTGTCCTTCTAACTGATTCTGCACTTTTACTCTGCTCTCCTCTAACTTGCACCACAAAATATTTAATGCACAAGTGAAATTGTGCATAAATTGCTCAATCACCCTTCTGATATTCACAACATGCATCGACACACCTTCTACACACACAAAATGATATAATTGAACATTTACATATATCCGCAACTAAGAATTTAATCACAACCTATCGGCTTCAATAAAACTTAAGAATATTTACAACTATCGGCTCAAATAATGAATAATATTCAATGTGCACACCCACAATGGTCATTCATAACTTAGCTCAGACCCAAACCAAGATGATCAAACACAAAAACATTTGAGTAGACATTCCTCGAATATCCATGACACTTAAAATCATCCAAGTCAGCCACAAAATACTGATGAACAAAAGGATATCCAACCGGACCTCCAAACTTGCATACAAATTGATACAAGGCACTTAGATTTTTGGACAACACAAGAAATAAATTGATTAACCTCCCATAAGATCCACAACTCAAAATAACAATAGAAAGTCTGCATGAGAATCAAAGAACACAAAACTATTGAATGTTATGTTCTTCCCGATTGTCCTAAATCTATCTATCGGTGGAAGTAAATGATGATGTGCGGATCCAATCACCGACTAGGGTTTCCATCAATGACAACACCAAAGTATATTTGCAGTGTCTCTTGCCAACAATCTCCCCCTTTGGCATTGATGGCAACACTTAGTGAAAAATGACTAAGTGTCGGATCAGTACCAACATGAATTATATTGCCACTACAAAACTTCAAAAAGAATCTTCAATCTCAGATTAGAAATGCAACTCCCCCTAAGATGAATATATGTTTTTCATTGTACAACTCTCCCCCTTTGACATCAATGGAAAAATTGGTGAACCAAAAAGATAACAAAATTTCACGTTGTACAGGTATGATCTGGTAACATACACAAATTGGAAAATATCTGCAAAATCTCTCTTCAACACGCTCAAATTTGTGTCCCAAACCCTTTTGAAACTCTTCAAAAAATTTATGTGACCACAAACTAGATAAGATTGAGTTTCTGCAGTTTTGAGATTCATTGGGTCACTAACTGCCATAGCATCTTTGGCTTCCTTTAAAGCATTCACCATTATTTCAATCTTTGGACCAATTGGTCCTCTGAGTTCACATGCCCTTCCTACAATCCTATCATTTTCATGCTTCAAACTCCTTATTTTTTCAAGTAGAGATATTACTTGACCTTCTTGCTCACCAACATTGCCAGCTAACAGATCAAAAGCATCATAAATGGTAGCCAATTATTTTTCAAGATCCTTCACCTTCTTCTCATTGTCTTTAGTGAATTTGGACAAAATCAAACATGACTTATAGGATTTTCCACCTTTAGATATAGAATATTGAATATTCTTCATGCAGGTGGCTAATAAATTTTTATCCTTAGCAATCACTTCTTTTAACCAACTAAATCTTTTTCAATCAAAATCCTTCTACACTTTAACCATGGTTTATTTTTCAAGAGACTCAAAATGAGTACCTACAGAATTTATGAGCTTCTTTAGTTCAACGGAAGAGGAACTGGATGGATCCTTAACATGAGTTGGCATAATTTTCTCTAGAACTCCAAATGCAAGACTTAATAATTCACTGTCCTCAATGTGAGACTTCAGAATCTTCTCATTGGCTTTAGCTTGTGAAATTGATGCAACCTTCATTATTTGAATTGGGGACAAGGTGGATAGATTGATTTGGCCTTCAACCAATTCAGGATCAAAATCTTCATGTTGATCCACCAAAGATTCCTTTACTACCTTGGCAGTATCTCTTGCTTCCACTAGGATTTCCTTAACCTGAACCTTTTCTTCTTCTTCAACCTTTGGTTCCACAATAACTATTTCCAGATTGACTTTAGGAGCTTCAACTTCTTCATTTAGCATCTCCTTTTCTTCAGCTAATACAACCTTAGGAACTTCAGTTTCCATAGGTGCTTTTGTGTTATCCACATTAGGAGGAATTTGATTATCCTCAGTATCCACATTCACCTCCTCATTTACCAGAACAAATATAACATCTTCAACATTCACTTCTTCAACATTGATCTTGTTTCTTGACATAAATGCTTCCAAGATTTTCTTGGTTTCATCAGCAACAATACTAGTTTCATCAATCATAAGTTTGTTCACCCTTATTTTTCTTTTGAATTCCCCATTGGATTTGTCCAGAAGTGAATTCATCTCCTCAATGGACATTTTCGGGCACAAGTCTGCAAGAATTTTTTTTCTCATATGCTCTTCTTCTATTCTAGCATTTACTCTTCTTGCCTCCAGAACATCATACAGACTCTTAGGTAAACCAGACATAATTTCAACAAAAACTTTGTTGAAAATATTTAGATGTCTTATTGTTGCCTCTTCAAGAATTCTTTGACCTAATTCATCAAACATTTCATACCATTTGTAGAGGGGCTTGAGATTTCCATCCTTGACAACAACATTCTCAACTTCTTCAACTGTCATAGTTGGTATGTCAGTTTTTGCTTTCTTCTTTTCCTTTTCTTCCTCACCAGAATATTTCCTCTTCATTTCTTTCACAACTTCATCTGACTCAGTCTCCTCACTTTCTGAGACGGCTTCATAGTTTCTTGAGCTCTTGTTCTTATTCCTCTTATCGGAAGCCTTGTCTTGGGTTTGCATAGGAACTGGCTTGGCTGTAGGAGTGGATGGGAAACTCCTTGTTGATCTAGTACGGGCAGAGGATCCTGCCAGACTAGCAAATTTGGTTCTTGCTGACTCTTTTCCTACTTCAGCTTCATCTCTCTTTCTTTTGGCTTCTTTCAATTTTTCTACAGGTATGCCCATGTTTTTTGCAAAAACTTCTACTTCTTTCCTTACTCTTCTGACTATCTTTGGCTTCTATAATTGATCATGGATTTGCATGCTCTTTTCTGCATAAGATCCAAACCTTTCTTCTGCCAGATCTAGAGGCATGCTCAACAAATGTTCTACATACACCTTCAATATTTTCTCCTCTACTTCATATCCCGTAGGCATAATCCATATCGTCCTGGGGTCAGTGGCTTCCATATGGCATTGATCAATATCTACCATGAAATAGATTGTATCTTTGTACTTATCTACAATTGAGGTGGGAATTCTTTCTCTTGCATGCATCATATTCTAAAAAAAAATTGAAGTACCCCCAGAGGGTAGTATTTCGGGTCTAACAATCACTACTTCCAAACAATATATCTCTTATTTGCACAACTACAGGCTGATTACTTTTCCAATGAACTTTCCCAACACCCAAAACCTCACTCATGAAATAAAAGAATAGACAAAGTAGCAAATTACCATACTTAAAAGAGTTATTTTTTTCCTTCTTAATCTTACCCAAATTCTCCATCAACTGACTTCTAAGCAGCTCACACAAGTCATAATTGGAATTTTCTTTTACCATCTAATAGGCTGCATAAATGGTCGTACCGGATACTGAATTATCCTGGTTGGAACAATAGATCTTGTACCCAATAACCATCGATGCAAATTTCACATCCACTTCAGCAATATCTTTGATTGTCATTGCCCTTATATCCCATTGTGTACCTATTGCATCAATAATCGTCTGATTCTTTACAGATTTCAAGATTGGTAGACCACCGGAAGAATTTAGACCTGCGACAGCACTTATAGCCTCTTTCATAATCTTGAAAGGTATATTCAACCACATGAACTCGGCATGAACTCGGCATGAACTCTGCTCAAAATATATCACACCCATTCGCTTTCCTCAAATATGGGAAATTTCATAAACTATGTAAACTTCTTCACTTCTAGGGTTTTGTATTCTAGCTTAACAGTGAATTCCTCTCCAATTATATGGTTGGAATACAAATTCATCATTTGAGAGCTTCCTAACTCTTCAATATTGGCATGTATATAAGCCCTAATATCTTTAGTGTGCAAGACTTTGTACGGTATAGACGAAAACGAACCTAGGGGCTTGGTCTCAATAGAATTATAAGGGTGCCACTTGAACTTTGGATGGGGTCTATCCTTAACCTCAACTACCAATGGAGTGGCCATTTTTACAAATTCACAGATTCACTAGTTTTTTGATAAATACCTTTTCGTCGGATTGGAGTTTTGATCACTGAAACTTCTTCACACTTGAATCTAGCCACAACTTAGCAAAGTTCGCTCCAAGGCTCTCCAAACTTCTTTTCTCCAAAATGCAAAGTGACAAATGAAGGATAAAAATAACCTTTTATTGTTTGCACAACTAACCCTTTTTTTTGCAATAAATGCTTTTACCCTAATTCATCTGGTTACCATGTTTCCATGCACTGAGACAGATAATTCTTCTGTGGATCTCCAATATTGTATGATACTATCTCCAATTGGTTGAGCACTTACTGGACTTATTCACATTCCTGTGCCAGTTACCAGTAGGGGGTTAAGATATTTTCTTAATAGTTCCCCTAGGCAAAAGGCCTAAAACTAATTCTCGGAGGAATTACCAGAAGCATATTTTGGTGCAGGTGCATTTCCTTCAACAAATGGATCCTTCTTCACCCATTTCTTCTGTATTTTCCTCCTAATTTCATTTGTAGTGACTTTTCCTTTTCCCTTAACATCCTGTTACATGTTTTGTTTTACTGGACCTCTTCTGCTCCAAAAAAATCTAGCAGTGTGGCCAAATTTGTTATAGTTGTAACACAAAACATTTCTCTGTCCAGACCTACTATTCCACTGATTTTTCCTTGATCTGCATTAGTTAGCAATATTCCCAAGTCTATTGCATGCATTGCATCTGACATCTCTATGAAATTTGTTCATCATAGTTTTGCATTCACTTGACTTATGACCAAACTTATTATAATTAAAGCACTTACCTGAGAATGATGGTCCTCTTGGATTCATCCTGCTTCTACACTGAGAAGCCATATGACCAAATTTACTGCAAGCAAAATAGTAACCATTGAATCTTTGAACATTTGGTTTTCTTACCAAATTCCTTCTAGCTCCATTCATTTAATTTCCTTGTCTGAACCTCCCTTGTCCAGATCCAGAACTTTCTCCTTCTTCATAGACAATACCTCACTTGTCATCATCAGTCCTCTGACCTTTAATCAGTTCATCAAGCTTGGTTGAGCTTGCTTTGAATTTCTCCTTGTACTCATTTGCAGCAGTAAGTTCATTTCTGAGGTCATCAAGCTATTTTTCAAGCATTTCCCCATTGTTTTTAGATTGTTCCAATTCATTGTCCAGTCGATTGCATTGTTCAGATTTTTCTTTCAAGGATTGAGCAATCTTTTCTTCATTTTTCTTTCTATCTTCAATTTCCTTGGTCATTTTCATCATGATGGATTCCATCTCACGCTTCAGGGCAGAATTTTCTTTGGAAATTTTTTCGCATTCTTCTATTTTCTCCTTCAAGGCATGACTCAGTTGCTCATCTTCCATGCTTTTATTCTTCTGCTTAAGTTGATCACACAATTCCTTTCTTTTCTCCCTTAATTCATTGATTTTGTCTTTCAATGACTAAATGAATTTCTCTGCATTCTCAAGATTTTCCTGCAGTTCCCAGTTCTCAGATTTTGACTAGTCAAGATCATCCAGGGCCACCAAAAGTTGTTCTTGAAGACTGCCTATATCCATTGAAAACACTTTCCAAGATCTCCCCAAGATATTAGACTTCTTTTGAGAAACTAGCTCTAATACCAATTGTTGGAAACAAGCAACACTGAGAGGGGGGGTGAATCAGTGTTCTGCAAAAATTAACTTTATTATTTTGATCTTTAACCCACTTAAAACATTCAACCAAAATAAATATGCAGAAACAGAAAGAAAACAACCACAACACCATAACACAAGGATCTTTACGTGGAAACCATGATAGGGGAAAAACCACAGTGGATGGCCAATCCACATTATGATCTAAGTATACTCAAAAAGAAGTTTACAATAAGAGAATGCACTTGCATTCAAGCTCACTACTCAAAATAGAAAGGAACGCTACCTTACAAATATTTGGATTAGATCCAAGAGAATGAACTCAGAGAATAGCATCTACAAATGCTTGATTACAGTTTTGGTTAGGCTCAATAGTCAATCTTCTATCCTTCTGACTGATTTTGCACTTTTACTCTACTCTGCTCTAACTCGCACCACAAAATCTTTAATGCACAAGTGAAATTGTGCATAAATCGTTCAATCACCCTTCTAATATTCGTAATATGCATCAACACACTTTCTACACACAAAATGATATAATTTAACATTCATATATATCTGCAACTAAGAATTTAATCACAACCTGTCGACTTCAATAAAATTTAAGAATATTTACAACTGTCAGCTCAAATAATGAATAATATTCAATGTGCACCCACAATGGTCAGTCATAACTTAGCTCGGACCCAAATCAAGATGATCAAACACAAAAAAATTTGAGTATACATTCCTCAAATATCCACGACACTTAAAATCATCCAAGTCGGCCACAAAATACTGATGAATATAAGGATATCCAATCGGACCTCCAAACTTGCATACAACTTGATACGAGGCACTGAGATTTTTGTACAACACAAGAAATACATTGATTAACCTCCCATAATATCCACAACTCAAAATAACAATAGAAATTCTGCATGAGAATCAAAGAACACAAAACTATCGGATGCTCTGTTCTTCCTAACTGTCCTCAATCTATCTGCCAGTGGAAGTAAATGATGACGTGCGGATCCAATCACCGAATAGGGTTTCCATCAATGAAAACACCAAATTATATTTGCAGTGTCTCTTTCCAACACTCATATTGTGGCACATTATTAGGTATATCCAAAAGAGATCCAATAGTTGTCATTTTGTCAGCTACTTTGTTCTATATTCTTGGGATTTTCTCAAAGGTGATGGCATCAAAGTATAGTTTGAAACTATCGACCATGCACTTTTAAGGCATGATCTTTTCATATTTTGTATCATAGTCATCATTAACCTTATGGATGAACAATAGGGATTCACCATAGACTTGAAGATTCTTGATTTTCCATTTGATAGCCATTCATAGTCCTATTAGCAATGCTTCATACTCAACCATGTTATTTGTGCAAGGAAATGCTATTGTGTATGATTTTGGTATTGAATCCCCTTGAGGTGTAACAAAGAGGATACTAGCTCCTAAACCATGATTTGTATAAGACCCGTCAAAGTATAATTTCCATGTCATAGATGTCTCTATTGTGAAGATGGATTCATCTTGAAAATCTGACACTAGAGGATGATTCGATGTCATTGGTTTTTCTACAAGTTGATCAGTTATTACTTGTCCTTTCATTTCCTTATCATCAACATACTTTTCATACTCACTCAAGATCATGACCCACTTTGCTAGCTGACCTGTCAAAGTTACTCTACTAAGTAGATATTTCAAAGGATCAATCTTAGCTATCAATTATGTTTGATGGTTTAGCATATAATGTCAAATATTTTATGTGGTGAAGACAACTATGAGGCATGCTCATTCAATGGGATTGCAATTAAGCTCATACCCTACAAGAGTGTGATTGATATAATAGATAGCTCGTTCCCTTCCATCATTATCATTTTGCACTAACAATTCCCCTAATGTCGATGTGGTTGTTGATATATATAATATTAGGTTCCTACCATCAATGGGAGGCATGAGTACTAAGGAGTCAATAGATATTCCTTTATTTTTTTAAATGCTTCCTAACAACATTCATTCACTATGAATGGGACTCCATTACATAGAAAATATTGAAATGGATGACACTTATCTGCTAATTGAGCAATAAATCTTTGAATGGACTGTAATATGTCTTGTAGACTTTGTAACTGTATTATGTTTGTTGGTGGAGGCATGTCCATGATAGATTTCACTTTTACAGGATTTACTTCAATACCTCTTCAAGAGACAATATATCCTATGATTTTTCCTGATTGGACCCCAAAACACACTTCTTCAAATTCAGTCTAACTTTATATTCTTCCAACCTTTTGAAAATATTGTCCAATATTGCTAGATGACCATATCCTGATAAGGATTTTGCTAGTAAGTCATCAACATAATCTTCCATAAGTGTATGCATGTAGTCATGAAAGATAGTAGTCATAGCTCTCTGATACGTTGCTTCGACATTCTTAAGACCAAATGAAAGTTGTTTTACGTTGATCATTGGGGGTGATTCTGATTTGATTGTATCATGAAAAACCATTCATAAGAAATAACATCTCATATCCCGCTATGAGGTCTACTATGATGTCAATATTAGGCAACGAGAAGTCATCTTTGGGACAATATTTTTTTAGATCTCTAAAATCTATGCATACTCTGATTCCACTAGTTGGTTTGGTGATGGGAAAAATATTTGATATCCACTCTACATAATATATAGGATGAATGAAACCAACATCTAAAAGTTTCTTCAATTTTGCCTTCACTAAGAGGGTGATCTGTGGATGCATTTTTCTCAATTTATGTTTGACCGGTTTAGCATTTGGAACCAATGGAAAATGATGTAGAACAAGTTCAAGATCCAACCCAGGAATATTGGCATATGACCACATGAAATTGATGTCTCTCACAGAAGAAAGTGGTGAACTCTGTTTTTTCTTTGGTAGTCAAAGATACCACAAAATGAATGATTCTAGGATTATCTTATGTACCAAGATTGGCTTCTTCTGATTTCTCCATGAGCAATGGTGATCTCTCTTGATTTATGGGGATACTATCCAACCCTCCATCCTTAGGCGCCTTGGAGAGGTTTTCACCTTCAAATATTTCCTTTATTTTTACTTTTTCTTGGTCTAGAAGTTCCTTTCAATTTTCACCTAGAGACCTATTCTTTTTATTTTTCTCATTTTTGCGACTAGAGGGTGCGACAAACTCTCCAAAATATGTTGCATTTTTGAGTTCTATGATAAAACCAACTTTATGATCCCCACTTGGTATCCCTTCTTGAAGTCCCATGAACTCAACTATTGATTTTTCATTCTTGAATGTGTCTAAACCTGGTGGTCCTTGTTGATCCCAATCTATTAGTTGAGGGTAAACAAGGGGTAAGCCATCATCAGTATCATTAAGGCTCAATGAATAGGAAAATATGGTAAAAATAGAGGTATCATCAAGATCCCAAAAGGCTTCAATCCAAGCACGGCCACTTATAGGTTTGGATTGGGGCGAGGATAGATCAAGGTCAATGAAAATCCCAGCTAGGTCATAGTCACTAGATATGTGGGAATCCCATTCCCATTCATTGGAGTTGGTTTCCGTATGGTATTCCTCATATGTCTTGATTTCATTTGAAGCATCAACATTGTCACTCGAGGGAAACTTAGTACTAGGAGGACTCACCTTTGGTGGTACATACCCTAACCCATTGTTCCCTGGTAATTAAGGAGGTGATATTTGTTCTATCATCCCATGTTTGTTCAATCCAAGACCACTATGTCCATCATAACCTTGTTGTTTCATGATCTTGAACCCTTTTAAATATCACTCAACTAGTAATTGCTTAGGCTTAGTGTCCTCTTCATCTTTGTAAATCCATGTAGAAATTTCCTCACCTACAAAATCCTCCCTCAACTCACCCCACTTGGTGAATGTGGTAGGGGGATTATAGATAACAGTCTTAGACTTCTTCTTTATAGGACGAGGTTTTTCATAAGACTTTGGAGATATAGGTAGATTTCCCACACAAAACAAGCTCTTAATGTTGTATTCACCACATCCCTTGTCATGGATTTGGACCTTAGATTCGGAAGGTGTAATGGATGAAGTGGATGATTTGACTAGAGAGGATGGATCAATGTAATGTGATGAGGTGTACGTTGAAGCTTCTCGATTAATAGTCACTTGATGTTCGGTGGTCCCTTTCAAATTATTGCAATATTGGAAGGGATCGAGATCACTTGGTATAGTGATTTTTATGTCATTGTGGGGAAACATGAGGCATTGATGGTATGTGGAGGGAATGGCTCTCATGGAATGAATCCATGGGAAACCAAGGAGAAGATTGTATGGTAGGTCCAGATCCAAGATTTGGAATATTGTGTTTTGAATGGCAGGCCCAACTCTTACAAGAAGTGTGATTATACCCTTGGATGAGCACTCAGCGTCATCATAAGCCTTGATAATGATTTTCTTAAATTCATCTATGCAAGCTTCAAAGAATCCCAATGTTGTGACCAATTTTAAAGTACATATATTCAAACCTGATCCATCGTCTACCAAGACTCACCTTATTTTATGTTTATTAATGTATACCTCAAGGTGCAATGAATCTTTATGGTTTGGTTTATGTGTGGAAAGATCTTGATCCAAAAATGTGGTGTGATAGGTGGTTGTTAAGTATCCTACCATGGCCTAAAATTGATTGGCATTTAGGTCAGTGGGCACAAATGTATCTTGCAAAGTTTTATTCATAATGGCCTTATGCTCAAGGCATATGTGAAGCAACTCTGGAATGGATATTTGTACAGGAGTCTTTCCTAGATGGTATAGGAGGTTGTATTGAATTTTTGGTTGCAGATTGGAAGTGGCCCCTTGTAAGGTCACTTAAGCTCTACGAATGGTAAAAGTGCATTCTGAATTTTTATTGATGGTAATGGTACTGACATGTTTATCAAAGGTCTAAATGTGGTTGATGGTATAGTTATATGAGACATTGGTGTAATTGGCATTGTTATTGGTATTGTTCCATAGACCAGAGGTTTTTCCTTTTCCATGGTCTTGTAAGGGAGTCTTGAATATGGTATGGTCAACATTTGTTTTACCTTGTGAATTTTCCACTAATATGTTCCCTTGTTCAATAAGGTTCTTAAGTGTCCAACATGATGATGTCTTATGTCCTTTGGTATGATGACACTCACAATATTCATTGTCATTCCACCGATTTGGTTTGACTAGTGTTGGCTCATACGGTTTAATGTCTGGAAGTTTAATGATGTTGGATTGTAAGATTTTCTTCAAGAATAACTCAATGGGCTCCCCTAAGGGTGTGTATGTTATTTTGGGCATGTTTGTGCGGGGGGACCTATGCGTTGTTTGTTGTTTTGGACTATGTTGGTTGCTTGGTCATGGATTTATGTTGGATTTTTTTGTGTCAAAGGACCTTTAAGGTGAATGGTGGGGTGATCTTGCTTAATCACTATGGCATCAACTACCCCATCATTGGTGGCATTCTTGTTTCTCAACAAAGTTTTCCTTTGTCATTAGGAGGGTTTTGGTTTTCCTTGAAGATTTTGACTAGTCATTTTTCCACAAGAGCTTTCTTGATAAAGACACCTTTCTTAATGACATCCTCAAATGTGGTACAACACTAGATTTTAAGTTGAATCATCAAATTCTATGTTGAGGTTTTCTATGAAAATGGGGACCAACTATTTTTCTAGTATGTGACAAGGACATTTGTTAGAAATGCTTCGCCATCTTTGATAAAATGGTGTAAGTAACTCTCCTTTTTGTTTGGTTGTGCACAATTTCGCTAGGGTCATGTCACTCTCAATGTTGTAGACAAAGTGTGCAATAAAGTTTTCAGCTAGTTCATTCCATGTTTGTATCCTAGGAGGAACGTGTGTGAACCATTCTAGAGCCTTTCCTGAAAGGCTATGTGGAAATAATCTCATCAAGTATGTAGGCTCATAAGCAATGTCCATACATGTAGTGTTAAACTCTCTTAGGTGTTCTACTGGATCTACTTTCCCCTTATACTTGTTAAAGCTTGGAACATTGAAGTGTGATGGAAAAGGTGACATGTATAGGCTCCTATCAGAAGGATAAGGACATAATTCCTTTGTCAAGTATGTCTTCTTTTTTGTACCCAATTGCATATTTGTCATTTTTTATTGCATTGATGGAATTTGTTGCACTAGAGTTTATACAAATGATGATGGTATATTTGCTTGACATTGCATGAGGGTGTTGGTGTTGGTTTTGAGTGTGTTGGGATGGTTGTATGATAGGTTTTGGTTTTGAAAATGGGATGTGAGTGTTGTGTTTGGGTCAATGTTTTGTTGCAAATAGTTTTGATTACCTTGTTGGTAGTGAGGCATGAACATGGTATTGATATTGGTATCAGTTTGATGTTGTGGTATGAAGTTGGTATTTGGAGTGACATGTTGTGATGGAGGTTGATTAGTGTACTAGAATTAGGGTGTAAAGTTGGTGTTTGGAGTGACATATTGTTGTAACGAAGGTTGGTTGGTGTTCATGTTTGACCCAAAAGACATGTTGATGTTTGGTGTAGTGTTGGTTGTTTGGGTTGGCACTCTTGATGTGGAAATATGGACCCTTCTTGTCTTGCATGGGGGATTTTGATTTGTGTTGGTTGATGGCATGGTGTTTTG
Source organism: Sequoia sempervirens (assembly GCA_007258455.2). NCBI lineage: Eukaryota > Viridiplantae > Streptophyta > Pinopsida > Cupressales > Cupressaceae > Sequoia > Sequoia sempervirens. Next base: position 45,260,722 of record VDFB02000009.1, read on the forward strand.
AGTGTATGTCATACCAAATGGATTTGAAAAAGTCATACCCATGGAACTAGAGGATGAACCAAATGGATTTCTAAATTTTGTATTTGGCCCTTGTGATGTTGCATGTGTTCTTTTGGTGCCAAATGTTGGAGGGGAGGGGGTGTGTGCAGTTGTCACATTATATGTTTCTCTCCCAAGAGAAAAACTAGTGTGTATTTGTTGTGAGGATGATTGACCTTGTGAAAATATGTTTTTACCAAGACCCTATTTTTTCATTTGTGTTGTTCCCTCTACAATTTTGGAAGTGTCAAAGTCAAAGGGGGGCTTAGCACCTTTTTGAGCAAGTGCAAGAAAGAACTTATTAGGATCTACATTGACTAGCTCCTCTACAACTCAAACTATCCTAGGATCTTGGGAAGCCTCTTCAATCTCTTTGGGTGTTAGACATTGGTTAACCTCTTTCAATGTGAAATTTTCAAATGGGTTTGGTATTTCACCTTGTTCTTTTTGAGGTGTGTTTGATGTTGACCCAAAGTTCATGTTACTAGTTGGATTGAAATAGGGGTCATATGAGGAATCTATTTCCCTTTGTTTCCTTTGTTCGCTAGTCAAGACCATATAAGACTTGTGACTTTTGGATGGTGAAACTTTTGGTATGTATGCAACTAAGATGGAGATACAAACTAGGAATGAAAATGGAAGATGGTAATAATGCTATGCTATGTTTTTTGGATTTTTGAACTATAAAAATGACAATGCAAAGTGTGACCAAGATTTGATATGTAAAAGTGATAATTATGGCTATGTTTGGGATGAAAAGTGCTAAGTGGGACTATGACTATGACTAAGCTTGGGATGGATATGCAACCTTGAACCCAAGGAAAGGATGATAAGAAAAATATGATGGACCAAAGTGACAATTCTAAATGTCAAGACCTTAAAAAGATAGACCAAGATGATGATGATCATTTGACAAATGGTGAACCTAAACTAGACATGTGAGTTATAGGCCCAAACTAAGATAGAATAGATGGAAGATAATTGTAAGGTCAAGACACCTAAAAATGAAACTAATGGTCTACTCAATAGTGTGATAAGCCTCCTAATCTCAAGACTCAAAGATGGCACTAAAATGATGCTAGGATGTAATGGATGCAAACTAGGACTATGAAGATGAATAATGAAATACTATGGATAGAATGACTAAACATAACAAGTCTCTGATCTAAATGCACAATTGTAGTCTATAAGGAAATTGGAAGTTGGATGTACAACTATTTCCCCAAAAAATTGATCCTGGTAGTTGCAGTGTTCCAAACCACAGATACGGTGCAAGGCCAGTCAATTGTGGTGCAAGACTGGTTGATTATGGAACACAAAAAAATATGGTTTTTTGGATCCCTAAGTTTTCTAAAAATTGTAGTGTATTATCTATCAATTGTAGTGTTTTGTCTAAAAATTGTGGTGTATAGTCTCTTAGCCTTAATTCAATGTTTCCAACGTATTTTTTGTTTTTGGCAAGTTTGAATTTGATCATAAAAACACAACAAACACTTGGAAAATAGATTTGGCTTATTTTGACTCTTTGAATTCTTGGTAATCAAGTATGTTTGCAAGATTTCTTCCATAAAACTTGCTTGTCCTTGGTTCACAAACAATAAAGATAAGCACAACCTAAGGAATAATAGGGTTTTTCTACTAAAGTGGGCTTACCTCACCCCATGAACAATTGAGTGATGTAATATGTGAATATGGAGGGGTCAAATAGGGTATACCAAGGTCATGGACCACCTTGATACCCCTGGCTTTATGAAAGAGAGTGAAATCTTAAGCCTTACGCCTCAACCATAGACTGGACATGGTAAGTAACTTCTTGGGACAATGTTATCCTAATGCACTAACAATAGTAGATGGACAAATAAGTCTTGGTCTCTAAAACAATAATTTTTTAATGACTTGGTGAACACCAGAGGTATACTTCAAACATGAGACACTAAAGTCTAATCAACCGCCACACGGCCTATACATATACATCCATGTTGATAATTGACACACAAGATATAACATCCCTAAATAAGTGTTATGTGCTTTGAGTCTTGAAAAAAACAACTGAGAGGGGGGGTGAATCAGTTGTAGCCAATTTTTCCTTTACAACATTCACCAGAGATTAATTCAATTACCATTCACAAATCCTTTACTCTACTAATGTGATTAATCATTAAATGCAAATGCAAAAACTGAAAGAAGCAAAAAACGTACACACAACAACACTAGATTTATGTGGGAAACCCAATAAGGGAAAAACCATGGTGAGGATTAGCTCACAATATAGATAATATCAAAATTGAATACAAAGGCTCACTACCAAAGAGGCTCACTACCAAAACCAGAGTCATTGTCTGGATCAGGACTCACTGTCCAATAAGGGTTAACCACCTTGAGGGCTCACTGCCACACAAATACAAAGAAGATAGAAGAGAATTGTTACAGAGAGAAAACAATCTCAATGCAACAAAGATTTCCACCACAATTTTCTCACACACTTGCATTCTTGAATGATAGAGTACACCTTTAGCTCACTAATTCCAAAAACTCACAATTAGACTTTGCACTGATCTGCTCAACCACACACTTTATTTCGCATATGTCTCACATCTATCTCACACCTATCCTTTTATATATTTCACCAACATCTCATCTTTTATTTATATCATCTTCAACTTTGAAAAATATCCAAATTTGGGCACACACACACCATTTGATTTTACAAATTCAAATTAGGTCGGTGCCAAAACATTCTAAGGTGGAATTAGAATGAGGGTGACTGAAACACCTACTTAATAAGGACCTAAATAATTCCCAACATGTTTCATTAACTTCGCAAGTAGTGTTTAACACAAGGTCTACTAAACCAATGTAAAACACATAGAGCAATTAAGCACATGCAACCTTAGCATGATCCAATCTTTCCAAACAATAAAATTATCTTCAATATGAACATATCAGTTTATCTCCAAAACCACAAGTCATACAACTCGAACAAGAAGAAATCCGGAGCAACAACATTTCTCCCAAACCTCATCCAGATACATTGAAAAACATAGTTCACAACTGGTGAACATAGCTCACACTATACAACGATCCAGAACCCAAAAATCTAGATATAGTAACTTCCAAAAAACATGATCAACATTTCTAAACCACCCAATCATAGGATCAAATCCCAGAGAAAAACCCAGAGCAACAACTGAACACCTGCAACCTTTCTTCATTACAATTTTCTCAATATCCTCGACATATACAGCCAATAACCTGCATCCATGACATCAATGACAATAGCAACCAGTTGATAACTAGTTAACTAGTTGACATCAATGACAACATCTTCATTCTTGCAAAAATCTCCCCCTTGGTCATTGATGGAAACACATGATGTGAAAAAACATCAAATAAAACACAACTCTTAACACACTTTATCATGATTTTACTTTCTCCCCCTTAGTAGATAATCTTTTTCACATGATACTCTTCTCCCACTTTGATGTCAATGGAAAAGGAAAAAGTTATTTTCATTGAATTCCCCTTTGACATTAAGAGTACTAATAGTACTAAATACTCCCAAACATAGAAGATACTACCTACTCCCCCTGAGAGGTAGCCTCCAAACATCAGTCCAGAAGAAGGATGGATCCATAGACCCACTAGACTGATGCATCTCCATATGCATCTAGTTCAAGAAAGGATGGGCAATAACCCCTAACTTCTCTTAAAGATGCTCATTTAAGTATCTTTAGGAAGATCCTTTGTGAATATATTAGTAATCTAATCTTTCGTCGGCACATACTCAAGCTCTAATTCATTCTCCATAACCTTTTCTCTCAAAAAGTGATACTTGATAGATATATGCTTTGTCCTTGAGTGCATCATAGGATTCTTTGAAATGTTAATTGCACTTGTATTATCATAGAAGATAGAAATGGGATCATTATTCATTATTCTGATATCTTTCAATGTTTTTTTCATCCATAAAACTTGTGTACAGCAAGATGCAGCAGCAATATACTTAGCTTCAGTAATAGATAAAGAAACTGAATCTTGGTTTTTACTCAACTGTGACACCAATTTGCAACCAAGAAAGAATGCACCACCACTAGTGCTTTTTTGTCATCAACACAGCCTACCCAATTTGCATCTGTATAAGCACTAAGTGTAAATTCAATATCCCTAGGATACCACAAGCCATAATCTAGAGTGCCATTCAAATATCTGAATATCCTCTTAATAGTAGCAACATGTGATTCTTTGGGGTCTTATTTAAATATAGCCACAAGACAAACCACATCCATAATATTTGGTCTAGTAGCAGTTAAATACAACAATACTCCAATCATAGATCTATATTTTCTCTTATCACCCTTAGGTGAATCATCATATTTACTTAATTTGCAACTAGTCACCATAGGAGTGCATACCGGTTTGGAACCATCCATCCCAAACTTTTTCAACATCTCTCTTACATACTTTGACTATGAAATAAAAATCCCTTTCTCTATTTGATTAATTTGCAGCCCAAGAAAGAAATTCATCTCACCAAAAATAGACATCTCAAATTCTTTTTGCATCTCTTTAGCAAACATCTTGCACATTGTTTCATTTCCTCCAAAGATAATGTAATCAACATATACAACCACTATCAAGATCTTGTCATTTTCAAGTTTAAAGTACAAATTACTATTTTTTGTACCTTTGTTGAAGCCTTGTTGAATCAAACATCTATCTAACCTTTCATACCAAGCTCTAAGAGCTTTCTTTAATCCATATAAAGCTTTCTTCAATCTACAGACCATATCTGGTTGATCTGACAATTGAAATCCTTCTAGTTGTTCCATGTACACTTTTTCCAATTCACCATTTAGAAATGTGGACTTAACATCCATCCAGTAAACTTTGAAATCTTTATGAGCAACAAATGCTAAAAACATTTTGATAGCTTCCATCCTAGCCACCGGAGCAAAATTTTCTTGAAAATATATACCTTCCACTTGCGAGTAACCCTTACATACAAGCCTTGCTTTATTTCTTACCACTTCTCCATTCTCATTCAACTTGTTTATGAATAGCCATTTTGATCCAATTATGTTTTTGTTTTTTGGTCTAGGGACTAATTCCCAAGTTTGATTCTTCTCAATCTGCATAAGTTCTTCTTCCATAGATTTCATCCAATGTTCATCAAATTGCATTCTTCACTTATTGTCGTTGGTTCTACTTCAGAAGGTAGACATAAGTTTATCTCACTAGTAGCAACACCTCTGCTTCTTGTCAAAACTCCTTTCCTCATATCTCCAATGATTTGATCTTCTGAGTGATTCTTTTGCACATACTTAGGTGGCTTAGTGGACACCACCAGAGCTTCTTCTTCTCCATTCTACTTTTCCTATTCTTCAACAACTTTTTCAACTTCTACGCAATCAAGTTCATTAGATACATATCCATAAACTTTGATTGAATTCTCCAATGCTTCATCCACCTTGACATTTGTGCACTCTACAATCTTTCTCATCTTTTTATTGAAACATTTGTAAGCTTTTCTTGTAGTAGAGTATACAAGAAAGATACCTTCATCACATCTAGCATCAAACTTTCCAAAATTTTCTTCATCCCTTCTGATATAACATTTACTTCCAAATACCTTGAAATACTTGACCATAGGAATTCTTCCACACCATAGCTCATAGGGGGTCTTTGTACTATTAGCCTTTTCTTGAACTCAATTGAACACATAAATAGTAGTATGAATAGCTTCTCTCCAATAAACTTCCAGTAGACTTGCCTCAATAATCATTGATCTAGCAACTTCTTGAATCGTTATGTTTTTCCTTTCAACAACTCTATTCTGCTGAGGAGTTCTAAGAGCAAATAATTGTATTTTTATTCTATGAAATTCACAAAACATGTTTAACTCATTCAAGGTAAATTCACCTCCTCTTTCAAACCTTAAAAATTTTATTCTCAAGTTTTCTTCATTTCCAACCATAGCCTTAAATACCTTAAATCTTTCCAATACGTCATATTTCTCTCTAAGAAAAGTAACCCATGTGTATCTAGAGTAATCATCAATCAAAATCATAAAATACCTTTCACCTTGTAGACTTCTCACTATTGTAGGACCACAGATATTAGTGTGAGTCAAATCCAGTAGTCTAGTAGTATATTTTTCCTTTGACTTGAAGTTGTTTCTAGCTTGCTTTCCAAACTAACAATTCTTGCAAATAGCATTAACAAGCTTTGTAATCCTCAGTAGATCTTTTACAGCATGCACAGTACTGATTCTTTCTAGGTTATCAAAATTCATATGACACATCCTCTAGTGCCATAACCAACTATCATTAATTTGAGTCATAAAGCAGTGTCCATCAGCACCCTTAAGTTGATAAATGTTTCCTTTAGACTTCTTACCAGCAGCAATCACTATTTTGGATCCTTTCCTGATTTCACATCTTTCATCCTCAAATACAAGATTATATCCTTTACTACACATTTGTCCAACACTTAAAAGATTATGCCTTAAACCCTTAACATAATAGACATCATCAGTATTATGCTTGCCATCAAAACTAATTGAACCTATTCCACAAATCTTAGCACCAATATCATCTCTGAATTTAACTAAGCCACCATCATAATTTTCAATTTTAACAAACTTACTCTTATCACCAGTCATGTGATGTGAATAGCCACTGTTAATGACCCAATAGTTCTTTTCTTATTTAGCATGAAGAGCATAAATCACTATACCTTCACTCTTTTCCAAAGCATTTTCCTTCACTTTTCTTTCAGTATTAGCAAAAGTAGATTCATCTTTTATAGCCAAGAACAAGCATTCATTGTCATCAAAATCTCCATAATCAGATTCTTCATCACAAATGCCAGCATCTTCATTCACATAATATGCTTTGTTGATCTTCTTACCTTTGTTTTCCTTGCTTAATCTATGTTTTTTATTCTTCTTAGCTCTTTCTGGACATCTTGAATCATAATGACCAATTCCTCCACAACTAAAGCATTTAAAAGGTAACCTACCTTCATACTTATCAGAACCCTTTTTCATCCTTCTCACAAAGTTAGCTTCCACTTCATTGAGGTTCTCTTCATCCGAATCTTCACTACATGTAGCCTTAAAAGAAATTTTTTATTTAGATCCATTTCTCAAATTTGGTTTCTCATTTCATATGATGTCAGAGTACCAAACAATTGATCTTTGGTATAAGTCTTGTAATCCACATATTCCTCAATAGCAAATGCTTTTTCACTGTATGCATTGGGAAGAGTTCTAAGAATCTTCTTCACTATTATGGTTTCATCCACTATTATACCAAGTCCTTGCATTTCACCTACCAACTCATCCACTCTCTCTACATATGATTTAATGTTCTCATCTTCAGACATATGTAGGATTTCAAATTGTTCTTCCAAGTTCTATAACTTTGCTTCTTTGACCTTTTCATTTCTAGCATGAGTGTTTCCAATGTATGCTAGATCTCCTTAGTATTCTTTAGATTTGCAACTTTAATTAACTCAGACTGTGAAAGGTTGTTCTTCAGAATGTACTTTTCCTTGTTATTTGCTTCATGTGCCTTGATTTCATTAGTTGTACTTGGACCATTAGCATGAGTAGTATATGGATTCTTATAAGCTTTCTCAACATCATATCCATAGTATTCTAGATATCCTTCCATCTTTATTTTCCAAATGCCATAGTTAGTCCCATCGAACCTAGGACACTCAATAGTGATCTTGCTCACCATCCTAGATCTTCCTTAAGTAGTTAAGCTCTTCTACAAGGAACCAAGCTCTGATACCAATTGTTGAACAAGACAACCGAGAAGTGGGGTGAATTAGTTGTAGCCAATTTTTCCTTTACAACATTCACATGAGATTAATTCAATTACCATTCACAAATCCTTTACTCTACTAATGTGACTAATCATTAAGTGCAAATGTAGATACTAAAAGAAGCAAAAAACATACACACAGCAACACCAGATTTACGTGGAAAACCTAATAAGGAAAAAACCATGGTGAGGAGTGGCTCACAATATAGAGAATAAAAAAACCAAATACAAAGGCTCACTACCAGAGAGGCTCACTGCCAAAATAGGACTCACTATCCGACGAGAGTTAACCACCTAGAGGGATCACTGCCACATAGATACAAAGAAGATAGAAGATAATTGTTACAGAGAGAAAATAATCTCAATGCAACAGATATTTCCACCATAATTTGCTCACACACTTGCAAACATGCTTGAATGATAGAGTACAACTTCAACTCACTACTTATGGAAACTCGCAATTAGACTTCACACTGATCTTCTCAACCACACACTCTATTTGACATCTATCTCACATCTATCCTTGTATATATTTCACCAATATCTCATCATGTATTTATACCATCTTCAACTTTGAAACATATCCAAAGTCGACCACACACACACCATTTGATTTTACAAATTCAAATTAGGTCAGCACCAAAACATTCTAAGGTGGAATTAGAATTAGGGTGACCCAAACACCTACTTACTTAGGACCTGAATAAGTCCCAGCATGCTTCATGAACTTCATAAGTAGTGTTTAACATAAGGTTGGCCAAACTAGTGTAAAACACATAGAGCAATTAAGCACCCACAACCTTAGCATGACCCAATCTTTCCATAAAACAAAATTATCTTTAATACGAACATATCAGTTTATCTCTAGAATTGCAAGTTATAAAACTCGAACAAGAAGAAATCCAGAGCAAAAACATTTCTCCTAAACCTCAACCAGATACACTGAAAACACAGTTCACAACTGGTGAACATAACACATTGTGCAATGATCCACAACCCCAAAATATAGATATAACAACTTCCAACAACCATGATCAACATATCTAAACCACCCAATCATAGGAGAAAATACCAAAGAAAAACTTGGAGAAACCATTGAACACCAGCAACCTTTCTTCATTACAATTTTCTCAATATCCTTGACATATACAGCTAATAACCTACATCCATGACATCAATGACAATAGCAACCGGTTGACATCTAGTTAACCAATTAACATCAATGACAACATCTTCATTCTCGCAATATTGAGGTTGGTCCTTGTGAGTTCTTTGTTAGGATGTGTCTCAAAGGAAGGCCTCTCTAAAAGATTGCTATGTGTTTCTCTTGCACCCAAGATCGCACAAAGTGTAAGGGGAGAGGATATGCACACAACAATTTGAGATTAGCACAATGTGTAAAAGCATCAAACACGGAAGACACTTATTCTTTTTAAGCACCAATTTCAGACATTCCTACTTTAAAAATTATAAACATGCAATGGAACCTTGCAAGAAAATTGATTAGTAGTTTAGATCAAAAGGTCTTCTCCCTATGATTGCCACAAGTTGAAGATCAGATATTAGTAACACATAAAATCTCTACCCTAATGATTGCAAAAAGTAGAAAATGAAAATCTCAAAATTATACCCTCATTTTGTTGTGATACTCAGTTGCAGTGCACAGAGGCTCAAATGTGTCACAATAATGTGGTGCAGAAACAAATGATTGTAGTGAACCAAACTATGATTTTGGTGAACCAAATTGTGATTGCGATGAACAAAATAGCGGTTGCGACACACTGCTAAACAATTGTGGCATTCTATCAAATGATTGTGACACAGAAACCCTATGCTGCAAAAACATACAAATTTGACAAAAAATAGTGAAAATAATGATGGATATGATATTAGCATACTGTTAGTATGTCAGAATGATAATCAACAACCCTAAAAAATGCCCCAAACAGTAATAATTGAATGATGTAAGCTTTTAAATAATTACAGTCAAATGCGGCATTCTAGGCAATGATTGCAACTCTTTGTTAAACGATTGTGATGCACCATACAATGATTGCGGCATTTTAAAGATTAGTTGCATTGTTTTGTAGATCAATTACGGAGAACTACTAAAAATTGGAATTTTGCTAAAAAATTTGACAATTTTGTTAGTTCACTTCGGTTTCACCAAATGTAGATAAATGTTTTTATAATTCAAGGAATATGCATGAATCAATAATAGCAACCACAAGACTATCTAATCCAAGCAATAAAGACCCTAATCCAACAATGAAGTACAAATGAACATAGAAATCACAATAATAAAGTAATACAACCTCAATTCTTATGCCATAGTTGAATCACCTCCATTACTCTTCTCCATTTTTTTTATTTGTTCTCAGATGTGTAGTATGCAATATACATAATGAGCTTGATGTCGATAATTGATAGCTTTATCTCTTGATAGAAAAACTTCAAAGATTATGGTTAAGGTTGAAATGAATATGATAGCTTGCTTTTATAGAAATTCCAATTCAAATAAAGGGCTAGGATTAGATGATGATGTATGGAAATCAATGGATGAGGTTGATTGAGACAAGGATGAGGATGAATGGACCAAAACTCAAGAAAGTGGTTGAGATTTAGGGCTTAGCTAAGAATAAATTCAAATGAAATAATAGCAATTATTTAATTTAAAGGAGGGAAAATGAATAATTAAATAATTAAAGATAATTATTTAATTATAGAAGAAAGGTGGAGTGCCAAATATTAAATAATTAAAATAATTATTTAATAAAAGAAGGTGACAAATGACAAATAATTAAATAATTAAAATAATTACTTAATTATGGAGATAAGAATAGGATAAATAATTAAATAAATAAATTTATTTAATTATGACAAGAAAAATCTAATGAATAACTAAATAATAAAAAAAATTATTTAATTATAGAGGAAAATGGTAATAAATAATTAAATAAATAAAATTTATTTAATTATAAGAGGAAAATGGGTGATTAGTGACGCAATTTAAATAAATTTGATATTTATTAAAATTAATCAAGAGATGAATAAGGTTAAAGTGAATTAATTAAATAATTAAGAATTATTTGATTAATAGAGGAAAATGACATTAGAGAATAATTAAATAATTAAAATTATTTAATTATGCAAGGACGAAGGTGAGTCAATGATAAATGTTGCTTGCAGGCTCAGGTTATTTTCAATGTCTACACATAACAATATTAACCTAGATCAATTTCAATCCCTAGTAGGTCATTTATCCTCTTCATATGATCTTGCATTTAATCTAACCAATATTCATTCTATTGATCCATCACACACTTGAGAACTCCATATAAAAGTTATAGTAAATAACCATGAGGTCAAACAAGTCCTCAATGATGGTGAATTTGAATTAAACCTCAATACATACAAAATTTTCAAATAATTGGGGTATTCAGAAGATGACATGGAACCTCAAAAGAAGATAACTATCAAATCTTATGATGATGCAAAAAAAGAGTCTAAAGGTACCATTTAGCTTCCAATTTAGGTAGTTCATGTGTTACAACAAACCTTGTTCCACATTATTGATCTTGAGCTCCCGTATAATCCTCTCTTGTATCAACCATGGATTCATGTCATGTAAGTTGTGGAGGCAATACATTAAATTCCCACATAATGGTGTAGACATCATAATTTCCAAAAATGCTAACCCCTATCAATATTTTAGATAGTTGGAAGGCCCCAATAATAAATATCATAATTTTCCTAACATGGATACTTTGCTGCATCGGTGGATGTTATTCCTAACTGTTGTAGCATCCTGGGTTCAAGTTGGGCCGGCTATTTTTCCTATCTTTCGGGCAGCTTGTTCTTCTTGTTGCGGGTTTTGGGTCCCCTTAAAACCTGAAGGTTTTAGGTCCTTTCCAAACCTGTTGTAAATGGTTTCGGGTCCATTCAAAACTTATTTTTCCTTTATCAAAAACATGGATACTTCCATGTCTACTTCATTACCATCCTTATTGTATATTGATCCTAGCACTTTGGCATCAACATCTTCCACCATTATTGCTTGCCAAATCAAGGTCCAAATTTTAGACAAGGGATGTGAGGAGAATGAGCTACACAATACATGTGAGACAAAGGTAAATAACTAGGATGCCATGAGAAAGGAATCATTGAGACACTTATAATCAAGGTTAACTTCTATAGATTTGACTTGGGATACATGATGTTAATTGAAGAATCCTATGGTACCAATTGATGGGATCATTATAGTTTTAAAAAATATCAATCATTTAATTTATCAATACAATGGTGTCTATAGTTGTCTACATTAAGGTGATATGGGGTTTTTTTTTAAATGGTTTGTTTTATTTTCAAACAATAAGGATAATGTGGTTTTCAATCCTAATAGTTTGATGGCTCTCCAATCTATTTTTTCCAAATAATAAAATCTTACTCTACCACACCATTGTAGAATTGAGATTATTAAACTAATTCGCACTTAAAAAATTGAAATGATTAAGCTAATTCACACTTACAAAATCAAAATGACTAAACTATCTCACACTTCTACTCTACCACACATGAGATCATAAATCAAGTGTTGGAAACATCATGAAAAGGAATGATCAATACAAAACATTTTTTTTCTTGACAAATATGAAAGGGGTATGTAGACTTCAACAAAGTGAATGTATAAAGATATAATACCAATTAAAGAAGATGAATAACAGCAACTACATCTAACATATTGACAAGAATGCAATATCGATAACTAAATGCAACCAATCACAATAACAAAATAACAAGTAAAAGAATGACTACGAATAACCTCCATTTGGATGAGTGGTCTAAACTCTCCTTCTAGAGGTATTTGGAGCTTAACAAGTTGAGGGATCTTTTCTCCTTATTAGCATCCAATGGGACCCAAAAGGGGGAAAATTATAAAGAGGAAGTATTTCCTTCTTTTCTATTAAGAAAAATATCAATTATTGAATCAAGAAGACAATAACCCTCATATATTTGGTCTTTATTCCTAAATCTATGATCTAGGAAATAGACGAGTAGAAGATTAGTCTATTACACTATTAATCTTAACTAGGGACTGAGATAATAAAGTGTATTTATTCAGATAGGGAAATCTTTTCAAAACAAATCATGAGGCATATCTTCATCAAATCAAGTGGAAAACATAATTGAGAGTTCCTTATATTGGTTGAGGAACTATTTCTAATCTAATTGGGAGTTTTCTAGTTCTAGATAACAATTGACAATTTGTCAACTGAAAATGGTTTTGGTTGAGCTAAAAAGATAATATATCTATTGAGGCTTTATTAGAGAGGTAGGAGTTTGAAACTCAATCTAAAGTTTACTAATTAACTCTGGAGTTGACTTCAAAGAGGTATAGAAACTTCAACCATAAATCCTACAATAGTTAGCCATATAAAAATGTGTATTCATGCAAGAAAATAGGAACATTCGTCATCCAAGAAACATATCATGTGAAAGTAAAAATTTCTAATTATAGATCTATTCAGTCCTTGCATTAGCTAAAAAAAAAAATGAAAGCACTAAATATACCAAGTATCTTAGAAAAGGGATAAAATATGTCTTAAAATAAATAATTAAAATAGCATAACATTGAACCCATCATTTTCCCCCCATTGGAATTAAGCCATGTACTCATGGCTAAATTTGTATGGCCATATTGTTGGCTCAATGTCCTCTTTCCAATCATACAAAATATCCATATAACTCTCAATTGTTTTCCTCAAAATCCCTACAAGCATCTACATAATCATGAGTTTGAGTGACTCTTCCAAGCCACTATGTCATCATGTTCTAAGGTCATTGATTTGAGGATGTAAATTTGGTGCAAGAATGATGATGAGTAGTGGTTGTAATCTCATACCAATCTAATCCTATTGTTCCTCTTGAATTAAAATAACAAGTTGTTTTGTCCTAACCAAACTCCATCGAAGGTTGGTTGGTTGGTGAAATTGGTTCACGTTGGTGTAGGAGTTCTGGTATGGTATATATAGTAATATAGGCATTGGTGGTGGTTGATGGAAGGGTACCTTCATGGTCCTAGAATGTTGCAATGCTTGATTGAAGATTTTAAACACACTGAGTAGTGATTTTCTATTCATAAACTAAATCTCTAAAATCTTTGATGAAGCAGGTCATCTTAGGATATTAATTTTGCATAGAGATTCCCAAGGATATTTGGGCTACCCAATATTCCTCCATCCTTTTTCCTCACTCAATTTTGTTACATAATAGGGAAAAAAATCCTTAAATTTTTAATTCACCCACATATAGATTATAGGTCCTCAAGCACTCCTAAAATAGCTTTCCATAAACTATATCATTTCCAAATTCTATTGGAAGTTTGGATGAAATTTGCATGAATTTCCATTTTAAAAAATGTTCTTGGAGGAACAATTCATACATACCAAAGAATTTATGCATGGCCAGGAGTGCTACACCAATTTCGCATACTTGATAAATTGATAAAAAAAAATTACTTTTCTCCTTTTTTAGTGCCTCCAAATCTTTTTGGCGCTGAGAATTTTATGTCCATAATTGGAGAGATGTGAGTGATGGGAATAACATTAGTGGAGGAAAATATATTTGGATACCCACATCTTTTTTGGTTATTGGTTTAGGTCATAATCAAAATAGCTACAATTTTCTCATCTTTTCAAGTATTTTTGGCTTGGGCATGTGTTAATTCTTGTTACAATTATTGAATAGAAGTAGCATGGGCAACTAAATTTTTGTCTACTTTTTCTTGTGCTTTTTTTAAGTCATTTTCTTTGTCTATTGGTAGCTAATTAATTTCAAGGAGTATTTGCTTGAATTCTTTCAATTCTTGCTATGCCTAAGATAGGGCAAGAACTTGAGTAATCTTGGTATCTTCTTTGAGCTCTAGTGTTAATTATGTCATAGTTTTCTTTCCCTCTCTTTGAGAGGTATTGAAGGGCTACTTTGGAGGAATGAAGTGACTAGAAGGTCATGTAAGATCTCAAAAATCCCTATGGATTCTATAGCCTCATCTTTTTCCTAAAACATCTTTGAGTTTGATGTGTCATAAGGGCATCTTGTTCTATTTATGCTACTCTAGAGGCATCTCTTTCTTCATAATACTCTAGATTAATTAAAAGAGGCTTTGGAGTTATTTGTAGTTGAGCATAGATACATTTTTTTGGCACTTCTGAGGTTGAAGTTAGGGGATTATTTTCTACTTTTGGTCTTTTGGTCTTTTGGTCTTTTGGTCTTTTGGTCTAAGGAGCTTAGATCTAGAGGAATTCCTCCCATTTTTTGTCCATTCTCCTATTGAAAGAAGTGATGCTTAATGATGAGATGCATCAACCCATGATGGATTATTTGGCCATTGTACTGGTGAACTCTTGTGATCATGTTATGCAGTCAGTTACATAAAAATACATGAAAATTGATAAGAGATGTGGCCAAGCAACACCATGATGAATATGGGAAAAAATTCACATACTTGGGCCAAGGATGGTGTTGCACTATTTGTCGAAAGTGAAAAAATTTATCACCTAGATGATGATGGTGGCCCCTAGTTCAAGGAGACAAGAGCATTTTATACCCTTAGTTGCACCTTTTCTAACCACATACCTAGGCATAGGTTTTAGAGGCACATGGAATGCTTTAATTAATTCTTCATATGGTGCTCGATTGTGTGAAATATCTTTGCCATCTTTAGGGATTATAAAGAGTTGGATTATCATGATAGGGGTGACACCTTTTACCACAAAGAAATTCATGTGGTAATTTTGAACAAATTCCTCTACCAATTATAACTCATATCCTTCAAACTTATGCAAGAATTCTAAACATCTAGCCTACACAAAAAAATCTACATTGGGTTGATCAATGTTGATGATTTCAATATTAGCCTTTTGTTTGTATATCATGATCTCAATCATGTTAGAACACGCAAATATACTAAGAGGGGGGGTGAATCAGTATATCCCTCAATTTAATCCAATTCAAATTTATCAATAAAACTTATTACTATCCTAACTAAATAAACCATTCAAAGAACAAGCACACAACCACAACATCAAATTCACGTGGAAAACCCTACAAGGAAAAAACCATGGTGAGAAAGCTACTTGGAGCTACTATCCAAATCCAACCTCATAAAGATATACAAGATTTATAACTTAGTTTTATGGCTTCAACCAAAGGAAGCTTACAAATCTCTTCTAATTGAAACACTTACAGAAAGAGGCTACAACCTCAAAATACAACACTTGATAAATAAGATACATAACTGCTCTGCAACACTTCTATTACCCCTGGCTCACTACCTTCAGCACTTCACTTTGTTGGGATTAGGTTTCATCCACCTTGTAAATCCTATGTCATATATCATGGTTCCAACATCCTTGGAAAGTGTCTCTAGGAACTTAGGGTGTATTGGGAAAATATTTTGTAATATTAATTCTCACCATTATTTGTAGTATACTCATAAGGGGTGATGGGCCCACTAGCAGTGGTAAAGGTGGTTTGTGGACATAAATATTTAATAATTTTTTCCCCACATGTGGATGCCTAGAATGGGATAATAAAAGATAAAGGAAATGATAAATAAGTGACTTTTTGGATTCTCCAAGTGGGTGCTTGGATAGAGGCAACATGTGTCACTTGGTTTTCCATCATTTATTGCATTTAATGTAATTTTTATCTTCTCAAGTTTGGGTGCCCAAGTTGGAGGGAAATTATTGGAGCCAAAACTAATGTGTTTTCAAATTTCGAGGAGGTCATTCAAAGGTTGGGGATGTTTGGAATGAAGAGTCATCTTTGGGCGTCATGTTTGGTGCATTAGATTCCTTCACAAGTCTATAAATTTAGCCCCTTGGATGTAGAATTAGAGAGGAATATCTGAATGTAGAGTTACTCTGTAGGAACAAGGACAGGTTGAGGCATAAGTAGGTTGTTCACAAGTGCACAAGTGTTTCCATGGTGGAGGAAAAGAGGAGAATGGAATTGGTTGTATTGTAATCTCATTTATTTGATGATAATGCATGCTTGGCCTCTCTTCTTGGTGGAGTTTTTTCCCGCAAGGGTTTGTCCACGTAAATCTTGTGTTATGTGATGATCTTGTGTTGTTGATTTGTGCCTCATTTCTGCTATCTTATGTTGATGTTACTCTTTATTTATTGTTACTACAAGTTCACATAAGGTATTGTTTATAAGCATGAGATGTTGGTTGTTTTTTGGCATCATAAAGAAGATGGATCTAATCATGGTATTTCCATATTAAGGCAACTTAATTTTCAAATTTGCATATAAGTTACAATTTTTCATGTTGTTGTAGTTCAAGCCTTTTATCTCATCCATTGAATTATTTCTGGATAGAGATTGAATTTCCCAATAATTGGTATTGAACCTATTTATTTCTCATCATTTGGTATCAAATTTGAAAGTTAACTAGGTTTTGGGTATTCCTTCTTTTTTATTTCTTAGCTTGGCAAGCTTGTGGGAACTTGTTAGAAGGAATTGGAGGTTGTTGGAAGGCTTTTGAGATAGCAACGAATGTTCTATGAGTTAACTTTTTTTTGCATATTTGTGAGATTAAAAGCCATGGATATTGTCAATATGATCTATGTTGGGCATGGGAAGCTCATGATTATGGATCTTTATGGAGTTGGTTATGCTATGGTAACTTAGAGCTCTTGTTTGAAAATATGTGTGTATCCTCTTGTTTGGTGGTTTTGTTCCTTTACCTTGAGGTCATGTGCAGGAAGAAGGTGTTCATGTTGGATAGGTAGAGACATCCTAGTGACATGGAGAAACACTCTTGATTTGGACTAAATAATGGATTACTTCTATTGGCTTCATGGGTTTAGCCCTTGGTTACATGAAAGAACTAGAAGATAAGCCACTCACCTCTTTGTGAGTTGTGGAGCTGATATGTTTCATATTTTATAAGCTCTTGGATAACTTGGTTTTCCTATTGGGTTTTATTTTAATCTTGTTTTCAATTGTGGGTTTGTATATCTATGCTTATTCCATTATTCAATGGCATGTTTAGTGTTAATTTCTAGATGATTATATGGATTTCAGATTTACAAAGATGGTTTTTCATATTTTACATGTTAACTAAAATGTGTGGTATGTAGATCTATGATGAGACTATATTCAGGGTGTTCTAGATGAAGATAGTTATAGGTTTGCATGGTTGCTTGGAGGGTTATTATTGATCTATAGTTAATCTTATGTGGTTTTGTTTGGAAAATCATATCTATCATTGATTCTAGTGTTTGAGTCTTGGAAATCCACATGTTATACCAGAATATCTTTGTTTTGCATGGTACTAGTGTGGGGTTGAATCTTTTTTCAGTTATTGGAGATTGGAGCACTGATTATGTATTTCTCCTTTGAGATGTTGCATATGTCCAGTTCTTGGAAAATTGTCTAATGTGTATTCTATTTGGTAGGCCATATTCTTGGTCACTGTTATTACATTAGTATGCTTATTGCAATAAGATATGGTTATTGGGAGTACCTGATATAGTTGTTCATTTGAATCTTTAGCAATGGTTTATGGTGCATGAGAAGATTTGTTCACTTTTAGTAGAGTGTTGGAAATGATGTTTTTCATGATGCTATTTATAACACGGTATTACTTTCAATGGGAGCTTTATATAGTTACATAATATGTTCTATCTTCTTTGTTTCAAGATTTTGGTTCTAAGTTGTTGTTGCAATGTGTAGTGAGCCATGGATAATCTTTAATTAGAATATGGATGGTCTTTTGCAATGGTTGTTGGTTTCATAAGGAGCTCTTAGATTCTTCCTTCAAATTGCAATGAGAGTTATGACATCTTTGGTTCTATTGACAAAGGATATACATAGCATCGGTATCTTCTTGGTTTGGAGATCATGGTTGCACTTTACCTTTTGGGAGCTCATGGTGTTGAATTCTTTGATTATGTTGGGGCCATGGAGGATCTTTAGTTAGGAGATGGCTATCATGATACCTAGAGAGCTTGGTTACACAGTTTAGTGGGAGCTTTGGCAGTGATGTTGATTCATCATTTAATGATGGATGGTTATGTGATCTCCTAGGAGGAGATGTTAGATCATGATGTCATAATATGTTTCTGATTCTATAGTTGGAATTTTGATAATGGTCTTGTTTGGTTCTCTTTAGTTTTGAGTATTAATCACTTTCTTGGAGCTTCATGATTTTGTAGGGTTGCACTTGAAGTTGGCATGGATTGATTGGTGTATGCTCATAAAGACTAGAAAGACTTGGGTGAGGCTAAGAGATCTCTTATTTATGGGATTTTATGTTGAGATGGTTAGTCTTTGATGAGGATTTTAGTATAAATACCAAGAATCCTACACCTGGTTATGGATGTGAATCCATTATGGACCTGAAGAGAAGATTGTCATTTCTTGGTGTTGTATGCATAGGGAAATCTTGTATCTCACTCTTCGTCTACTTGGTAGGTGAATGATTTGAGAGGTATTTCCCACCTAATTATCAAATGCATTCTTTATTTTGTATCTTGTCTTCTCATATCAGTTAGTCTTGAATATATATATTATGAGGACTTGTTAAGAAGAAGATGCATGATTTATGGATTGTTTTCGTTCTCTTTTTTTTGGTCTTGAGCTATGGTTCTAGTTCTTATGGCTTCTTTGGAGAGTTATAGGAAATGGTTTGTGGCTTTGGGCATATTCTCTTTGTTGTGGAAATAATTGGTTGGTTTGATCTACCTTTGGTATGAGAGGTTTACATCTAATGCTGCCATTTTTTTCATTTGATTTGAATGTTAGATGTTGATATCCTTTCAGTTTGGGAATGGTGAAGTAGATCTTACTTTACACAACCTAGTACATGTTAGTGTGGAACAAGGATATAGTTTGATTTGCAAGTTCTCTCTTTGGTCATGGTATTCTTCTTGGATGTTTGTTTTCAAATGGTTGAGTGTGAATAATTTGGGAGAGCTATGGAGACTAATGGTGAGAGAGGTATTGCAACATATTTGTTTACAAGATTTTCATATCATTGTATGTTTCTTGATACAATGTAATAGAGGAATTCGCCACATCCTCTATGTGAAGTACTATAGATAGACTTGATATGCCTTGATCTATTTTTATATTTGACATTACCCATGCAGTGGGAGTTTCTAGATATATTTTTGGTTATCCTCTATGATATCTTGGTATGTTGGTTACTAATGTGATGATGATTTTGCATGTTTCATTGGATTGGGATCTACAAGTTACGTAGTTGTGAGGGTTGATCACCTATTTGATTGCAGTGGGATGACTCAGATATGGACTATCTATATCCATGAGATTATTTTAGTGTTTATACAGACTTGTTAGTTGGACTTTTATGTGGTCATTTATTCATTGGTATGTTGCATTGAGATAGGAGGATGGATATACAGAGACTTGATTGTAGATTTTGGGTTGATATGTTGATGGCATGAAGTTTTATCTATGTTTTGTATAACTTAGTTTGAGGTATGGTTAGGTTGGATGAGTTGAAATTTTTTTTCTTTGTTAGTGTAAGGTAGCTACTTAGAGCCTTATCATTTGAATTTGATGCTTATGTTCATATAAAGATTGGTCCAGGTTTCAGTGATAGTTGATATGTTTCACCTTGGCATGTTCCTTTTTCTTCCATAGGTGGCATGTTGGAGGATGTTAAGGATTTTCTTACTTCATGGTGGTTATCATGGTTGCTTTTGTAGGTATCTTGTTGGAGCATGAGAGCATGGTGAAGATTTAGATGGTACATGTTTGGCTAAGGGATTTTTTTCCCTTGTTTGTGATTCCTATAGGTGTATTTACAATGTTGATGTCAAGTGTGAGAATGTTAGGATTAGGTTCCATCTACCTTGTAAATCCTATGTCATATATCATGGTTCCAACATCCTTGTAAAGTGTCTCTAGGCACTTAGGGTGTATTGCGAAATTATTTTGTAATATTAATTCTCACCATTGTTTGTAATATATTCATAACGGGTGATGGGTCCACTAATAGTGGTAAAGGTGGGTTGTGGACATAAATATTTAATATTATTTTCCCAGATGTGGACACCTAGAATGGGCTAATAAAAGATAAAGGAAATGATAAATAAGTGAATGTTGGGATTCTCCAAGTGGGTTCTTGGATAGAGGTAACAAGTGTTACTTGGTTTTCCATCATTTATTGCATTTAATGTAATGTTTCTCTTCTCAATTTTGGGTGCCCAAGTTGGAGGGAAAGTATTGGAGCCAAAACTAGTGTCTTTTCAAATGTTGAGGAGGTAATCCAAAGGTTGGGGACATTTGGAATGAAGGGTCATCTTTGGGTGCCATCTTTGGTGAATTAGATGCCTTCATAAGTATATAAATTCAACCTCTCGGATGTAGAATTAGAGAGTAATAGTTGAATGTAGTGTTACTCTATAGGAACAAGGATAGGTTGAGGCATAAGGAGGTTGTTCACAGGTGCACAAGTGTTACCATAGTGGATGCAAAGAGGAGAATGGAAGTGGTTGTATTTTAATCTCATTTATTTTATGATAATGCATACTTGGCCTCTCTTCTTGGTGGATTTTTTTCCTGCAAGGGTTTCTCCACGTAAATCTTATGTTATGTGATGATCTTGTGTTGCTGATTTGTGCCTCAATTCTACTATCTTATGTTGATGTTATTCTTTATTTATTACTGTTATAAGTTCACATAAGGTAGTTTTTATAAGCATGATATGTTGGTTGTTTTTTGGCATCATAAAGAATATGGATCTAATCATGGTATTTCCATATTAAGGAAACTTAATTTTCAGATTTGTGTATAAGTTTCAGATTTTCATGTTGTTGTAGTTCAAGCCTTTTATCTCATCCATTGAAGTATTTTTGGATAGAGATTGAATTCCCCAACAATTGGTATCGAACCTGTTTATTTCTCATCACACTTACACTCCTTTGTTTCTAGCTCACTATCTCCAAAAATCACACATGCTCTTCTGTCTTTAGCTCACTACCTCTAGCATTCACTTACACACTTCTAACAACTCATTTCCTTCAACATTCACTTACACTCTTCTACTTTTGGTTCACTACATTCAACATATGTCAAACACTTATCTACACATTCACACTCATTCCTCTTCCTTCAGTGCACTTCTTTTGGAATATACATTGAACACTCAACATATATCACATACACCTTGATCACACACTTGATCTTCTATTTATACTTTCCACAAGCTTCAAAAAATTTCTCCTTATTAGCCAAACTAAAACGTATAAACATGAAACATGCAATGGCCATAGCGAGTCAGCTCCAAAACATCCACAGGAAAGGGAAATTAAATATAGTCCAAGCTAGGAGATAATCAAGACCTATTTTTACTCTACATGCAATCCCATGTTGATGCACACTACCAAAACTTGGCACAAAAAACTCAATGTACCAAGTTGGCCCAGCAAACACTTAACCCTTCAAATATTATCTCCAAACCACAAGTGGTACTAGAGAAACCAGATAAAATCATGTGAATTACATTACAAGCATCAAATGATATTCAAAAAAAATTCCATGCCGTCCTTTTATAACTTCATGCAACATTATGTTGGAACAAGAAAACAGACATAGAACTAGTATCTCTTGCAAACCTAGACACAATCTTGAGATAGAACATTGAGAACTCAACTTGAGGTACATCCCAACACCTGAAACTCGAAGGGAGAAAATAGATAAATATGTTAAATTCATCCTCCAAACTGCAAGACCACAACAACAAAAGTAGAGAAATGTGAAGAATTTCTCTGAACCTTCCATGATTGCAACAACATAGTCTTCACTTTTCTAACTCAAAAAAAATTGTGGTAACTTTATGCTCTAAAAATAGGATCACACATGCTTCACACTTGATTTTATCTATCTTCCAAACTGTAGGACCTAATCTATAAATGTGGAGGAATGCAAAGCATTCTTTGGAGCTTTTCAATACAACTTCCTAAGCCACTAACTACAAGAAAACCTTTTATACATTTTACATCAACAAATAATGAATACAACATTCACAACATAATTCACTTATACATCAGCAACAAGAAATATAGGACAATTGTTATAGAAAACTCATGACATCCATCATCATACATAAAACTTGTGATCAACATTCTAATTGTAGCATATGCAACCATCAACGCACTACCACTTTGTTGAAAACAACATCAACAATCTCCATACTATTGACATCAATGACAACACCTGCAACATACTTGCAACAATCTCCCCCTTTGGCATTGATGGCACCACTAACGTAACATTGAATAGATATTCAATTTTCTCCCCCTTTGAGATCAAGGAAAAAGGGCTAAGGTCTTCAACTAAGCTTTTTACAACATGTAAGCTCTCCCTATCTATACAAAACTCAACCTTCATCTACTTGCTCCCCTTGAGAGGTAGCCTTCATCAATCCAGGGATAAAAATGTGTCTTGAATTACTCCCCATGGATAGATGCACCATCTATGCGTCTAATTAGAAGGAGGGGCAACAACCCCTAAATTCAGTTTGAGATACTCAAATGTATCCTTTGAAAGTTCCTTTGTGGGCACATACTCCAATATTACTTCTTGATCCACATATTTCTCTCTTAAGAAGTGATACCTGATAGCTATATGCTTGGTTCTAGCATGTATCATTGGATTCTTTGAAATATTGATAGTTCTTGTATTATTACACAAAATTGGGATGGGCTCATCATACATCACCTTAATGTCCTTCAAAGTTTACTTCATCCACAATACTTGGGTGTAGAAAGATGTTGTAGCAATATACTTTGCTTCTGTTGTTGATAAGGACACTAAGTCATGCTCCTTACTAAACCAAGAGACCAATCTGTCTCCTAAAAATAAAGCCCCACTGATGGTGCTACTTTTTTCATCAACACTACCAGCCCAATCACCATCAATATATACACTCAAAGAAAAGTCATCATCTTTTTGATACCATAGTCTATAGTCTGGAGTGCTCTTTAAATATCTAAAAATCCTCTTGACAACCTTTACATGAGTTTCTTTTGGATCAACTTAAAACCTTGTAACCATGTAGATAGCTTGCATGATACCAAGCCTTGATGCAATTAAATACAATAGGCCCCCAATCATAGATCTATACAAATTTTGATAAGCCTTAGGTGACAAATCATCCTTACTCAAATGACAACTTGTTTCTATTGAAGTACTCGCTAGTTTACAGTCTTCCATACCAAACTTCTTTAGCATTTCCTTGATATACTTTGCTTGAGAGATAAAGATACCATTATCTAATTGTGCAATTTGGAGTCCAAGAAAGAATGATAATTCACCTAACATAGAAATTTCAAATTATTTTTGCATCTCTTCAGCAAACCTCTTACACATTTCATCATTTCCACCAAAGATTGTATCATCAACATACACAAGAACAATTAGGATTCTTTCATCCTCAATTTTGATATACAAATTGCTATCAGCAGTACCTTTCTTGAAGCACTGCTAGAGTAGGTAC
The DNA here is from genome assembly GCA_007258455.2 of Sequoia sempervirens. Lineage (NCBI taxonomy): Eukaryota > Viridiplantae > Streptophyta > Pinopsida > Cupressales > Cupressaceae > Sequoia > Sequoia sempervirens. Next base: position 45,285,130 of record VDFB02000009.1, read on the forward strand.
TTGTCTAACCTTGCATACCAAGCCCTAGGGGCTTGCTTGAGACCATATAATTCCTTCTTAAGCCTACATATACCATTTTTGGGTCTTCTGATAGTTGAAATCCATCAGGATACTCTATGTAAACTTATTTTAAATCACCATTCAATAAAGTAGATTTTGTATTCATTTGATATACTTTGAGGTTCTTATGAACAAAAAATGTAAGAAACATTCTAATAGCCTCCATTTTTTCCACCAGAAAAAATATTTCCTCAAATTAAATCCCTTCCACTTGTGAATATCCTTTGCACACCATCCTTTCTTTATTTCTCACAACCTCTCCATCTTCATTTAGTTTATTTCTGAAAAACCCATTTTGTTCCTATTGCATTCTTGTCTATAGGCCTTGGAACCAATTCCCAAGTCTGATTTTTCACAATCTCATTCAACTCTTCTTCCATTGCATGTATCCATCCTTCATCTTTTCTAGCATTAGAAAAAAAAATTGGTTCTATTCTTGACAACAAAGAAAAGTTCACTTGTTCATTTATTTTTGCAAATCTTCTTCTAGTCTGCACTTCTTCATTCTTCTCCAATGATCTAATCTTCTAAATGATTTTTTTGAGCATATTTGGCAAGAGTCTTGGGGATCTTTTGTGGTGCTTATTCCTTCTCTTCAACTTCTTCTTCTTAGTGAGTAGGTACATCTGACCAACAATATTCTTGCTCATGAATGTTCTGATGTGTCTTCATCAACTCTGACATTTACACTCTCAACAATCTTCCTCAACCTTTATTATATCATTTGTAGGATTTTCTCCTAGTAGAGTACCCAAGAAATATTCTTCATTAGATCTTGAATCAAAATTTCCCAAACCTTCTTCATCTCTTTTTATAAAGCATCTGCTTCCAAAAATTCTGAAATACTTGACAGTTGTAGGTCTACCATACCAAAGATCATAAGGAGTTTTGGTGCTATCCACCCTTAGTTAGCCTTTGTTAAGAATATAAATAGCAATATGGAACTACTTCTTTCAAATATACATCAGGCAACTTAGCTTCATTTAGCATTATTCTTACTATCTCTTTAACAATTCTATTCTTTCTTTCCACTACTCCATTTTGTTGAGGAGTTATAGTAGCTAAATAGTGTCTCTTTATTCCATGATCTTCACAAAATTCTTCAAATTCATTTGATGTGAATTCACCACCTCTATTAAACCTTAAACACTTTATTCTAGCATTCATTTCATTCTCAATCATTGACTTGAAAATCTTAAATCTACTAAAAGCTTTTGATTTTCTTTTAAGAATGTAACCCATGTCATCTTAGAGAAATCATCAATGATTAACATGAAATACCTTTCACCTTGAAGACTCTTTGTCCTAATAGGTCCACACATATTAGTATGAATTAGTTCCAAAGGTCTTGTGGAAGAATTCTCCTTGGTTTTGAACCTTATCCTTGTCTACTTCCCAATTTGACATTCCTTACATATGGTACTTGCAGGCTTGACAATCTTTGGTATGTCTCTCACTTCTTGCATAGAGCTAATCTTTATCAAGTTATCAAATTTGATATGCCCCATCCTCTTATACCACAACCAGCACTCATTTAATTGTCCTAGAAGACAACTTATTCCATTAACACCCTTTAGGTTGTACAAATGTCTTTCTATTCTAGCTCCTTTTTCCACCAACTTTCCAAAGTTTTCTTTTTTGATTTCACACCCCTGGTCATAAAATATAAGATTATATCCTTTGTTGTACATTTGACTTACACTAAGAAGGTTATGCTTGAGACCTTCAACATAAAGAACATCTTTAGTTTTAGATTTTCCATCAATGCTTATGATGCCTTTTCTAGAAATCTTTGTTGATGAATTATCTCCAAACTTTATTGATCTATCATTCCATTTAACCAGCTTGATCAATTTTATTTTATCACTAGTCATGTGACTTGAACAACCACTGTCTATTACCCAAATATTTTTTTTCCCTTGAGAATGAAATTTTGTTTGAACAACCATTAAATTTTCATTGCTTGTTTCCTTGACTTTCTTAGCACCATCTACCATTTGAATTTCTAATTTTGTAAAAACACTTGCAATATTTTGTTATATGTCCAACATTGTTGCAGATCGAACATATCACATTGACATCTACTAGAGAAGCAAGAGAATTTCTACTTACAAAATTTCTTCTATTCATTTCATATTTGCACTCAAGAGCCTTATGGCCATACTTATTATAGATGAAACAATAACCAAAAAGTGCATGATTGAACCTGTTTGCACATAATATTTTTGCATGATGAGATCTTTATTTAGGTCTAATACCATCTTCCTGATTTCTAGACATGGATTTCTCTAATTCCTTTTTGAGTAAAAGGATATCCTTCTCAATATTTTTACATTCACTTATTTTGGCTTCAATCAGGGCCTTTTTCCTTTTGTTCTTTTTCCTTGCACATTCCAAATCTTCAAGAGAAAATATAAGTCCACCTTCAAAATCAACTTCACCTTATTCTTCATCCACAGTTTTGCTTGAACTTCCAAAGATCACAATGGCCATAAATAGGGATTCATATCCATCATCATCTAATGTATAGTGATCTTCATCTGAGGAGCAATATTCTTCTTTGGAGAGAAGGTTCCTCTTGAAATTGTTTCTCTTGAAACCCTTGATGCTACTTTCATTTTATCCAAAGGGAAATTTAGAAGCATAATGAACAATTCTTCCACAATTAAAAAATTTGAAAGGTAATTTACCCGTATACTTGCTTGATCCTTTCTTCAACTTTCTCACAAATTTTGCTTCCTCTTCTTCAGAATCACTATGTGAACTGGATGCTTCTTCTTTCTTCACAACTTTGAATGAAACTTCTCTTTTTTGTGTATTTTGAACACTATTCCTCATCTCATAGGCTACAAGGGATCCAAGAAACTCTTCCATGGTAAGATTTATCAAATCCTTGGCTTCTTCAATTGTAGAAACTTTTGAGTTAAATCGATGATGGAGAGTTCTCAGAACTTTCTTCACCACCGCAAAGTCAATTATGTCTTCTCCAAGACCTTTGATTCCACTCATAGCTTCATCTACCCCGAGAAAATAACTGGCTATGTTCTCCTCTTATTTCATCTTTAGATTCTCAAACAACTTTCTATATGATTACAACTTTGCTTGCTTCACACTGTCATTTCCTTCATAGATATTTGTGAGCTTATCACATATCTCCTTGGTAGTCTTTCATTGCACTAACTTAACAAATTTAGAATTTTCTAACCCACTTAGGATAACATTCTTCACTTTAGCATTGTTCTCATGAGCCTTCTTTGCGTTAGGATCAATAATAGGATGAGCAGATTTAATGTAATCATCCTTGGTGGCTCTCCAAACATAATAACCTAGAAAGGAAAGATAGGCATCCATCCTCACACTCCAAAAGGCATAGTTGTTCCCATCAAAATACAATGCCTTAAAAGAGAACTCCTTTTGAACCATGTGTTCTAAACCAAGAGCTACCTTCATTTGTTAGGTTGCACCAAGGAACTCAACTATGATACCAATTTTCAAAACACGCAAATATATTGAGCGGGGGGTGAATCAGTATATCCCTCAATTTAATACAATTCAAATTTATCAATCAAAATTGTTACTATCTTAACTAGATAAACCATTCAAAGCACAAGAACACAACCACAACATCAAATTTACATAGAAAACCCTACAAGGGAAAAACCATAGTGAGAAAGATGCTTGGAGCTACTATCCAAATCTATCCTCGAGTGATCCTACAATATTGTTTTACAATTTTTGGCCAAACTAGACATTGAACTGAATTTTTTTAAAATCTTCACTTTCGAGCACCTATAGCGGCTAAACCATGAAGAATTTGAAGATGATGCAAACTAGTGATTTGTAACATTTTGTCTGTAGATTCTAAATATATTTTTTTCAAAAAAATTGGAATCAAATTGCACTTCTTTTTCCATCTCCTTCAAAAACTAGTTTTTAACAATAAACACCATTTTTAAAGAGTGGTGTTACTGGCTAACATAAAATTTTTTCTATGAAGGATAAAATTCTATTTTTTTCGAATTTAGATTTTTAGCTATGATATCTAGTGCATGGAATTGGTTTCATAGCATTTCATTGAATTATTTTTTCTTAATTAAGTTTTAAAGTCAAACTAGTTACAATGTAGACATGATTTACTGGCTAAAACATAAATTTTTTTGTATGTATCAAAATTCAAAAAAAAAAATTGTTGGATCAAGGACATCAATATCTAGTGCATAGATATTTTTCAGATTTTTTTTGATAATTTTCTATTTTTCCACATGTGTAGAATAGAGAGCTTGATTTTCGGTGAAAAACCTACATTCACAAGAAATAAAAAATAAATATAATAATTAAATTAAATTTATTTAAAATTATACTTTTTGGGAAGCTTATAATAATTACTACATACTCACAAAAAATAAATTTTAAATGAATTCATTTGATCCCCCAAAAGGTAAATCAAAAGTGTTTTTTTATCAGCATTTTGATGGGTGTAAAGGAGACTCCATTATAGGTATGGTTTAGAACTAGCGGGGTTCTATCCAAGGGGGTTTGATCTAAGGTGGTTTGATCAAACCCTCTTCAATCAATTGGAATCCTTTAAATGGAACTTTTCAAGGCTTAAATCATTATGTTTTCTAAAAGTATGTGATTTCAGTAAAAATCAAGATCTCCCAGAAAGTGTAAACCAGTATTGTGGGATCACCCCCTCACAAAGATAAACAAGAATTACAACTCAGTTTTATGGCTTCAACCAAAGGAAGTTTACAACTCCCTACCAATTACAATACTTATAGAAAGAGGTTACAACCTTAGAATATAACACTTGATGAATCAGATACACAACTATCTTTGCAACATTTTGGATGCCGCCAACTCACTACCTTCACCACTTCACTTACACTCATCTACTTTCATCTCACTGCCTCCAACAATCACATATACACCTCTGCCTTCGGCTCACTTCCTCCAACATTCACTTACACACTCATGTCATCTCATTTCCTTCAACACTTCAGTTATACTCTTCTACTTTTGACTCACTCCTTCAACATACATCAAACACTTCTTTGCACATTTGCACTCATTCCTCTACCTTCAACGCACTGCTTTTGGAATATACATTGAACACCCAACATATATCACATACACCTTGATCACACACTTGATCTTCCATTTATACCTTCTGCAAGCTTCAAAAAGTTTCTCCTTATCATCCAAACTAAAACATATAAACATGAAACATGCAACGACCATAGTGAGTCGGCCCCAAAACATATGCAGGAAAGGGAAATTGAATACAATCCAAGATAGGAGATAAGGACCTATTTTAACTCTGCACATAATCCTAGGTTGGTGCACGCTATAAAAAATTTGTGCAAGTAACTTAATATACCAAGTCAGTCAAGCAAAAATTTAACCCTCCAAATATTAACTCCAGACCACAAGCGGTACCAGAGAGACCAGATAATGTCATGTGGATTGCATTACAAGCATCAAATGATATTCAAAAATATTTCCATTCCCTCCTTTTACAACTTCATGTAACATTATGTTGGCACAAGCAAACAGACAAAAAACTCGTATCTCTTGCAAACCCTAACAACACAGTCTTGAGATAGAATATTGATAACTCAACTTGTGATACATCCCAGCACTAAAAACTTGAAGGGAGAAAATAGATAGACATGCTAAACTCATCCTCCAAACCACAATACCACAAAAACAACAAAGAAATGCAAAGCATTTCTCTTAACCTTCCATGACTGCAACAACACGGTCTTCACTCTGCTAACTCAGAAAAATTTTGTGGTAACTTTTATGCTTTGAAAATAGGAAGACATATGCTTCACACTTGATTTTGTTTATCTTCCAAACTACAAGACCTTATCTATAAATGTGGATGAATGTGAAGCATTCTCTAGATATTTTTAGTACAACTTTGTGAGCCACTAACTACAAGAAAACCTTTTATACATTTTACATCAATAGACAGTGAGTAAAACATTCACAACATCATTCATTTATATATGAGCAATAGGAAATATAGGACAACTATTATAGCAAGCTCATGACATCCATCATCATACATTAAAATTTTGATCAAAATTCTAATTGTAGCATATGCAACCATCCACACACTACCACTCTACTGACAACAACATCAACAATATCAATACTATTAATGTCAAGTACAATACCTACAACATACTTGCAATGAATCACAGAGTGTCCTATGACTCAATACTGGAGCTAGTCTTGGAAATTGGCACCTAAGAGAAATAAAGAGATGATTATAGGAATTGTGGAAGGAAAAGGTAGCAAGTAGAATCAAGAATAAAAGGTAATGCATGAAATATCATTATGTGTAAATATCGTAAACGATAACATGTTATTGAATTTGATTGTGTAATCACTGAATTCAAGGGGTGACATGACAATGATGGTAGGTGAAGCGCACAAGTGATAAATTGGAAGTAAATTTGGAGGATACAATGGAATATTTTCATTTATTTGTGCCTAGTCATGATGTGAATTTTTTGCTTGCATAAGTATCTAATGTATGGATATAACTATCTAAAGCATGAGTATTGAAATGGTCAAATAATTGAGCAAGATGAATGTCTAATCAACCAACTGCAATTAATTCCACCTATAAGGGCTACTAATGGATGATATTGTGATTGGTGTCATGATGATGATTTGATTAATATTCAATTAATGCCAAGTTGGAGGTGCACTAGTGAAAATACACTACTAGGTGTTGGCTATTAGGAAGATACATGTACAACTGGTCATCTTTCCTGCTAAATTTATGAAAGTATAGGTTCATATATTCCCAAAATATTTTGCATCAATTATTGAAGTAATAAAGCATTTGAAAAGATATCGATCACTTGGTACACTTACTATAATTGATGCAACATTTAACTCATGTGGGGAAAAATAGATGTAAGAAGAGAATGTGTACTTTTCATGAATGTTACCTGAACAATAAAATGCACCTGAAAGGTTAAGCCATTTGCATCCAAAAAAGTTGAAAGAATTTGGGAATTTTCTGGAGCTTTAGTGAGGAAGTGACAATAACAAAGGAGAATTTTTTTGTTAAATGGGTTTAGAAGCTATCCAAATAATTGGAGGGATGATGCTACAGATGTGATAGAAGTTATTCAAATTGGAGCACTTCATGGCTTGTAATTTTTTGAGGGATTTGGTTAGATTTGTATGAATTGCATGAACAAGACATGAATCTAGGGCACTCTGAACTTGGAAATTTCAAAAAGAGAGAAGGTTGCCATCTCTAGTTTTCAACTACATCTTGAGAGAAGATTATCATTTCAACTACATTTTTTTGAGAGGTAGACCATCATTGTTGGTTTTCAATCTACCTCATTTATTACTTCTTATTAAAGACTCTCTAGGAGTAGATACTGAACCCATAGAAGTGAGGTCTTCTAAGGTAAAGTGTTCAACTTGAGTTTTTAGTTCTACTAATAACTCTTTCTTAGATGTTGGTTGAAGGTAAGATTTAGTCTCTGATCATTTACCAGTAGTTTTAACTTTTCTCCATCAATTGATGCTCTATTGGATAACACCATTTTCATAAACTTGGGTTATTTCATAGGGTCCAAGATATTTGGTGTACAATTTACCTTTAAAATCATGGTACTTGGAGTCATAAATAAATGCACAATCATACTTGAAACTAGTTATTTATGATGTGTTTTCATGTCATTCTTTCCTCTATTTTTGAATTAGTTTGATATGTCAAAGTGCTTCCAACAGTAGCTCATCTAGTCTATTCATTTGTGCAATCTAGACTTGATGTGCCTCAATAAGGTCAATACTAATATCCATAGTTTTCCATAGTGTCTCTAACTCAAACTCCATATGAAATATGGGTTGCTTCATGTAGACCAACTCATATGGAGTGAATTTGGTGGTAGTTATCCAAGTCATATTATAGGCCCAAACAGCTTCAAACAATTTGTCACCCCAATTGATCATTTATGTAGATTTTTTTGAGACGGTTTCCAATTCCCTATTTGTGACTTTAACTTGTCCATTAGATTGAGGATCATAGGGACATGATTTCCTATGAGTGACCTGATATTGATGCATAAAATCTTAGATCATGATGAACATGAACTACAACCATTGGTCTGAAACTAGAATTTGGGGGACTCTAAAACTCTGTAGGATATGATTGTATAAGAAATATACTACTTTTTCTTCTTACACTGTAGGTAATAATTTTTCCTTAACCCATTTGTTGTATAATATATGTAGAAAATTATATAACAATTCCCTTTTTGAGGGGGACCAATTAACCCTACAAAATTATTCCCCATTTTTCAAATAGCTCAAGAGCCACGTGAGGATGGAGAGGAATCTTGGTTGATAAGGCAGGTCATTCCATTCACTAGCATTGATTGCAATATTTGACATATTGGTAGATATATCTACTCATGGTTGGCTAGTAGTACCTTGCCTAAGAATTTTATGCCCAGTTCTCAATGCTAAAAAATGTCCACCTAAGGGTTCATCATGGTAGGCTCTTATAATATAATATACATTTGTTTCCAATACACACATTAAAATTACATGATTAAGGAACAATTTTTAAAATATCTCATTAACCATTTGAATATAGATCTCTCTCTGATTAAACATTTTACTTATTTAGCATGAAAATGAGGACACTTCCCTATGGCAAGATAATTAGCCAGATCAGTGAACCAGAGTAATTGGATAGATATAGTGAACAAATTATTATCGAGAAAGGCATCATGCACTGGTTCATCCTTTCCTTTCAAAGAAAATCTCAACAAAAATCCAATAACAATATTATATTTTCCTAGCTTATCTATGATGGTAATGTCAAATTCCTACAATAATAGTAGCCAACAAATAATTCTACCTCCAATTATTGCTTTATTATTAAGAACCTAATAGTTTTTGGGAAAATGTATCTCAACCTTGCAATTACATAAGGTATTGTTGATATGTTTGTGACACGGTGGCATGGGGGGTTCCCCCCATGAGGGGTCCAAGGGTAGCGCACCCTAGCGGGGGCTCGAGGTCAACGCCCTCGAAAGGAAAATTTTATTTATATTTTATTATTGTAAATCTGGATCATTCATCATTAGGTCTTAGATTTGATGGCGAATATTTTATTAGCTTGACCTTACCTAGAAGGAAACCCTATTTTATGAGGGTGTTGTATTACAGTTGTGTATTAAGATGTATTTTGAGAGTCTGATAGCGGTCATGTTGCCTCTGGATCTCTGGTAGGTGATACTCTTGTGAGAAGCTTGCTCTACAAGTATATTGTAATCTTGTGATTTTTGAATAATATATTGGGCGGCTTTTGGAGTGTGGGGTTTTTCTCTCAAAATGGTTTTCCCCATGTAAATCACTATGTTGTGGTATGCACGATATTTATGTTTATTTTTGTTTAAGTTTTTGTAATGTTAAAGATCTATAAAAAAAAATCATTATTATCCTCTCAAGATTAGTGTAAGAAGTTGTTTCACTACCTTAGCTTCCTTACAATAGTGGTAGAGTTAGTATGCACAAATACCTTTTATTTAGTGATATAATGATGGAACTTGTTGATCACATAAACTACAACCATGAATTCCTTCTTTGTAGTGGTGTACTTTTTCTCTATTGGACTTATATATTTATTGATATAATAGGTAACATAGATTCCTTCAAACTCATTTTTTCACCCAAGATAGCCCCTATTATTGGCAACTCAAGGGCAGAAAAATGAGAGGGTGGGTGAATCAGTTGTCCCAAATTTCAAACTTATTCAACTTATTAACCTTATTCTCAGATATGATCATTAATCATGAAAGCATAAATGAACAACACATTAGAATCACACATAACACTAATATTTTTATGTGGAAACCCTATTAGGGGAAAAACCATAGTGGAGGGCAGTCCACAAGATTATACCCTGTTAAAAGTATAAGAAAATATGAATGTGGAATGCACATGCATTCAGGCACACTACCTAGAGCTCACTACTCAAATGAAAATAGGCTTACTGCCCAAAGGAAGACACACTATCTTATAGAAAGGTTATGATTAAATCCATTAGATTTTGAACTGAGAAAACTAGCATCTGCTAATGCCTAATTACAGTTCCGATTAAGCTCATGAACACTTCTTCACTCTTCTTCACTCTTCTTCACACTCTGCTCTGCCTTTGAATGATTTGTACATTATGCACACATAGGACTCATACACTTCATACACACACACCTTCAAATTATAAAACAATCACTCTTATATATCTGCAACAAGAAATTACATCACTATAAGTCGACTTCAACAAAATAATAAAATGAATATAAATAGTCAGCCCAAATCAATAAATATTATTCATGCGAATCAACCAAGGTTGGCCACAACATAGTGAGACCAAAAAAAACATCCTCAAACAAGAACCACTTCAATTAATTACTCCTCAAAGATCCACAACACGCTTCAACACCTAGTCGGCCAAGAACATGAAAAACATGAACACGCAAGAGAAAATCTCGGATCGCGAGCACAATGATCAATGCGGACATGCAACATAGATAGAGCATAAACTAGAAACATCCACAAGCATCATGAAACACCAAAGAGGCATCCACAACAACTAAAATAACTAAAATCACATGATCTTCATTCAGGAACACAAACTGAAGTATCAGAAAAAACTATCAGAATACAAATCTTCATAACTTGCTCAAATCTTCACACAGATCTCTGAAACTTGATGTGGATAAACTAGATATACTCAACAAGAAACCCTTTAGTCCACAACCTCTTAACACACTGACAGACTGAACTTCACTTCACCACTGAAAACCTATAGCACTTCTTATTACAATTTTCTCAATATCCTCGACATATACAGCTTCTAATGTAACAATGTTAATAGTGTTGACATCAATGAAAACCACATATTAGTAACACACCACAACATCCAACAATCTCCCCCTTTGGCATTGATGGAAACACATGATGTGAAAAATACCATCAAAACATCTACACTTACTCCTCCTTAGGTTCTAACTCTTCTTTCCTCAACTCTTCTCCCACAAAGATTTTTCACATAACTCTTCTCCCCCTTTGACATCAATGGAAAAGATCTCTTCTATGCAAGCTCTGAACCACATATCTGAATACTTAAACATCTGAACATCTAACTACTCCCCCTGAGTAGCAGGCACCACAACATCAATCCAGATCAAAATATGATCATGAAATGCACGGATTGATGAAAATCAATGCATCCTTAGTTCTAATTAGGAGGGGTAATCACCCCTAACTTCCCTCTGAGATATTGAAAATTATCCTGAGGCAACGGCTTGGTAAATATGTTTGAAATCTTCTCCTTAGTAGGCACATACTCCAATATGACTTCCTTTTCACTTACGTTCTCTCTCAAAAAGTGAAACTTGATAGATATATGCTTGGTCTTGGAATGCAACACCGGATTCTTAGAAATGTTAATAGCACTTGATTTATCATAGAATATAACAATAGGCTCATCATAAACAACTCTAATATCCTTCAACATATGCTTCATCCACAGCACTTGAGTACAATTATTAGCAGCAGCAATGTATTCAGCCTCTGCAGTAGACAAGGAAATGGCATTATGCTTTTTGCTTAACCATGAAATCAATTTATTTCCCAAGAAAGATGCTCCACCACTAATACTTTTCTTGTCATTCACATCTCCTTCCCAATCATCATCAGTAAAGGCACTCAAAGTAAGATCATCATCTTTAGGATACCATAGATCAAATTCAACTGTCCCCTTCAAGTATCTGAAAATCCTCTTCACAGCAGTCACATGAGATTCTTTAGGATAAGCTTGAAATCTTGCAACAATACATACAGCATTCATGATATCAAGCCTAGTTTGAGTCAAATAAACCAATCCACCAATCATTGATCTATATCTAGTCTGATTTGCCTTCAAAGAATCATCATCAGTTGTCAACTTGCATCCGGTCACCATGGGTGTACCAACTAGCTTTAAATCTACCATACCACATTTCTTCAGCAATTCTTTCACATACTTGGATTGAGATATAAATATCCCTTTATCTAACTAAGTAATTTGTAATCCCAAGAATAATTTCATCTCTCCAATCATTGACATCTCAAACTCATTTTGCATCTCATCAGCAAACTTCATGCACAAGCTATCATCTCCTCCAAATATGATATCATCAACAAAAACTTTCACAATCAAATCTTTATCATCATTCTTGAAATACAAATTACTGTCAGCAGTACCTTTTTTAAATCCAAGCTTCACCAAGTACTTATCCAATCTAGCATACCATGCTCTAGGGGCTTGTTTGATTCCATACAATGCTTTCTTCAATCGGAAAACCATATCTCCCTAATCATTCAACTGGAATCCATCTAGTTGCTCAACATACACCTCTTCTTCCAAATCGCCATTTAGAAAAGAAAACTTGACATCCATTTGATAAACTTTGTAGTCTTTGTAAGTAGCATAAGCAAGAAACAATCTCATAGCTTCAATTCTAGCAACAGGGGTAAAGGTTTCTTCAAAATCAATACCTTACATACCAGTATTGCTTTGTTTCTAACCACTTCACCTTGTTCATTTAGTTTGTTTCTAAAGACCAATTTAGTTACAATTACGTTCTTATCCTTAGGTCTGGGAACAAGAATCCATGTATCATTCTTTTCAATTTGTTGTAGCTCCTCTTTCATTGTTTCAACCCAATGTTCATCTTTGCATGCTTCATTCACATTGTTAGGCTCGGTCTTTGAAATCAAACAATATTCTTCTACAATCTTTCTCCAAGTTTGGACATCTTTGTTCTTATCACCTATGATATGATTCTTTGAATGATTTAATCTTACATACCTTGGAGTCTTCTTAGAATGTTCTTCAACTTCAGGCTCTTCTGATCTCTCTTTTGTTCTTCCACCAGTTTCTCCTTCCTCTTGATTTTCCTGATTTACCAGAATGATTTGGACTTGAATTAAAGTTTGACCTTTGTTTGTACTGTCATTCTAATCATCAAAATCATATCCACAGGTTCTGGATAGTGTACCAAAGTCTTTATCAACCTTAACATTTACACTTTCAACCATTTTCTTCAATCTTTTATTGTAACACCGGTAGGCCTTACTTTTACTAGCATAACCCGGAAAGATTCCTTCATAACTCCTAGCATCAAACTTTCCTATATCTTCATCTCTTTTGATATAACACTTGCTTCCAAAGATCTTGAAATATCTAATAGTAAGTTTTTGACTAGTCCATAGCTCAAAAGGAGTCTTACTAGTATCACCTTTGATTTGTACCCGGTTAAGTGTGTATACAGCAGTACTCACAGCTTCTCTCCAATAGATATGAGGTACATTTCCTTCCAACATCATGGCTCTAGCAGCATCTAGAACTATTTTGTTCTTCCTTTCCACAACTCCATTTTGTTGAGGGGTCCTCGGTGCAGATAACTGTCTCTTTATTCCATGCTCTTCACAAAAAGAATTAAACTCACCGGAAGTGAATTTACCACCACTATTTGATCTTTGAAACTTAATATTTAGACCTATCTTTGTCTCAACCATAGCCTTAAAGATCTTTAACTTTTCCAGAGCTTCAGATTTCTCCCTTAAGAAAGTAGCCCACATCATCCTTGAATAGTCATCAATAAGCAACATGAAGTATTTGTATCCTTGTAAACTTCTAGTTCTAGCAGGACCACACAAATCAGTATGCACAAGATCCAACAATCCATTTGAATTTTTCTATTTACTCCAAAATGAAATTCTTGTTTGCTTTCCTAACTAACATTCTTTGCATTTTGCATTAGTAGGTTTCATCAACTTAGGAAGATCTCTCACAGCCTTAGTCGAACTTATCTAGACAATATTATCAAAGTTAACATGACACATTCTCCTATACCACAACCATCTTTCATCAATTTGAGCAATCAAACAACTTTTACTAGCAGCACTCAGGTGGAAAATATTACCTTTTTTTTTTGTACCTGATGCAATCACATTTCTAGAATTTCCCAATATTTTGCACTTACCATCCATGAACTGAAGATTGTATCCCTTATCAACCATCTGTCCAACACTCAAAATATTATGCTTTAAACCTTCAACATACAAGACATCATCAGTATTATGCTTACCATCAAGATAAATGCATCCTCTTCCACAGATCACACCAGCTGTATTATCACCAAAACTCACAACACCACCATCATACTTTTCCAAACTCACAAACTTACTTTTATCTCCTATCATATGATGAGAACAACCACTATCAATTACCCATTCATCTTTCTCTTCAACTCGCATAGTTAGGGCTTTCTCCACATTTGTACAACTAGCAAATTAAGTAGACACGTGATTAATTTCCTTGATAGCAATAAACACAAATTCATCTTCACCTGCATTTCCTCTATCAGATTCATCATTTGTCACACCTTCATCAGCAGCATAGTAACACTACTTTTGGAATTTAGGCTTCTTAAATCTTGGCTTGGAAACTATCTCAGGACACCTTGATGCAAAATGACCTATCTTATTGTAAGAGAAACATTTAATAGGCAGCTTTCCTTTATACTTACCTTGTCCTCTAGCTTCTCTTTTCACTATCAATGCTTCAAGTTCTTCAAGCTCTCTTTCTTCTTCATCGAGTTGTCTCATTTCATCCTCATACTTGAATGTCTTTCTAGATGAACTTTCACCCAGATCATATCTTTGTTTATCTCTTCCAAAAGTAGTGGCCTTGAATGCAAATTCAACCTTAGGAAGTGCATCACCAAATTCACTCAACTCAAAATTAGTAAGCTTACCAATCAACATATCTCTGGTAACATTTGTCACAGTTTTGATCTCTTCAATATCACTAGCCTTGACTTTGTAGGAATCAGGAAAGGATCTAATCACTTTAGCAACAATCTCAAATTCATCTATTTTTCCACCAGTACATCTGATACCACACACAAGTTCATTCACTCTTTGCATGAAAGTAGTAACATTTTCATCATCACCCATTTTCAAATTTTCATATTTCCCTTTCAGACTTTGTAGCTTAGAAATCTTCACATTAGCATCACCTTCATACAAGGTCTCCAAATTTTTCCAAATCTCATAAGCAGTCTTCAGATCCATCACATTTGTCATCTCAGTATCAGTCAAGCACTCAACAATTCTTCCTTAGCCCTAATATTATACTCAGCATCCCTAATCTCAGTAGAAGTAGTAGGACCATTCTATGGAATAACATATCTATTACTTGTAATGCTCCAATAAGGTTCACCAATGCATCTCGGATGGCACTCCATTCAAGTCTTGCACAAGGAATAATTTGTTCCATCAAATCTAGGACTATCCTTATTATCAGTCACCATCCCGGATCACCTCAAGTTGTTAAACTTCTTGCAAGAAACCTGCTATGATACCAATTGTTGGCAACTTAAGGGTAGACAATTGAGAGAGGGGGTCAATCAGTTGTCACCGAATTTCAAACTTATTTAGCTTATTAACCTTATTCTCAGATCTGATCATTAATCATGAAAGCATAAATGAACAACACATCAGAATCACACATAACACCAAGATTTTTACGTGGAAACCCTATTAGGGGAAAAACCACGGTGGAGGTCAGTCCACAAGATTATACCCTGTCAAAAGTATAAGAAAATATGAATGGGGAATGCACATGCATTCAGGCACACTGCCTAGATCTCACTGCTCAAATACAAATAGGTCTACTACCCAAAGGAAGACACACTATCTTACAGAAAGGTTATGATTAAATCCATTAGATTTTGAACTGAGAAAAGTAGCATCTGCTAATGCCTAATTACAATTCCAGTTAAGCTCATGAACACTTCTTCACTCTTCTTCACACTTTGCTCTTCCTTTGAATGATCTGTACATTATTTGCACACAGGACTCGCACACTTCACACACACATGCCTTCAAATGATAAAACAATCGCTCTTATATTTCTACAACAAGAAAATACATTGCTATAAGTCGGCTTCAACAAAATAATAAAATGAATATAAACAGCCGGCCCAAATCAATAAAGATTATTCATGTGAATCAACCAAGGTCAGCCACAACATAGTGAAGACCAAAAACAACATCCTCAAACATGAACCACTTCAATTAATTTCTCCTCGAAGATCCACAACATGCTTCAACACCTAGTCGGCCAAAAACATGAGAAACATGAACACACAAGAGAAAATCTTGGATCACAAGCACAATGATCAATGTGGATGTGCAACACAGATAGAGCATGAACTAGAAACATCCACAAGCATCATGAAAGACCAAAGAGGCTCCACAGCAATTGAACTAACTGAAATCACATGATCTTCATTCAGGAACACAAACTAAAGTAATAGAAAAACTGCCAGAATACAAATCATCATAACTTGATCAAATCTTCACGTGGATCTCTGAAACTTGATGTGGATAAACTAGATATACTCAAAAAGAAACCCTTTATTCCACAACCTCTAAATAGAAACGTACTAAACACGTTGAAAAACTGAACTTCACTTCACCACTAACAACCTGTAGCACTTCTTATTACAATTTTCTCAATATCCTCAACATATACAGCTTCAATGCAACAATGCTAATAGTGTTGACATCAATGACAACCACATATCAGCAACACACCACAACATCCAACACCTATAACATGATTAGATGTGTTTGTATGGATGTGCAATGGCTCTTCTAGTTGTGTCCCTTAATAACAGGGGTTGTAACCAAATATTTTTTATGGTTTCAAAGGATGTATGATACTCACTTGTCCAATTAAACTCAAAATCCTTTTTCAACAATATAAAAAATGGGTCTTCTATGCTACTAAATCCCTTAATGAATCATCTATAATATCTAGCATGTCCCAAGAAGCTTCAGAATTTTGTTTGAGATTGTGGTTAAGGGATTTGTTGGATGACCTCAATTATTTTAGGATATACTTTGATTCCTTCCTAGGAAATATGGTGTTCAAGGATAATTCCCTCTTTCATCATGAGGCATTTTTCATGGTTTAAGGATAGTTGATGTTCCTCGCATAGTTATAGGACTTTGTTAAGGTTTTTTAAAGCTTCATTAGATATTTTTCTATGAGTTATGAAATCGTCCATATAGACCTTGACATAGATAGTGGTGAGATTTACAAAATTTGCTAGGACTTATCTTTGAAAAGTGGTTAAGGCATTGCATAGTCCAAAGGGTAGAACCTTATAGGCATACATTCCCTAGGGACAAGAGAAAGTGGTTTTGAATTGATCCGTCGAAACTACCTGGATCTAGTTATAACCGCTAAAGTAATTTAGCAAGGATAAATAAATGTTGTCAGTTGGGTTATCCAATACATGGTCTATCAATGGGAGAGGAAAGTAATCATTTTTAGTCACTTTTTTCAACTCTTTATAGTTTATGCATACATGCTATTTTCCATTCTTATTTGGGACTATGACTAATGGAGATACCCATTCACTGTAAAAAATGAGGTAGATGAATCTCACTTGTAACAAATTTTCTATTTCCTCCTTCACTACTTCTTTCAGTGTTGGGTTAATCCTTTGTTGGGGTTATCTCATTGGTCAAACATCATCAGTGTAGATATTATATGTACAATTTTTTATATAAATTCATCTCATATCTTTGTACTCCCATGAAAAAGCTTGTGTATGCCCTATCAATAATTGTGTTAGTGTTGTTTCTTCTTCATTTATCAACCTGTTATTTATAAGCAATTGTTTATTTGTATGAATAGTTATTTGCTTGGTCTCATTTTGCATATTATAAATATCGTTGAATAGTGTATTAAATAGGTAGATATTTGGAAGAATTGGTGCCATGTCTTTAGATTCTAGCAATTCCTTTGAGGAAAATTTTCCTTTATTAATGAAAATTTAGATATCTTGAATGCATATTCTAGAGTTCTTTAGAGAGTTTTAGATGCATCTGTTGTTATTCCTTGTGAAGGTATTGTTTCATCATATTTTGGTTCTTGATGCTCTTCTAAATGTTTTATTATGGTGACCATAGATAAATTAGAGGTAATCTCATCATATGAGTTTTTTATATATTCTATCTATAAGTTATTATCATTTTTCATAGAAGGCTTGATAGGTGGAAAAATGGACAATTATTTTTATCTTATTCTATTAGAAATGGTCATATTCCTAGATCTACAATCAATGACAATAGTGATTATGTCCAACCAAGGACGACACAAAATGATTTGATATCCAAATTTCTTCTTTTTACCTCAAAGGACAAGGAAATCAATAGGGTATTATTAGGTGCTTATTATAACAATGATGTCCTCTAGAATTCCCTTAGGCTTGGTTATTGATTGATCAACCAATTATAAATTAGTGGTTGTAGGTTGAATATTAGACATGGATAGTGCCTCTACAATATCAAAAGCAATGAAAATTATGGAAGCTCTTAAATCAATCAACACATTAGACACTTCCATCCCATTTATACTCAATGTAATGATAGGGATACTTGGATAGCCATACTTTTGTGGAATCAATTTTTTTTATAGAACATAAAATATTTTTCCTCCTACTTTGATGGTGGTGGGTAATTTCCTTTTTCTTGTTATGGTTTTTACACACAAAGTCTTGATAGCTTGGTTGATCTGAGGGATTTCTTTAATATCCAAAAATAGAGGAATTTCAATATTTTTTTTTTAGTTCTCTGATCAACTAAGAATCTTGTAGGGTATTATGAAGTTCTTTGGAGCTATCTAGAGCGACAAGATTTTATTGTATCCGCTTCAAAAAAGGAACTATTTTTGGATCATGAGAACTTTCTAATTATTTTGGTTCTAATTTTTCATTCTAATCGTCAAGAGATGGGGTTACTAATGGTTTATCAAAAGGAGGTTTACTTTTAATTGATCATGTTCTTAAGTGAACATCATCTAGCTCGATCATGCTTAACATTACAATATTATGATCCAAGTTATATGTAGGTTGTTGAGGCAAATTTTTTTTGGGATTCATAACATGTTGAGTTGATAGTTGTGGTTGGTTGACTTCCTCACTAGGATTAGAGGGTGTGATTTGTGATGGATCAAGTAGGAGATCTTGAGGTTGTTTCTTATAACACTTTTTTCCCTAATTAGGTTGAGGGACCCATGATTGTTGGTATTTGTTTGAATTTGACCATCATGGAGCTGACTAGGATAGATTGGTCCACTTGGGAGGGCCCCAAGGTGTGCCCCGTAAAGGTGGTATCTATGGTGGAAGAATCAACAAAGGAGGATCTCCCCAAGCTCTAGGCCAGGGGTTTGGTCTCCAATTTAGAAGGGCTCTATGGGAAAATTGCTTGGGGTACAAATGGAAATCGGGTTTAGATTACCTCTAACCAATGTAGTTAAGTTCTATCTATAGGGTCCTTCTAAGGTGATTTTTAATTTTGGGGAGAAAAATACTCTCATTAGTGAGGTGCTTCTCACAAATTCCACATAGCTTAGGTTGGTTTAAAGGACATTCCCTAAGTGGGTTTTTTCCCTACATTGAGAGAAATACATGGCCAAGGGTACAAGGGTTTTCTTATTTTCTTGAATGTCATCCAACGTGGAATTTAGGTGTAGGAGAATGTTAGTTTTAATATTGACCAACTCTTCCATCACCTTTGTAATATGTCCAATGATATTCAATGCCTCTCTAGATTCCTCATTGATACCTCTTATAAAACTGGTTTTACTAAGCTTTTCACCTAATCTATTTCCACATCTCCAATGAATGAATAAAAACGGATCTACATAGTTCTCTAGATTTTAATCCTCTAGTTGTTTCATTTGGAAAATATCATCCTTTCTATCTCTTATGTGGAAATAATCTTGGTATTATCTAGGAAGACAGTTTCCATTTCATCCCATGTGGAATAGAATTAGCAATAAGTCCCATGAACCAACATAAAATTGATTGTTTCAAGGTAGAAGAAAATAATTCCAACTTCTAGATGTTGGTCCCATAATCATAGGTATAGTATATATTTTTGAATTAAAATAGGAAATGGTTGAGGTCTTCAAACACTTTTCTTGTCAATATTGATAACAATGAGGGGGAAACATTTTTCATTAGCATATAATTTTGATCTCAACTCAAATAAATAGGATATGAAGAGATCCAATTAGCAAGTCCATCTTAACCTTCTTCAACCATGTTATTGAAAGGTTGAGGAGATGTTTGTGATTCTGAAGGTTCACCTATGTGGGCTGAAACTATGGTTCTTCAGTTGTGTTCTCAAGGATTCTCTTAACAAATCATCCTAAAGAGTCTCAAGATATATTATAAGCTATGATGTTCTCCATGAAAACCTTACCAACATCGTAACTTGAGGTTAATTTTCCCAAGAAATGGTGCCAAATATTATGGGATTGTTATAGTCATAGAAAATCCTAAGCATTCAATTTATCAATCTAGTGGAGTCTATAATTGTTTACGGTAAGGTGATTTAGAGGTTTTTGTTTGAATGGTTTATTTGATGCCTGAACAATATGGATAGTGGGGTTCTCAATCCTAATCATTTGATGGGTCTCCAATCCATTTTTTTTTAATAATAAGATCTTACTCAACCACACCATTGTAAAATTTAAATGATTAAACCAATTCACACTTGTAGAATTAAAATGATTAAGCTAATTCACTCTTGCAAAATTGAAATGACTAAACTATCTCACGCTTGCAGAAATTGAGATAACTAAACTATCTATAGATACCTAAAATTGTCCTAGCCTACAAACTAGCATTTTAACACTAATATTCATCTTTTCCTAATGATTAAATAATGTTCAATTATTGAATTATTGTCTAAAATCGTATTTTCACTATTAATTAAATGACTATGTTATTTAATTAATTCATTTCAATTAATCTTCTTGATTAAATAAATAAATCCTATTTATTTAATTATATCTTTAATTCTTTATTATTTTTTATTAAATAAATAAATCTTATTTATTTAATTATATCTTTAAATCTTCCTCCTGATTAAATAAATAATAAACATTAATTATTTAATTATGTCACTAACATACCTTATTCATCTAAGTTAATTAAATAGTTATCATTAATTATTTAATTAAGCTACTATCTCTTCTCCAAATTTGAATAATTAAATCAATTTCCCTAAAATCACTCAACATGGTCAATTAATAAATATACCTTTATTTATTAAAGTCAAACACATCTTGCACGTTCCTCTCAAACATTAATTAATTATTAAATTAATTAATACATCCTTACATATCTTAATTGAGTAAATCATGCTCACTAATTTCTCAATCTATTTCCCAATCCCACTAATTTCTCTAATCCCGCTAAACACTCAAGCTAACTTCTTCAATCCCAATAATCACTCAATCTAATCCCACTGATTGTCTAATTAATTCCCTTGACTGGATCAATCAAATGAGTTAACTAATCAATCTATTTCCTCTCAACGATTCTCAACCGTTGAGCGTGATCTTTCATTATTGAATCCTGAACGTTCATCTAAAACTTGAAAATCTATAAAACAACCTTCATCCTTCTCACAAATGATTGGATAATCTGGAGAATTTATGGAGAGGTCATGTCAAATTGGCTATTGAAGCACATTGAGAAAATACTTGCATTCTAGATCACCATTACAACTACCTTTGAAGCTTTTAGCAACAATGGAGGCTTCGTATTGATCAAGCAATCCAACATCCATTATCAATACGAATACACTCTGACATGGGATGGTAAAATTGTAGTCTTTGAATTCATTTATGTTCTCATTTATGCTAACATTGCTTGCTTTACAATCACATTTCATGAGCAGGTTAGGATTTAATCTTGTTTTGATTTCAATTGATTTATTTTCATTGTTGTAATTTCGTTGATCCATTTCCCTCTTACACATTTTGGCACACTTGGTTAATATTTTGAGTGTTTTTTTAAGAATTTTGTAGGTTACAACCAACAATTCGATTAAAACTCGTCATATTATTTTAATCATAAAAAAATGGACGCACAGAATTTTGTAAAACCATTTTTGGGTTTTGTAGATCTTGCTCTTAACTTTCTGTAGCTTTTTATGGTTTTTAATTTCATGAAAAAATAAAAAAGTTATCGCAACTTTAGTCTGCTATGTTTTTTTTAATTTTTTGTTGCTAACCTTTAAAATTCATGTGTTTCATTCATCTCTAATAAATTCTACATGTTGAATTTTAGAAAAAGGTTTGTTGGTTTTGTAGATCTTCATTTTATCTTTCTGAAATAGTTGACGATTTCAAATTTGATGAAAATTTGAGAAAGTTGTTGCTATTTGAAATTGTTGCAATAATTGTTCAAAAAAGGTAAAAAATTGTCAATCTTTTTTATTTCTTTTTCTTTTTTTCTTTTTTCTTTTTTTCATTTCTTTTTTTCTTTTTTTCATTTTTTTTTGCAACTTTATTTAAGTAGAATAAATTTTTTCTTGTTACTAATATCTTTGTTTACAACTTGTGGCCATTAGAGGATTAGCTCTAACAATTTACATTTAGTGCTTTTAAAATGAATTCACTTTCCTTTGGTGCACTAAAACTAAACAAGACAACTTCAACATTTACATTTGGTGCTTTTAAAATGAATTCACTTTCCTTTGGTGCACTAAAACTGAACAAGACAACTTTAACATTTACATTTGGTGCACTAAAATTGAACAAGAT
This sequence comes from Sequoia sempervirens, assembly GCA_007258455.2. Taxonomy (NCBI): domain Eukaryota; kingdom Viridiplantae; phylum Streptophyta; class Pinopsida; order Cupressales; family Cupressaceae; genus Sequoia; species Sequoia sempervirens. The sequence goes on from VDFB02000009.1 coordinate 45,307,928, forward strand.
AACTTGAACATTTACATTTGGTATTTTTAAAATGAATTCATTTTCTTTTGGTGCACTAAAATTGAACAAGACAACTTGAACATTTACATTTGGTGCAATAAAACTGAACAAGGCAACTTGAACATTCACATTTGGTGTTGTAAAATAAATTATTTTCTTTGGTGCAATAAAAATGAACAAGGCAACTTGAACATTTACGTTTGGTGTTGTAAAATGAATTCACTTTCATTTGATGAAATAAAACTAAACAAGACAACTTGAACATTTATATTTGGTGCTTTAAAAGGAATTCACTTTCTACTGGTTTATGGCATTTTATGTTTGAAGTCTCAAATACTTGAAATTAGTGCATTTAAAACACGAATTGATATTTTAAACACCTCATTTTGGGCTTAAAATCAAATTGCAATAAATTGTCTACTGTGTCCACCATGATTAGCAAGCCAAGTGTGTATCCTCTCCCCCTATGTCTTTTGACAATCCTAGGTGACGAGAAACACTTTGTGATTTTTGCATTTTTTTTTTGGTCACCCTCTTTTTAGATAAGGGCATGCCTATGAGACACATCTTATAAGGGAGAACTCATAAGTGACTCTAAAAGCGCATTTACCGGTGGGCTATATAAAGTTTATGAAATTGAAAGAAAGTATCTTAAATTTGGGCAGAAATGCCATGACATGCCTCTACTCTCGTATGAACGTAATGGGTTGTACATGGTGGCTAAAGCTTTAAGTAGTTTATGTATGATGCATACATCCAGTGTTCACGGTTGTCATTAAATACCTTTTGTTTTAGAAGCCCATCTTTGTTTTTTGAAACATTCTTCAAAGTAGTCCATGGGAATAGCATCATTCCTAGAAGTTACTTACCACGTTAGATTTATAGTTAAGGCATAAGGATTAAGAGTTAATCCTCTTTAGCTTGGAGTATCAAGATGGTACATTTCCTTGATATATCCTATTTTTTCCCTCTATAGATTTGATTTAAAATCACTCCTTCGGGGGTGAGGTAAGCCTACAGAGAAGAGCGTACCTTTATTCCTTAGGATGTATTGACTAATAATCTTCGGGCTATATCATTGAATCTTAAATTATCTTTTGTATGCATCACTTTCCATCAAAACATATCACCAAAACATCAAATCAAACTCAGTCAAACTTTCAAACATTTCAAAAAATTGTCACAAAACTAAGCACTGCTAAAATAGAGTCGCTATTGTCAAGTTTTGCCACTATTTTCTAAAAAAATTACCACAAACGATCTAGAATCTACTCGCTTTTGTTCATTTAGCCACTATTTCTATCACCGGTTTATGACAATCTATCAAAATAGATTTTCTTCTGAAAAACTTTGTCGTAGTTGTCTTGAAACATAACCGTTGTTCTAAAATCCTACCACTATTGTCCTAAAATCCTATCACTATCGTCCTACTTGCAGACTTGCCTCAAATTTTTCAAAACAACTAATTTTCAAATATTGGTCTAAAAACTCCATGCAATTATCAAAAACATCATTGGACCTATCATTCAAAATCCAACATCACCATCCTTCACTTGGTTTACATAGGTTTTTTAACTACCATCATTTGGACACAAACATTTACACCATAGCTTATCAATGTCCTTCAACATCACCAAAATCAGCAACCAAACATCAACCTAGTTTGGGACACGTATTGAACCCAAGAAATCAAACCATTATCTTGCTAGTGTTTTTAGAGCAACCTTTACTTGCAACCTCATAGCTAGTTCAAGTAAACTAAGCACCATATCCTGTAATACATAGCAAAACATTGATTTGAGTCTTGTGAACTATTGTGTTCTAAATTAGTGTCAAATCAAATATCAAACATCATAGCTTCATTTATCCACCAGCACCCAAAATCAGCACATCTCCTTATCATAGGGTTGAATAGAAAAATCCTACCATCCAACATCAAACTTGATCGTCCAACTATCCCAACATCAATCCATAACAAACAACCAACAACCTTTGTCCAAAAGGTTTATACACATCCCCTTTGTATATAAAAAAAAAAAACTTCAAAGCAAAACATCACAACACACAACCATAACATCCCAACAACATATCAATGGCAATCTATCACCTGAATTTAGTCCCACTCTATATACACATGTATCATCATACCCCACTAGCTAAAACAACATAGCAACTATGGGTGTCCCCATTTGAGACTTTGGAATACCTTGTCACATTTCAAATTTTAATCAATGTCAAAACTCACAAATCTGTCAACCACACCATCAAAATAGTGAGACAATATCAACAACATCTTAGTGATCATCAAAACATGGATTCATATCATCAACAACATCAACAACATCAAAACATTTCATATAAACAACCACAACATCAGCAACAAGATCTATTCTTACATCAAAACATGACATATCATCAACAACCTCAACAATCATCACAAAAAAAATAGTTGTTTCCATCCCATAACACCGGTAAATGTGAATACACTCCTTTAGGGGAGCTAATTGAGGTGATGTTAAAAAAATTTAGTCCACGCTAAACTTATCACACTTCCAAAATCATTACATAATTACGAACCTCAATTCAATACTCTAGGGTACGATGACAAGGCTTATTGTGAATATCATAGAGAAAAAGGTCATGACACATCAAATTTTATTAAACTCAAAAATTTCATGCAAGACCTTATCGATCAAGGAGAAATAATTATTGAAGACAACATCCAAGGTTCAACTATTGATGATAACATTTACAATATATCAACCTCAAATGAATACAATGATCAAGATCCATCTACCAAAGACCACATTAAAGATCTCTTTACCTCATATAATGAGCTAGAAAACATAGATACTTTTTCAAAACATGATCAAGAGAATCCATTAGTGTCTAAAAATGATCCAATTCAATAAATCTTAACATCATTTGATCTCATGGTTGAAAATATTGACAAAATATCTACCTCAATTTTTTAGGATAATACCCAAGATCCATCTACCAATGGTCATGTTGACAATGTCTACATCATCTAAGGAGCAAGATGACATATCTAAAGAATTTATCTCCAAGCATGATCAAAATCCTTCACCAAAGTCTAGCAATGGTTGTTTCCAAGACATATTGATATCATTTGACCTCGTGGTTGTTGATATTGAAGAAATCATTAATTCAACACTTGATCCAAATTCACTTGAAGATCAAGGGATTCTTAAACCAATACCCATGCCTAAGGAAGAAATTCAAGAACCCTTTGCAATTAATCCATACTTTGAAGTTGACCCATGTCAATAAATTGATCCAAAGCATATCAAAAGTAGTGCTAAAATCAGTCAAGATCAAGGATCTAGGTATTTTCAAGATCTAGCAGGTCTATTCCAATCTGATACTAAAGATAACTCTGATAAAATCCAAGATAAAAGATCCACATTTCCAAGATACTTCAATGATTTAATAAGTATCTTCCAAACCATACAAGACTTTGCAAACAATGATCATATCCCATGTCACCCACTCCTACATCTACCCATGAGATGCTTACTCCTAAAGGACATGTAGATGATCTTCATCTAATTCAAGAGTCTCATACTCTTGATATTGTTACCAAGGAACAAGAGTCTCTTACTCTTAGCATCTTTCCACATGATTAAGGCATAGAAAAATTCATAGACATATCAAAAATTAATCATGAAGAAGACTTCTACATGAATTGTGAATCAAAAACATCCTTTGAAGAACAAGCAGAAATGGATCATGAAGAAGACTTTAACATGGATTGTGAATTAGAAAATCCTTTGAATATCAACCTGAAGATATCAATCAAGAAGTTATCACACATATTGAGGGTACTATCACTTATAAACTTGGATCACTTACCTTTTTTAGAGCAATTATCTTACTAATGAAGAAGCTATCACCTTTGAAGACCCACAACAGAGCAAAGAAGGATTAGCACCTTTTTTCCAAGACAAAAAATATCCTATTGCAAATAAAATTTGTCAAAGAATGCAACATAAGGGCAAAGGATTAGGCCTACATGAACAAGGTATCCTAGAACCAGTGCAGATTATCAACAATCCTAAGCATCGAGGTCTTGGTTATTCAACAATTAGGGAATCTAAACATGTCAGTATTGCCTCTATAATATCGGGGGCAACTTTTTCTAATGCAAACACCAACATGGGGAGCACAAAGGGTCCTTATGATGAAACCGCTACCAATGCTACAACCATCCATATCATGAATCATCATCCACACATTTTTTCACCCTCTAATTGGGACCAACAACAAGAGAAAAAGTTATATCAAAGAAAGGAACAAGTCATTGAAACAAAAGAATCAACAAAACAAAATGGACAAGAAAAATTCAAATGGATACCAAAGCAAAAGTAAGAAAATCACCCCTATCAAAATCCATTAGTCAAAGAAACTATGGGGAAAAATAAAAAATGGAAGTTCATCCATCAAAAATGTCCAACGATACAAAAGAAAGCTTCAAGAGCAACCTACAAAGTATATGAATAATTTGGTTCCAATCAAGTCTCCATATCCACCCATCATTACTCATCATCCCAAGTTTGGAGAGTCAAAAATTCCAAACTATCAACCAATCCATCTCCATCTCATATCTCGCAACACATTTCACCATCCACTTCAACATCTAGGATATCCAAATCTCACATTAACCATGTGTTGGCAGCAATTCTTTATCATAAGGACTCTAAGGGCACTCTATTACGATGTGTGCATCTAGGTGAGGTTAACTTTAGTATTAACAAAGCAAACAAGAGAATCTAGGGGTTACATTCAAGTGTTCGTATCTTAGAAAAATAACTCCTCCAAGAAGGATATCATTGGCACATCATGATAGCAACAACATCTATAGCACCACTAGCATCTACATCAGCACCACCAGGTGGTTCAACATGAGCATAAAATCTTTCAAACAAAAAAAATCGTCACCATGATGAAAACCTAGTAAACAGGAATCTTGTGTGACATAAAAAAAAAAATTAAAAAATTAAAAAATTAAGAAAATAGTCAAGAGAAAAATCGTCCTCCAGTGAAAATCACTATGGTGGTGCTTTAGACAAGTACCATGATAAAAACCTAGCAAATAGGTGTCATGTGTAGAATTGAACATCTACGTGTGCCATTTTAGGTGGAAGCATCTCAACCTATCCATAATAAAATAAAGCATTTCATCCATCATCCATCCATCTTATCCATAATAAATCTGTGAGCCATTCATCCAACCCATTTTTCATCCAAATCCAACTTATCTTGATCTTGGAAAAGGTTTAGTGTACACTTCACACTTGCTTAGGGAAAATATCTTGACATGGGTCACTATCATTTATCCTATCCTATTTATCATTATCTGAGCCATGATGGCACTGTCCAAAAAGACATACTCTATTTGAACATGTTATCAGATCACAAAATAATCCTTGGCATCCTTGCATATCCATTCATCCATTCATTTATCCATGCATCCACCCATTGCATTCCCTACATTGCTAGACATTAGGGGATAGGTACTTACATCTTGCTTCAAAATAAATCTTGATCTATGTCTTCTAGCTCACGTTATGATCTAGGAATCATCCAAACACTTCAAATAATCCATATTAGTTGGATCTTGTTGATGCTTCAATGTGGTATCAAACCATTCAACAATATTGTTCCTAGCTTGGCTACAAATCTTGATCAATCATTATCCGATCAATAAATCATCTTGGGATGTATCCTTCCCAATCCTTGTGTTGTTCCTATCTTGAAAACACTATCATTACATTATTGTGTATCCTCAATAATGTTATCATTATCAGTAATTACTCAATTCGATAAATCAATTTTAGCATAGCTATCAATAGGAACTCAAAAGACTATTGATATCCCTACATACTGATATTTTCTTATCATTCATCCATATGATCATTATCATGAAAAATCAGAAACTGTTGAAAATTTGTCAAAATCCAAAATAAAATTGACATAATAAAATGTGCACCCAACCATGGCTCGATGACTAATCAAGTGTTGAACCTTGTTGCACCATCTCTATCCACCATCCATTTTTATTCTATCTATCCCTAATAAAATTTAATCCTATTCCTAACTAGGGGCAACCTCCTTAACCTTGTAGTGGACTAGATCCTTGTTAATCCCATCACTCCCAGAAAACTAAACAAAATAAAAAACATCCAAAAAAACACAAAATCCCAAAAACATTGTAGGTCATCTCTGAACAAGCGCATTGAGTCAACACAATTGAACCATGTTGTCTCTGAGCTTACACGTAAGCAAGTCCATCATCGACCCTTGTAGGAGTTTATGGTGAACTCCTCAAACACCCCAAGATCACCTGCAAGAAAAAATAACTTCCACAAGAGAGAAATGGTAGAAATATCATGCTATCATTAAGGATGAAAGAATACCAAACTGAATATGGCATTGTACATATGATGCCTTGCTTATATAGACAAGGAGAGAAGTGAAATTCAATAGGATTAGGACATGTTTCTTCATCCAATAACATGTGACAACTAACTAACTAACTAAGAGATGATGCATATATAAGATAAGTTTGTTACAAGAATGATGGTGTTGTCATTGATGTCAACAGGAAGTCTACTAACTGGTGTTGTCATTGATGTCAAATATGGGATGAAGAGTTGAGGATATTGAGAAAAATGTGAAAAAGAGGAAAACAGGTTGTGCATGTGTAGTTGAGACTTTGAGGAAGTGTTGTGAGTATATGGAGCTATTCTTTTTGTTGCAAAGTCTAAATATGAGTTAGAATGAAGTAATGAGTTGAGAAGATGTCTCTGGTACTTGGTTTCTAAGTGCTTTTGAGAAAATTTAATAAATAGAGTAAACTGTGTTGTGCAAGAGTTCATAATGTGCTCTGGTATTGTGCTCTACGTTATTTTAATGTTGATGATATTCCTGTGTGGATCTTACAGGTTATTCAAGGTTTCCATAGGCTGATATATTTAGAATTTGGGTTTCTGGATCATTGTATAGTGCGAGATATTTTCACTAGTGTGTGAACCAATTGTTCAGTGATGTTTTTTGTGGTCTAGGAGAAATGTATTCTCTTTGTTTCTTCGCTGATTGGTTTCAGGTTGTGCAGATTTGGGAAGTTGCTTATAATAATTTATCTTTCCACGTTCAAGTTTTTACTTGATTTGGTGTAGTACATTGTGAGTTTCATTTATCACTATGCAAATAAGGGTTACCAGTTGTTCTGAATTGAAGTATTTGTTGATGCCAAATTGGATGAAGTTTTTGATGAATCTTAAGTAGTTTGTGGATTATTCTGGATTGTGTTCAAGTGAATTATGTTGTCTGAAACTTTTAGATTGATTTAAGGAAGCATGTATTTAATTATTATGGTGTTTTGCACGGGTGTTGGTCGAACTTGTGTTTAACACTACATGTGAGGCTTTTGGAAGCATGTTGAAGTGTGTTGAGATCTATGTGTCCTAACTAAGTATTTATGTAGGTCGCCTTTTGTTCCTTCCACTGTAGTAATGTTTAGGTTCCGACCTATTTTGAATTTATATGTACAACGGCTAGTGATCGACATTGGAGAATTTTTTTGAGGTAGAGCTTGATATAAATATGTATGGTGTTGATGCAAGAGGAGAACGAAAGAGTAAGAAGCAAGATAAATGTGAGATTGATGCGAGTGATGTGTGTGATGTGAATTTGAACAAAACAATGCAAATTTCATGTTAGGGTTCCTGAAGGTAGTGAGCTGAAGGCATCCAAAATCTTTCATGTGAGACTGCAAAAGTGTGCAAGCAATTGTGGTGGACTCCTTGTTGCATTGAGAAGTTTTTTCTCTGTGTCACATTCTTCTTCTATATTCTTGTATTCTTTTAGTGGTAGTGAGCCCTGGCTATGAGCCTTTTTGGACAATGTGTCCTATTCTAGTAATGAGCCCCTTTTGTACCAATTTTTCTATTACTTATATTGTGAGATAATCCTCACCATGGTTTTTCCCTCACTAGGTTTTCCACGTAAATCTAGTGTTCTCTTGTGCATAGTGTTGTGATTTCAGTTTCTATTATCCTCATTTCATGTTTAATCAATCTAATAGAATAAGGGTTTTATGAATGCTTGTGGATCTAATTACTATTGAGGGTTTTGAAGGTTTAATTTTCTACAACTGATTCACCCCCCCTCGCAGTTGTCTTGTTCATTTCAAAAATTGGTATTAGAGCGAGGTTCCTTGAAGAAGAGCTTAACCGCTTGAGGTAGATCTGGGATGGAAAACAAGATTCCTTTGGAATATCCTAGATTCGATGGCTCAGATTATGCATTCTGAAAGATAAACATGGAAGGATATTTGTCTTCTCAAGGATATGAGATTGAGAAGGCTTATCAAAATACATATACTCCACCACCGAATGGTCCAAGTACAAGTGTAGAAATCAAGGTGCATGAGATTAATGCTAAAGCAAGATTTATTATTGAGAATAGTCTTTCAAATATTGAATTAGTTAAAGTTATGAGTTTGAAGACTTCTAAATAAGTTTGGGATAAGTTAAAAATCATTTATGAAGGAGATCCAAAATTAAAACAAGTAAAGTTGCAGAACTTGAAGGCACAATTTGAAATGATGCATATGTCTGAAGATGAAACAATTAAAGGATACATACATAGAGTTGATGAATTGTTAAGTAATATGAGAGGCCTTGGTGCAATAGTTACAGAATCTAAAGTGGTGAAGAAAGTTATTAGATCTCTTCCAAATTGTTACAGTGAAAAGGTATCTGCTATTGACGAAATTGTTGATTTTGAAAATTATTCTAGAGATCAGTTGATTGGTACTATAACTGCATTTGAAATGAGCAAAATGAAGAAAGGTAAAAATGTAGAGACTACTTTCAAGATTGTTAAATCAGAGAAGGTTGAAGATTCAGGTGATGAATATCTTGATGATTTGGAAGCTAACTTTGTGAGGAAGATGAAAAAGGGCACCGGTAAATACAAAGGAAAATTACCTTTTAAATATTTTAGCTATGGTGAGATAGGTCATTATGCTTCTAGATGTCTAAAAAGAGCTCTAAACAATAAGAAAGAAAAATAAAGGAAAAATGATTAAGAAAGCTTACTATGTGAAAGAAGATACTGGTATTTCTAATGATGAATCTGATTATGGAGATTTTGATGATAATGAATGTCTATTTTTTACTATAAAAGAAGAATTTGGTTTTGCTAACCCTGAAAGTTGTGTGAAGGAAAGTATTTCGGAGATGAAGGTACCTTGGTATCTACTTTTCATGTCAAAGAGGATAAGAATTACTAGGTTGTTGACAGTGGCTACGCTAATCATATGATCGAAGACAAGATTAAGTTTGTTAAACTTGAAAAGTATGATGGAGGATTAGTTAAATTTGGAGATGATTCAAGAGCTAAGATTTGTGGAATAGGTTCAATCAATTTTGATGATAATCATAATACTAACAATTTTTACTATGTTAAGGGCTTAAGACATAATCTCTTAAGTTCTAGAAAAATGTGTAGAAAAGGGTACAATCTTGTGTTTAAGGATGAAGCATGTGAGATCCGAAAAGGGTCCAGAATTGTGATTATTGCTAGTTAGAGAATAGATGGAAACATCTATCAGCTTAAGGGTGCTAATTTTCATAGCTTTATGTCATAGATTAATGATAGTTGGTCATGGTACCGAAGGATGTGTCACATGAATTTTGATAATTTGGCAAGAATTAGTTCAGTTCATGCAGTGAGAGATTCACCTAGAATCACAAAACCTATCAATGTTGTTTGTGAGAGTTGTCAATTTGGAAATCAAACAAGGAGTGGCTTTAAGGGAAAGGAACAATCTACTACCGAACTATTGGAATTAGTGCATACAGATCTTTATGGTTCTACAAGGGTGAAAAGTCTACAAGGTGACAAGTATTTTGTGCTTTTGATTGATGATTATTCTAGAATGACATGGGTTACTTTTCTTAGAGAAAAAATTGATGCATTAGATAAATTCAAGGCATTTAAAGCTATGGTTGAGAATGAAATGGATTTGAAAATAAAATGCTTGAGGTCTAACAGAAGTGGTGAATTGACCTCCAATGAGTTTAACATGTTTTGTGAAGTTCATGGAATAAAGAGGCGTTTGTTTTCCCCTAGAACTCCTTAGCAGAATGGAGTTGTTGAAAGGAAAACCAGAACTATTCAAGAAGCTCAAAGGACTATGATGAAAGAGGAAAATCCACTGCAAGTCTATTGGAGAGAAGTTATTCATACTGTTGTTTACATACTTAATAGTGTTCAAGTAAAGCTAACAACACAAAGACTCCTTATGAGCTATGGTATGGAAGGATTCCTATTGTGAATTACTTTAGAGTGTTTGGAAGCAAATGTTACATCAAAAGAGAAGAAGAAAACTTAGGAAAGTTTGATGCAAGGTCTAATGAAGGTATCTTCCTTGGATATTCTATTAGAAACAAAGCTTACAGATGTTACAACAAAAGGTTGAGAAATATAGTTGAAACTGCAAATGTTAAAGTTGATGAAAACATGTAGAATTCTATTGCAGTAGATGGATATGTGTTAGATGAACCTGATTGCAGAGAAGTAGAAGAAAAAACTAATGAAGAAGAAGTGTAGAATGAAGAGGAAGAAGCTCCAGAGAAGACCCCTAAAACCCCTAAGTATGTGCAAAAGAATCATTCCAAAGATCAGATCATAAGATAAAAGGAAAGGTGTATTAACAAGAAGCAAAGTTGTTGAAGTTGAAGTAGATTTGTGTTTACTTTCTAAAGTTGAACCTAAATCAGTGAGTGAAGCATGTAACGATGAGCATTGAATGAAGGAAATGGAAGAAAAACTTATGCAGATAGAGAAAAATCAGACTTGGGAATTGGTCCCTAGACCAGCAAACAAAAACATAATTGGAACTAAATGGGTATTCAGGAACAAGCTGAATGAGAATGGAGTAGTAAGAAACAAGGAAAGACTTGTGTGTAAGGGCTACTCACAAGTAGAACCTATATAGATTTGGATGAGACTTTTTCTCTTGTGGCTAGAATGGAAGCTATAAGAATGTTTTTGGCATTTGCAGCACATAAATATTTTAAGGTCTATCAAATGGATGTGAAATTTTCTTTTCTGAATGGAGAATTGGAAGAAGAGGTTTACATGGAACAACCAGAAGGATTTTAGTTGTTAGATCAACCAGATATGGCATGTAAGTTGAAGAAGGCTTTATATAGTTTTAAGAAAGCTCCCAGAGCTTGGTATGCAAGATTGGACAGGTACTTAATACAACAAGGATTTAATAAGGGCTTCGCATATAGTAATCTTTACTTTAAAATTGAGGAAGAAAAAAGCTTGATAGTAGTTGTATATGTGGATGATATTATATTTGGTGGAAATGAGGCTATGTGTAAGAAATTTGCTAAAGAAATATAGAAAGAATTTAAGATGTCAATGTTTGGGGAGATGAATTTATTTTTTGGGCTACAGATCAATCAAATAAATAAAGGGATTTTCATTTCATAGTCTAAGTATGTCAAAGAGATGTTGAAGAAGTTTGGAATGGATGACTCCAAACTAGTATGTAATCCTATGGTGACTGGTTGTAAATTGATCAAAGATGATGATTCACCCAAGGCTTATCAGAGCAAGTATAGATCTATGATTGGTGGAATGTTGTATTTAACTGCTACTAGACTGGACATCATGCATGCAGTTTGTCTTGTGGCTAGATTTCAAGAAGATCCTAAAAAAACACATGTTGCAATAGTAAAGAGGATATTCAGATATTTAAGAGGAACACTAAATTATGGGTTATGGTATCTTAAGGATACTTATTTCACATTGAATGCTTATAAAAATACAAATTGGGCTAGTTGTGTTAAGGATAGGAAAGTACAAGTGGTGGTGCATTTTTTCTTGCATGTAGATTGGTGCCATGGCTTAGTAAGAAATGGGATTCAGTTTCTTTATCTACTACAGAGGCTAAGTATTATGGATGAGACAAACATTGAAGGATATCAGAGTTTTATATGATGAACCTATATCCATCTTCTGTGATAATACAAATGCAATTAACATTTCAAAGAATCTAGTGATGCGTTCAAGGAAAAAGCATATATCTATCAGGTATCACTTTTTGAGAGAGAAGGTTATGGAGAATAAAGTGAAGCTTGAGTATGTTCCTACAAAGGATTATATTGCTGATATATTTACAAAGGCTCTTCCTAAGGATATTTTTGAGTATCTTTGGGAGAAGTTGGGGGTTATTGCCCCTCCTTTCTTGAACTAGATGCATATGGAGGGGCATTAGTCCATTGGATCTATGGATCTATCTCCTTTTTGGATTGATGTTGGTGGCTACCTCTCAGGGGGAGTAGGTAGTGTCATGTGTTGTCATTGATTTATTGATTTAGTTGGGTGTACTCCTAAGGGGGAGTATTCAAAGAAGGTATTTTTGGTTCAATGTCAAAGAGGAAGAATAATGTAAAAAAAATTATCCTTTTCCATTGATGTCAAAGGGGGAGAGAGAATCATGTGAAAAAGAGAGAAATTTGTTGCCAGAGAGAAAGAGACTCCTGTAACAGGGAGAAGTTTTAGGAATGTTGTGTAGGCTATCTAATCTGAAAAAATGGAGAGAGTGTTCAAAGCTGTTGTGTGGTCTTTGGTGGCTTTTCACATTTTGTGTTGACATCAATGAAAAAGGGGAAGATTGTTGCAAGAATGATGCTATTGTCATTGATATCAATAAGAAGTCTACTAATTGATGTTGTCATTGATGTCAACTATGGGATGAAGATGTTGAGGATATTGAGAAAATTGTGAAAAAGAATAAAATAGGTTGTGCATGTGTTGTTGAGACCTTGAGGAAGTGTTATGAGTACATGGATCTATTATTTTTGTTGTAGAGTCTAAAGATGAGTTTGGAATGAAGTAATGAGCTGAGAAGATGTCTCTAGTACTTGGTTTCCAAGTGCTTTTGAGAAAAGTTAATAAACAAAGTAAATTTTGTTGTGCAAGAGTTCATAATGTGCTCCAGTATTGTACTATGCATTCTTTCAGTGTTGATGCTATGCCTGTACAAATCTTACAAGTTATTCAAGGTTGTTAGAGGCTGCTATATTCAAATTTTGGGTTTTTAGATCATTGTATAGTGTGAGATATTTTCACCAGTGTGTGAACCAGTTGTTCTATGATGTTTTATGTGGTCTGGGAGAAATGTATTTGCTCTGCATTTCTCCACTGATTGGTTTCAGGTTGTGCATATTTGGGAAGTTGCTTATAATGCTTTTATCTTTCTATATTCAAGTTTTTACTTGATTTGGTGTAGTACATTGTGAGTTTCATTTATCACTATGCAAATAAGGGTTACCAGTTGTTCTGAATTGAAGTATTTGTTGATGCAAGCTTGGATGAAGTGTTTGATGAATCTTAAGTAGTTTGTGGATTATTCTAGATTGTGTTCAAGTGAATTATTTTGTCTGAAACTTTTAGATTGATTTAAGGAAGTGTGTACTTAATGATTATGGTGTTTTTCACTGGTGTTGTTTGACCTTGTGTTTAACACTACATGTGAGGCTTGTGGAAGCATGTTGAAGTGTGTTGAGATCTATATTTGGGTCCTAACTAAGGATTTATGTACGTCACCTTTCGTTCCTTCCACCGCGAGAATGTTTAGGTGCCGACCTATTTTGAATTTATATGTATAATGGATAGTGGACAAAATTGGAGAAAGTTTTTGAGGTAGAGCTTGATATAAATATGTATGGTGTTGATGCAAGAGGAGAGCGAAAGAGTAAGAAGCAAGATAGATGTGAGATTGATGTGAGTGATGTGTGTGATGCGAATTTGAGTAGAGCAGTGCAAATTTCATGTTAGGGTTCTTGAAGGTAGTGACCTAAAGGCATCCAAAATCTTTCAGGTGAGACTACAAAAGTGTGCGAGCAATTGTGGTGGACTCCTTGTTGCATTGACAAGTGTTTTCTCTCTATAATATTCTTCTTCTATCTTCTTATATTCTTTATGTGGTTGTGAGCCTTTTTGGATAGTGTGTCCTATTTTGGTAGTGAGACCATTTTGTACCGGTTTTGCCATTACTTATATTGTGAGCTAATCCTCATTGTGGTTTTTCCCTCATTGGGTTTTCCATGTAAATCTAGTGTTCTCTTGTGCATAGTGTTGTGATTTTTGGTTTATGTTATCTTCATTTCATGTTTAATCAATCTAACAAAATAAGGGTTTAATGAATGCTTGTAGATCTGATTACTATTGAGGGTTTTGAAGGTTTAATTTGCTACAACTGATTCACCCCCCCCATCTCAATTGTCTTGTTTATTTCAATAAAGTTCTAGATAATACTTATAGAAGAATCTTATATCTTGAGTAAATTTAACTTGTGAATAAGTTCCCTAATTACCTAGTGAATGAATTAACTAGGTATAAGACATTTATTCACACCAACACCCCCCATTAAGTGCAACTTAGGAGAGAAGATTATTATGCAAATGATACAAAGATGCAAGGATGGGTCCCGACTATGAGGCCATGTTAGGTACCCATGTACAAGTGCAATGCAATCTCTCACAAATAGAGAAAAGGAGAAAACCCGGTGGGACAAAACTCCTCCCCAAAAGAAGATGAAATATAATAAAGATATCCATCACAAATCCAATCAATCTCCATCCACACAAAGGATAACAAGAGAGATCATACAACCCCCCATAATGAGATAACCTGCTACAAAGAAGCACTAGAAGCACGCTTGTGGAGTAACACTAGAATCTTGAATATGCCAAGCAAGGAAGATAATTCTATTTGCTAGAAACCATATTAGAGTCTCTCAAGGACTCAAGTTGGAATAATGATAAAGCAACAACAGACCTAATGCCAAGGAACACTAGAGAACTCACAAATTGGCACAATTTTAGAATCTATGAAGCAATAGTTGATTGATAAATGATTTGGAACTGAAATGAAGTGCAGGGAAAATGCAAACCTAATGCACACAAAAAAGGAAATAGTGCATGCACTGATGAATGTTCACATCTACCTCCATGATAAAAAAAAAAAAATGACCTTAGATCTATGTAGAGGATCGAATCAGCTTTCCGACAATATAAAGTTTTCAAAAAATGGATGTTGTATGCTCAAGTTATGAATTTTTGAAAAAGTTGAATTTAGCCTACAAGAAACGGGTTTTCTAGCCAAAAAAAATTTCTAATTTGATTTCTAAATAATCTATTCACTATGTGTACAAAATATCAGAAACCCAGAAATATTTTGATGCCAAGAATAAAACACATAAATATTTTTTGATCCAACAACCAGAGGATGAAAAAAAAAATTATTTTGACCTTCAACTTGTAGAAAAATGATGCGCAATATTTTTTGGACAGCAATTTTCTTTAGATTTGCTCAAGATATGCAAAATATAAAAGATACCTAGATGAGATTTTGACCCTTGCTACAAAACCAAAAAATCATTTTTCCTAAAAGTTAGTGGAAGCTATAATTTTAAAGAAAAAATGAAAACAACTCCAGTGAAAAACGGTTTTCTTCAAACCCTTGCAAATCTGACAAAATATGTTAGATTTTGATGAAACAAAAGTCGATCTTGACTTTTTCTGATGCCCTAGATTCAATGGCAAGGTTCTCAAGACCCCAACTCGCACCCAGCAAAACTTTCATGCCAAGATTGGTCCCTCAGATCTAGGAAGAAGTCTACAGCACTGAAGCTCTGATACCATGTAGGAGTTTATGGTGAACTCCTCAAACACCCCAAGATCACCTACAAGACAAAATAACTTCCACAAGAGAGAAATGGTAGAAATATAATGCTATCATTAAGGATGCAAGAATTCCAAACTGAATATGGCAATGTGCATATGATGCCTTGCTTATATAGGCAAGAAGAGAAGTGAAATACAACAGGATTGTGACATGTGTCTTAATCCTATAACATGTGACAACTAACTAACTACCTAAGAAATGACGCATAGATAAGATAAGTTCTAGATAAGACTTCTAGAAGAATTTTATATCCTAAGTAAACTTAACATGTGAATATGTCCCCTAATTACCTAGTGAATGAATTAACTAGGTACGGGATATTTATTCACACCAACACCCCTAAGGCACTAGGTCAGTCCCTTTAGGTGTCCCTCTTGGTCTTTAAACTTGGTCAAAAATTCAAAAACATTCAATTATCTTATCAAAATCCAAAAACTTTTGTAAAAAGTCAAAAAACTCCAAAAAACAATGTCACTCTATACAGTTGAACTACGATGTCATTGTGTTCGTCATGTAGGCAAGGCCATCAACAATGAGCCCTCAAAGCACTAGGTCAGTCCCTTTAGGTCCCCCTAATTGTCTCTAAAACTCTCTAAAAAAAAGTCAAAAATACATCAAATAACCCCAAAAACACAAAAACATTCAAAAAATATCAAAAAAACCTATTCCCGCTATCACCTATCTATAATAAACTTTCCATCCATAATAAACAACCATCATCCTCACCCTTTAACAAAGCAATCAACAAGCAAATAAACATCAAAATCCAAAACTTCCAATCAAAAAATCGTAAAGACTTGATCATCATCTAACTAAAACATTGCCTAAGTGTTAACTACCCTGCCTTTTGAAAGTCATCATCAACATCCTAACATATTTTTTAGCGGATAAATTGTTCCTACAATAGACATCATCGATGGATAATCCTAAAACATCAAAACAATCATGGCAAGTGATACTACAACATTGTTTATCTTTTGTGATGTTATCTTTTGATTTATCTTATTGTCTCATTCCTAGGATCTCTCAAGGATGTCCATTAAGTATTTAGAGAAGAAGGAATGGGGCATTGATCATTGATTTTTGTTTGCTATATTTGTTGGATATTTCTGCAATACTACCATGGTGAATACTTGCATTATGTGTGTGGAAATTGTTTCAAGCAACTCAAGCATCCTTGCATGTTTGGTTCCTCATACCTCTTTGTGCACTGGTCCAAAATGCTCTGAACTTCTAACCCATACACTCTAACAAGGTTTTTGTACGTCTGGTATGAGCGAGAATACTACTTGTTTGTGGAGTCAAAGTCCACACAATAGATACAAATCCTCCTTGGTCATTAATACCATGTGTATTGTGTCTATGTACTACATTAATAAGGATTACAACACTCAGATTCTTAGTCTCCATGAAGCAAAAGCAAACTCATCATGTTTTACATATCATCAATCATCAAATTTCTTCTATCTTCTAAATCCTACTAACATTTTCTTCTATCAATCTTTGCACTTAAACGCATCACATCAGCTTGTCAAAAAATTTGGCTCACTATCCAAAATTTTCACCAAATTTCTCGAGGGGGCAACTCCTGAGTAGGATTTTTTGAATTTTCTTTGATACAACACTCAAAATCGCATTGTATCAAAGAAGGGAAAAATGTAAATAGCTAAGATTGTCTTAGCCTGTGAACTAGCATTTTAACATTAATATTCATCTTTCCCTAATGATTAAATAATGTTCAATTATTTAATTATAGTCTAAAATCATATTTTCACTATTAATTAAATGACTCTATGTTATTTAATTAATTAATTTCAATTAATCTTCTTGATTAAATAAATAAATCCTATTTATTTAATTATATCTTTAATTCTTTATTCTTCTTGATTAAATAAATAAATCATATTTATTTAATTATATCTTTAAATCTTCCTCTTGATTAATTAAATAATAAACATTAATTATTTAATTATGTCACTAACATACCTTATTCTTCTAAGTTAATTAAATGTTTATCATTAATTATTTAATTAAGCTACTTTCTCTTCTCCAAATTTGAATAATTAAATCAATTATTCAATTTCCCACAAATCACTCAACATGGTCAATTAATAAATATACCTTTATTTATTAAAGTCAAACACATCTTGTACATTCCTCTCAAACATTAATTAATTAATACATCCTCACATATCCTGATTAAATAAATCATGCTCACTAATTTCTCAATCTATTTCCCAATCCCACTAATTTCTCTAATCCCACTTAACACTCAAGCTAACTTCTTTAATCCCACTAATTTTCTAATTAAATCCCTTTATTGGATCAATCGGATAAGTTAATTGATCAATCTATTTCCTCTCAATGATTCTCAACCATTGTAAATGATTTTTCATTGTTGAATCTTGATCGTTCATCTAAAACTTGAAAATCTATAAAACAACCTTCATCCTTCTCACAAATGATCGGATAATCTGGAGAATTTGTGGAGAGGTCATGTCAAATTGGCTATTGAAGCACATTGAGAAAATACTTACATTCTAGATCACCATTACAACTACCTTTGAAGCTTCTTGCAACAATGGAGGCTTTGTATTGATCAATCAATCCAACATCCATTATCAATAGGAATACATTCTGACATGGGATGGTAAAATTGTAGTCTTTGAATTCATTTGTGTTCTCATTTATGCTAACATTGCTTGTTGAATTCATTACTTTACAATCACATTTCATGATAAGGTTGGGATTTAATCTTGTTTTAATTTCAATTGATTTATTTTCATTGTTGTAATTTCATTGATCCATTTCCCTCTTACACACTATATCACACTTGTAATAATTGAAATGACTAAACTATCTCACACTTCTACTCTATCGCACATGAAATCATAAGCTCGAGTGCTAGAAACATCATCAAAATGAATCATCAATACAAAATGCATTTTTTATTTTCTTTGCTATTACGAAAGAGGTATGTAGACTTCAATGGAATGAATGTATAATACTATAATAATGATTAAAAAATATGAATAACAACAACTATGTCTAACAAATTGACAATAATGAAATATCAATAACTAAATGCAATAGATCATGATAACAAGAATTTGGAGCTTAACAACTTGAGGGAACTTTCTTGTTTATTAACATCTAATGGGCCCCAAAAGGGGGTGAATTATAGAGGGGAAGCATTTCCTTCTCATCTACTAAGAAAAATAATGATTACTGAATCAAGAAGATAACAACCCTATTATATATTTGGGCTTTATTCCTAAAGCTATGATCTAGGAATAGATTGGTAGAAGACCAATTGATTGCACTATAAGTCTTAACTAAGGATTGAGATAAAAAAAAAAAAAGTGCATTTATTTAGATAGGGATATCTTATTGAAACAAATCACAAGGAATATCTTCACTAAATCATGTGGCGGGTGGAATTGAGAGATCCTTGTGTTGGTTGAGATACTATTTTTAATCTAACTAGGAATCTTCTAGTCTCAGACAATAATTGATGATTTTTTAACCAAAAATAGTTTTGGTTGAGTTGGAAAAAATAATCTCTCCACCAAGGCTTTATTGGAGAGGCGAGAGTTTGAAACTCAGTCCAAAATTTATTGATTAACTCAAGAGTTGGTTGCAATCCCTTGACTCTAGAGAGTTTTAGTTACTTCGACCATGAATCCTACAATAGTTAACCATAGAAATATGTGAATTCATGTAATAAAAGAGGAATATTCACCATCCAAGGAGAATATCAAGTGAAAGAAAACATTTCTAATAATATAATATATTTAGTCCTTACAATAGCTAAAAGGGTTTTTATCAAAGAACTAAATATACCAAGTGTCTTAGAACAGGGATAAAATATGTCTTAAAACAAATAATCAAAACAACATAGCACCAAACCCATCACCAATGAAACCTCTAACATTGTGGGATCATTTCCCATTATTAAATATGTAAAGGACAAGACTTTGGAGACTCCATTGATTTTATTTCCCTCTTCCACGACATAAAAATTTTCACTTTCACTTTCATTACTAAACCTAATGTTTACAAAATTACCCCTGCTATTCCATGATCCATTGATCTCCCTCTCATTCATCTATATATTTCCCCCTCACTCATCTAGATCTCATTACTTGGTTCCAACAAGAGTCTTTATCTCTAGAAATGTTTGAAAAAGATGAAGATTTAGCTAAATTCATGGGACTCTATGATGGCATCCCAACAAGTGACAATGAAAATGGTTTTCAAATAGATCTTGTTGTAATAACTTATTTTGGGGATCAAGCCAAGTTCCTTAATTTAGAAAATATAAAAAATAAAAAACATAAAAATAGAAAAATAATAATTGCAATCCCCTAGTGAAAACCTCTATGAGGCACTATTAGATGCAAAAGATAAAGAAATAAAAATAATATGTCTAGTGATGAAAACTTCTTTGAGGCATCAATAGATAAGGAACTTGGCCTTCCCTCGATATATTCATAGTGGTATGACCAACCATTAGTCTTGGTAGAAGAGTAACAAGATTTTAACTTGTGTACCGATGCTAATCCAAAAATTATCTATATTACATCAAGTATATCAACAAAAGAATGAGAGACCATCATAACTATCCTCAACAAATATATAGATAATTTTGCTTGGTCCTTTGCATATGTACTAGATTTATATCCTTCACTTCTTGTACACCATTTAGTGATGCATCTAAATGTCAAACCAATGAAACAAAACTTTCATAAGATACATCCATAAGTTGTACTATTAGTCAAAGAAGAGCTTACAAAGCTATTAGAGGTTAGATTTATTAGACCAATTGAATATATAGAATGGATCTTATATATCTTCCCTATTAGAAAAATCTAAAGGAATCAAAATTTGCATATACTTCCAAGATCTCAAAAAAATATGTCCCATAGATAATTTTATACTTCCAAACAAAGAAATTTCCATTGATCTTATCACATGACATGAGATGTCCCTTACAAATGCATTTTAAGGATATAATGAAATTCATATCACCCTAACGATTAGGGAAAAACAACCTTTACCACTCCTTGGGGTACCTTTTGTTATCAAGCCATGTCATTTAAGATTAATAATATAGGGGCTATCATCATTCATGATATGATGCATCGAATTATGGATTATTATGTAGATGATTTATTGGCTAAGTCAAAAACATGAAAATGTCACCCAAAAGTTCTTGATCATATATTTGAACAATTGAGAGAATATAAGCTATGCCACAATCATAAGAAATGTATCCTTGGTGTTACATCTATGAAAATTCTAGGATTCATTGTCTCTCGGTGAGGCATAGAGATTGATCCAGATAAACTCATTGCTATCTTAGACAAACAAGTGCTATCAAAATATTCATTCATAGCTAGAAAACAAGTATTATTTTCTCACCTCTTAAAGAAAAATAACACCTTTCATCAAGATGAATCTTATCAACAAGAATTTTATAAAACCAAAGAGTATCTTGCATCACCATGGGAAAATCCTAATCAAACCATTACTAGTTTGTATCTCTAAAAACATTAATTTCCCTAGGGATACTCATAGCACACATGATTTAAAGAGTCGTGAAAGGGTTTTCTACTACATTAGTAAGATATTAATGGGCTATGATCTTAACTATACACCAATAGAACATTCATGTTTAGCTATCATTTTTAGCTCTCAAAAACTATGACACTACATGCTAAGTCATAAGATCAAACTCATATCTAGAATTGACCAACTCAAATATATTCCTTCAAAAATACATCTCATAGGTCATATGGAAAAATAGGTCATGTTG
Organism: Sequoia sempervirens; assembly: GCA_007258455.2. Taxonomy (NCBI): domain Eukaryota; kingdom Viridiplantae; phylum Streptophyta; class Pinopsida; order Cupressales; family Cupressaceae; genus Sequoia; species Sequoia sempervirens. The sequence goes on from VDFB02000009.1 coordinate 45,329,544, forward strand.
CTCAATGAATTTGATATATAATATGTATACAAAAAAGAAGTCAAAGAATATATCATGGTAGATCTCATAGATAATCATCCTCTCATTGTGGACTTTCCTAATGATTCCCTCTTAAATCTAGATGCTTTAGAATCTTGGAAATTATATTTTTATGGTTCATATACACACAAAGGATTAGAAACATGAATAATTTTTGTCACTCCTCAAGTAAATTTCATTCCTAAAGCTTTTAGATCAAATTTCCCATGGACAAACAATATAGTAGAATATAAGGTCCTCATCAATGGTCTCAAAATAAAAATCCAATGGAATGCTTAACATCTCTTGGTTTACAAGTATTCACAACTAAATATAAGCCAAGTCAACAATGAATATCAAACAAAAGATGAGAAGGTAATCCCTTACCAAAAAAAGGTAGATAGTTTCAAGGGATACTTCATCTCCATCCAATTTGAGTAGGTATCTAGAATCAACAACAAAACAACAAATGTCATGACCACAATCAAGTCTCTCTTGAATATGCGACAAGATAGTACTCATTGTGAATTATTGGCTAAAAACCTATTGGTCCCCACATATGATGTCCCTATTTAAAAAAAAAAATCAAACTTGTTGGTTCCAGCAATCCCTAATATCATGATATCTATGCTTACCTCCATGATAACATCCTTCCACCAAACCTATCACAAACACAATGGAATACATTTATCCAATGCTCTTCCCATTACACCATATTTTTTGACACATTCTACCAAAGTATCCTCAATGGTTCTTTACTTAGATTCCTTGACTCAAAAGAGGCTACTCTCATAATCAAATAGGTTAATGATGGTATCTATGGTGCACATACTAGTAGCATGTTTCTAGACAAAAATATCTTGAGAATAAGCTAGAATAAGCTATTATTGGACCAATATGGAACGAGATTCCTATTATCATGTAAATAAATATTTAGCATAATAAAAGAATGAAGATCTAATTCACACACCATTGTATATGTTGCAACCCATGACTGCAACCAATGACTACTCCTTGGCCCTTTTCATAGTGGGGTCTTGATCTCATTGATAAGATTCACTCATCTTCCTCCAATGACCATACATTTATCATCATTACTATTGAGTACTTCAAACGGGTTGAATCTATTCTCCTTTAATACACTACTAGCCAACAATTCTCCAAGTTCATCTTCTACTACATCATATGTCAAAATTACATCCCTTGCACCATTATCACTAACAATGGTAAGTTATTCAAAAATAATGAAATCCACACTCTTTGTGAGTGCTTCCACATCCAACACCACTAGTCCACACCATACTATCCAAAACATAATGGGAAAGAAAATGTGTCTAATAAAACCCTCTTAAAAATCCTCAAAAAGATAGTAAATGATGTTGGCTATGATTGGCACCTAGAACTTAACCCCATCCTTTAGGAATATGTAACTATCATCTACACACCAACAGGTGAAACTCCATATTCACTCATCTTTGGATCTACACCCATATTACCAATCGAGATTGAAATTCCATAATTTCATGTTTCCTTGTGTAATATCATTGATAATGAGGACAATTGGGTTACATCCTCCATGAGATAGAACTTATTGAGGAGAAGCATCTTAATGACCTTAACCATATATAGTAATATTAGAATTATCTCCACCACAACTATAATAATAAAATTAGAGCCCATGAGTTTGATATTGATGATCTTGTGCTCAATGAAAAATAGAAAAAATAGCAAGACAAATATAAGAAGAATAAATTTGAGCCCAATTGGTTAGGTCCATATGTCATAATTTCTAAGTGTGGTTCAAGATAAACCAAAGTCCAGCATCTTTCAAGTCCTTTTTTATAACCTATCCATGATATTTTTCCTCCCCTATCAATATATTCCCATCATAGTAGTCCACTCCTCTATCCATAGCATTTTATGCATTATTTTACACTAGGGGTAGGTGATTACCTCTACTTTGGAATTAATCTTTAGGAATGTCCTATATCTCACTTCATGATTTGGATAACTTCTATAATATATGATTTTAATGCATTTTCAATCCCATTAGTAAAAATTAATTTGCATTTTCCATCAATAAAATCTCACATAGCTAAACATGGTTTAAATCCACACGCTACACACTTGAAACATCATGCATTCAGTGAAAATTAAGAATTGAGACTCAACCTTGATAACATACAAATTTCACATCCTTTTTCATCACCAATTTCCCTATTTTATCCATCACTTGCCTTAACAATATGTATGCTTCCCCAAATCAAGCATAATCATCATCCATGTATCATATTAGCACCTTGGCAAGATATGTTAATTTATAGTTGATATCTTGTTTCTTTCATGTATCTTTCAAATATTTGATTTATATTTTTGATATTTTGATTTATCTTTTTTATCTTTTGACCCATACAATGCCAACTCAACTTTCCATGATCACTATATGGCATGCCATGCTTTGATTGGTATACATTGGGGGAATTTTTATTGTTTTTATGCGTCATGTTTGTAGGTTGTTCTCTCATAGGACCCATCAAAATCAATCACCTTGAGATGTGATGTGAAATCATCTTTTTTTTTTATGGTTATCTCACCACACACCCACCAAGAGTTCCAAATGCCTGGTGAATGCTAGAGCATCCTACTATTTTTTGTTTTCTTATGATTTAGTTCATGTGTTGCATACAGTGTTACCTTGGTCTTACATACCCTAGTGCATCACATCCATTAATATGTCAAAATATGGTTTCTCTCCATATTTCAACATAATGAAGCATTTTAAAATACCCATTTCTTCATGTATCATCATAATAAAATAAATTTCCTCATTTTTCATTTCCTTTCAATTTTCTTGTATCCATTATCCATATCACATTTTTAATTTACTTCATTTTTTTCTTGAATCTATCTCTTCCATTTTCTTCCATCATTTTCATCTTCCATTTGACTTTTTTCCTCCTTTTTGAGAGCTTACTCATGCAGTTTTGTAGGGATGGCCTCTTGAGGGGGCATCGTCTCATCAACCAAATCTTTCATCATTCTTTCACCTAACTAGGTTGTATCATCATTTTTTTGCATTTTTTAAATCTTTTCTTCCTAGATACTTTTCTTTTCTTTGAAATAATGTTACTTTGACTATAAACTCAAAGAGGATAAATGTAAGACACTGAAATAATTATCTCCTCTTATCCTTCATAATATTTTAATCAAATAAGTATTATTTAATAAAAATGAGCTAAAATTATCTAAAATTAATAAATTAAATTATCATTGTCCATGAATTATTAAATTAAATAACTATTAATTCTACCTAATTTTCATCAATTATCCATTTAGTTAATAAGTAAGTCCTAAAGATTCACTTTACCTAGATAACTAACTAGTCTATTAAGTATACTTAGTCCAATCTCAATTCATTCATCGATTTATTCACTTCACTCATCCATGCACTTAGTCAACTATTTCATCCAAATAGTCAACTCTCCCTAACTTCCTCTATGCATTTAGCTAATAATTTCATACAAATAGTTAACTCATTAGTCAACCTTGTTAATTCCCCAATCAATTTTGTTGACTAATAATTATTATTTTAATTGAAATCAAAATAATTTCAAATTCCCTCATGCTTGCCACCTCTCCTTGTCAACTTCACCAATCTTCGATTAGACTTGTGATCCAAGATTGAATCTCAACCATTCATTATTTCTCTTGAAAATATATAAATTAAACATCTTGTTTATCATTTACATATCACTCTTTTATGCATCCATACTTTTTTAGTCTTATCATCCAAGCAATGTAGTTATGTTGGGGAAATGAGCACCCATATTCATTATGAGCATATCTCCAAATGATGCTTGATCTAAGGTTTGCATGATTAGAATAATAATTTTTTAATTATTTGGTTTTAATTCTTTTTATTTTCATTGCATTCATAACTACTCTTGATCGATAACCATCATCTACTCCTTATTAGTTTAAATAATCATTAAGTTTATCCTTAAAGGAGACACCTTTGGAACTACTAGAAGTTTCCAAGGAAAACTAATTGCTAACAGGAATAATGATGACCACCTAGCAAGGAGACCCCACATTGGAATTTCACATTTGTAATTTTTTCCTTTAATAGGTGAATGGGTTTACATCACTCTCCCCTTTTTTAAAAAAATTTAACCTCCGTGTTCAAAGCTAGTTTATTTAAAAATAAACTTTAAGAAAGTTAAAATAACAAGAAACTTAAGAACTCAACTATTGTTATTTTTTAGTGGTATGTTATTGTTTTTATCATAGAATTCTATTGCATCAAACATCTCAATAAGAATTGGGGTTAGATGATAGAGCCTTCCTTATGACCCAAAGAATAAGGTCACATCCTGTCCTTCAACCATATTAAATACCTTTGTAATTTTTCACATTTTTTCTTCCTCTACTTCGTACTACTTGTTGGACTATAAATCATCCTACTTTTCTTGTTTGTCCTCTTTCTCTTTTTTGAGCTTCTTGTGGGCTTATAATTACTTCTAATTGTCCTTCTCCACTAAAATCCATCAGTACTCTTCTCATCACTTGTCTAACTTCTATTGCACTTGCACATAAGTTGTTAGAAAAAAATAGTCAAGGGAATACAAAATTCCTATAGGTTCTTCCTTCACCATAAGACAAATATTTATGCCTATTATTTTCCCCTTAATAATTGTCAAATTTTCTCCAAAAAAATATGATCTTCTCTTTTCATCAATTATGAGATTTTTAAAACATCCCTCTAGTTTCTTCTTGTTGCTTACAATAATAATTCATTACATATGGTTGCAACTTCATCTCTAATTTGGACTAATTACACTACTCCATATTGGGCCTCCTCTTTTGTTAGGCTACATTCTCCATTGCAGTCTTCAAACTCATCTCCTCTCACATTATAATCTTTAATATTTTTCCCTTCTTAAGAGTAACACAACTCAAAATTTCATCTCACTCACTCTCTTTATCTTCATTCCATTCATATATCTCCTATTTCTCAAAATATTTGTGAACCACTTTTAATGGTCTTCCATTAACTAATAATTCCACTAACTCATTAAGGGATTTGATTTTTCCCTATTCTAATAGTTCTATTCCTTGTTTAATCCTAGAACGTATAGCTTCCCTTTATGAAAAAATATCCTACTCACAAGGTTATTATTTTTTATCACCATTCTTATTTTCCATCTCATAATCATTCAAGGCCTTTGTTATAATTTTCTTTTTCTTCAATGTTTTCCTATCATTGCATGTTCATATTGCTTCAACATCCACCATAACTCCTCCAACTCAAAATTCCTTTTGTTGGTCCTTTTTATCTTTTCTTATGCCTCTAACTTTGTCTTATTTTTATTCCAATATAGTTATCCTCTTTCTTACATTATGACACAACTCCATTTTTGCATCCACAATTACCCATTAAACTATTAAAAATCTTCTCACAAAGTCTCCATTCTCAACATCTTAAGATGCTTCAATACCAACTAATGCATACAATTCTTTGAATTAGCTTGTAAAAACTCTAAACTAATACTTTGTCTTGAAAGTTATTACTCAAGACTAAAAATAATATCAAAAAGTATCAAGACATAAAGAAAAGACAACAAATGGCTTAACTCACTGACTTAGACTTATAGCCAAACTAAAGGAACATAGGTTAAATTTATAGCTAAAGATAATTCCCATAATACACAACATCTATTATTTATATCACAAAAATGAATTTTATTCCTATAGCACAAAACACTTCTTATTTATGTCAGAAAAGGAATACCCAACACCTAACCCGATTAAGGAAATCTAATATGACCAACAAAGGACTATTAATTTGTACTTATGATCATAATATTCCTTGTTCTACTAATATTTCCTCCCTTTACTAGTATAATTTTCTATTTTGTTTATAAAAATACTAGGTAGAGGTAATTGTTTAGCAATTTAGGCTCCACTCATAATATAAAACTATCAGTTACATTAAATTCATGTGAAGTTTCTAGGAGTGGGGCTATTAGAACTTGAATCAAACATAGGATTGTAACCACTCCCACTTAAGTGAGACCCCCATTTTAGGGGATGAAGATAGCTATTGTAGGTGGGGAATTATGTATACCATGTGATTATTGTTGATCAACATAATCATTAAATGCTCCTCATTAATAAGAATAATCATTAAGCTACTCCTTAAATGAGATACTTTTAGAACAATAACATAACCACTGAGGAAATCTAACTACCACCAGGAATGATGATTCCCACCCCAACAAGGAGACTCCAAATTATTATTTCAAATTTGAAATTTTTATCCTTTAATAGGTGAATGAGTTTACATCAAAAGCTACCTTTTAGATTGAAATTTATATAAATATTAATCATGTATTAGATATAAAAGTAAAAATCTAATTTGATCACCAAGGTTGGGTGAAAAATATTACACAATCAAACACAAAAACCTTAAAAGAAAAGACATAATCAATGTGAAAATAATGAATAAAAAAGTCATCAGAGAATTTTATATATGAAAATATCAGAAAATGGTAGATTTGAAAAAAATTAATAGGAATAATATACCCTAAAAGCAAACCATGTCATGTAGGATTGATCAAGTTCACCAAAATTGTAGAGAAAAATAAACTTTTCCTAATATTAGTCTATTATAATCCAATAAGATGCATATACATAAGCATAATCAACTTAGACTAAACAATTAATAGCTAGGTGTAGTGTCATAAAATTGCACCCCATGGAGATTTCACCTACACTTTTTCATCCACTTTAGTGTCCACTCCCTTAGTATTTTTGTAGGCTCATTTTAGCCCTTGCATCAACCTTTTTCCTTCTCACGATGCTCAAGACCCCTTTTCAGTAGCTACCCCTGTGTGTCAATTTTTTGTTAACCTTGTGTTCTCCTTGTTCCCACTATTTTTGAGCATGATATGTTTGGACATTAGCATGTTGCATGGACGTCCATGCACCGTGCTAGCGTCTCATGACATTTCAACATTCAAACGGTCATTTTGAGCATTTTTCCATGCACCGTGCTAGCGTTCCCTTCTCTATTTATTTCTCTATCTATCTATCTATTTGGATGTTTGATTGAGGCAAGCCCCTAAATAGCCCCAATATTTTCTCTTGATCTTATGTGTGTAGATGTTGGAGATATCTCTTTGTTGGAGGCTTCATTGCTTGGCCCATTGTGAGCATTTTCCTTCTTCTTCTCTCATTTTTTCACTTACATTTCATTTAGCTTACATTGTGTTAGCTTATGTTATACTCTGTTATTTTCCCACATTTCAAGAGTTCTTAGTAATCAGAGTAGTAGTAGTTGAACTTTGTTGTTTTTTGCTACATTATTAATTTTTGGTCCATACAAGACGCTAGCATGTTGTTGAGATATCATTGCATCATGATGTCTTCCTTGGTCTACATTTTCATTCTTGCTCGAGAGCTTGTTAGTCTATCCAAAAAACCTCTATGGTCTTATCTTTCTATTTTTGGAACTCTCACCATTTTATCTCGTCACATAAGCTTTGTTCCTTGAGGTAGTTGAGGACCATTTTCTCCTTATAGACTCTTCTTGTCCTAAGACTCGATGGTAGCAAATCTCCTCCTCTACACTAGGTAATAAAATTTTGAAATATTTCCATTATATCTAGGAAATGAAATGAATGAGATTGATGCACTTTGCTCAATACACTACAACAAATCCCTGTGATTAGCTCCCTTTTTTGCTCCTTTTTTTGCTTCCACCCACTGTTTTAATGTAATTTTCTCCATTTTTTGGGAAAATTCAGCGCTATTTTTCGGGATGGCACTATTTCTGGCATTTTTTGCGCCAACCAGAACAAACTGATGCTAAATCAGGCAAAAATTTGTGCAGACATTAGTGTTGCAATTAGCGCCAAGATTAGCACCACCATTAATGCCCAGTGTAACACCCTCATTAACTCCTAGATTAATGCCAAGATTATCACCAAAAACTCTGCCTACTGTAACACCCAGATTAGTGCCTAAATTAGCAACTAGATTAGCGTCTACATTAGCACCCATATTAGCACCTTAAGTAGCACCTATTTTAGCACCTGCTTTAGAGCCTTTTTTGGTGCCTAATTTAGTGCCTGATGTAGTGCCTAATTTAGCACTTGTTGTAGCACCTAATTGTTATGATCTAGCAGGGATTAAGGGTGTTAGAACAAAAAATCCTTCCCCAATATTCACTAGCCTTCAGTTGCTTGCCTACATTTCACTTGCATCAAAAGATCTATTGCCTTTGATTTTTCATTGTATTTAACATGAAATGCAACAATTTGTGTGAAAAGATCCATACTGTCACCAGCATTCCCCATTTATTCCTCCAAATAATCATAAACAAAGAAAATTTCTCCTTTACTGCAGTACTTTGTGCAAATTAAGGGTTGAGAGCTGAGGGATTAAGGGTTGAGGGTTGAGAATTGAGGGTTAAGGGTGGTTTAATGTATAGGGTAGAGGATTGAGGGTAAAGGGTTGAGGGACGTATATGGTTCAAGGATTAGGGTTGAGGTTCCAATGTATAGGGTAGAGGGTATAGGAGTTAATGAGGGATTAGGGTTTAAGGGTACTTGAGGGTTGAGGGTAGAGGGTAGAGGGTACTTGAGGGTTTAAGGGTTGAGGGATTTGTTAGGTCTCAAAAGTGCAAGTTTTAAACCATAAGGGGGTGCCAATCCCTTAATACACCTTTAGCCCACGAACAAGGTAAACAAGACTGATTACCTTCTACTCTTTAAGTTCTACTAGACCTAGGTGGGTATACCTGAACAATAAGGTAGATTTACAGGTAAATATGGTTCCTGAATTGAGCAATCTACTCACTAAGGCATGTGAAGGTGGAGTAGATACAAAGTTTTAGTGACTAATTTCTAATGAGAGTAATTGAGAATTCAAGTTTGTGAGTTGTATTTTGTATGCAATATCTAATTATGACCAGTGCCTACTTCTATTGGATGGATGGAGTGGAGGGGTGAATGATGGTTTTAGAGATAGGCTTCTGTAAGATGGGCATATTCACTCTTCAGCTTAACTCGAATAGTTGGGCACTCTGAATGTTTGCACCTTGTGCAAATTTGCAAGTATGTCAATTATTTGGGCTCTTCTTAGTAATCCTAGTGATATCCTCTTATGCTACTATGAAGTTGTGAAAGGATTTAATTCATATGTGAAAGGAAACCAATTAAGACAATCTATTCAAAAGGACTTTAATCCAAACAGGAACCTATCAAATTTGATTTCTTAAAAGGAACTTTAATTCTTCTGCACACCAAAACCAATCAACATTAACATCACACAATTACAACAAATGTGTATTAAAAAATTAAATGTATTTTCTCACTCAATTTGAATAACATAAACAGCCACTTCGAAGACATCCAAATAACATATAAGCATATAAATTCACACAACAGTTGAGCACTCGAAAGCAAATTAACAATTATGCATAACCCTCTCCATTATATTTATCTTTGAATAATATGCATTATAACAGTACTTTCTGATATGAGATGGATGGGTGAATTGGTGCAATATATCTTCTTACTAATGCCTACCCTAAATGGAAATGATATGATGATCTATTCAGGTCTTGGTCTCTCTTATATGTATATGAGAGGCAACAAGCTACAGACTCATTACAAAAGTCGTGTCATTTGATAACTAAACATAATTAAGAAAATAAAATATTGCAGCAAATGAATGTACCAATTCGTTAATCTCCAAGTAGATTCCCATGACCACCTAAGATCTGTTCAAAGCTTCTACTCCATGATAGGGTGCTCATTTTGTCGAATGACTCCTTTCATCCTGATGGTTGTCCCGTTGTGTCTAGTATATCCATAGTTTGGTTAAGGAACAAATTAATGCAGAGAGATGATGAATGTACTCTTGTTCAACACACGTATCTATATTGGAGATCACTTCCCTCATATCATATTCCCTATACATCATCTTCTCGAGCTGCTTGTGAGTATTTTGTAAAATTATGTCCTCATCATTGATTTCATGTAGTGCAGCAGTCAAAAGCGTATTGAACTCTTCCTTCCAATCATCATACTCTCGAGTATTTCCCATATCATCATAAAGTGTTGAAGTAGAATTGAATCATTTGAGATCTTTGATGAGCTTGTTATGATATCCATTGTGTGATTCTACTAATTTGTTATGTGTCTGCATTATTTTTCCTTTTAGGATTTGCTTGTCTTGAAGCTCCCCTCTCTTTTCAATTATTCTCCCCTATGGTCATTCATTCTCCTCTATTGTTGAGTATACCTACTTAAATTGTCTCCAATATTCATCAACACATTTCATCATCTTATTGAATCTCCCCTTTGATAATTTCAAATGTAGAATTATACTTTATGGTTTTGACTTCTTTCTCCAATTCTTTACATTTTTCCTAAGATTCCAAGTGGAAATTTTTCCAATAAATTGTATCATCCATTGCATCCAATACTCTCTTATCCTTTTCAAGCCATGGGGAATACAACTCTAGTGTGGAAGAGGAAGATTATCTTTCTCTTTGATGTACTAATTCCTTCTTCAACCTATCATTTTCTTTAACCAGCTTATCAATCTATGCTTTGGTGAATTTTGCCACATTGACATTCAATTCTGTTATCTCCCTTGGATTGGTATCCCCTACTCTTTGGACCAAGAGATGTCCAAACATTTGGTTTGGATTATCAATCACAGCTGGTCTTTTGTCATGGGGGTACAATGACCAAATAAGCAAGGTGGCCTCATTTGGATTGTATCTAGATCCTGAATACATCTTATCACTTGCTTCCTCTGTTAATTTCATTGTTTTGTCCCCTCTCTTTCTAAAACTATCAAACACAATTGCAAAGCTTATATCCCACCCAGGAAAAAGCAATATTCTAGCTTCCTAAAGTAAATCTCTCCCTCTCTTAGGAGTGATGGAATCCATCTCTTTGTCTATTTATTTTTTCAATTCTTCTAAAGCAGCAGTCTCTCGTTCAGGAGTGACATCCTACATCTTTTGTCTCATTTTCTTGCCTTTATAGACATAAACAAATGATTTAAGCTTGGAAGACTTAACAAAATCTTCATCAGAAATGAACTCCTGTCCAGCCTTGACCCTAACATTATCAGATAATTCATTTGATGCTTCAAATCTTACAACATTGTGTTCCTAAGGAGGCTCATACTGTGCAATTATAGGAGTACTTATTTGTTGTACTTTCTCATCTTCCTCATCACTCTCCACGTCTTCACTTATATCAATATCTACAAAAAAACTCACCTCAGGAGTTGGTTGTGAAGGAATATAATCTAAGGGCCCTATATCTTCAGCCTACACTCTTGAATAGGTTGCATGAGTGGAATCAAAGACAAATGAAGGCACATCCTTTACCAATTCATTCACATGAGAAATGAGTTGCTCAATCCTTGCTAGGGGATCTTGTATTTCACCAAATGCCCTATTTCTTCTTTTCCATTCCTCTACGAGCATAACCCTATTATATGCAGTCATTATATCAGTGGTAGAGGCTTCATCATGGTTTCTAATCAAATCTTCATCTAAGAACAAATGATCATATCCTAATAACCCCTGTGATAGCCTTGCTTTGTGAATAAATCCTTCTACATCAAATTTTTCCCTTTTATTGCCTAGAGGGAGGTTATATTGTGCTAATTTAGCATCAATTTCCTCATATCCCTCATTTGCAACCATTGTAAAGTCTCTAAAACATAAAGTGCTAGGCATAATTGATTGTTTATTGTGTCCTTTGAGGTTTTTTCCATCAGATTTTGTCAATTGCCTCACAATTTCTAAGTAGGTAATTCTATCAAGAACTACTCGTAGAAGAAAGTGTGGAGTTTCTTCAAACCCATAAACCCTAATCATTGTGCAGTCAGGAAAAGCATACCAGTCTCCCCAGTTATGATTCACCTTATTCCTTGGGTCATTTTACTTTGGTCTTAGAAACTTTTTTACTTTTGTGGATAAGTTATAATCAAGTGGATATCCCAGCAACTTCATCAATGGTTTCACAAAAAACTCCACAAAATAAAGATAATAAGATCTACCAAATTGACTATCCCATAATGAAGTCCACATCTGTATAGGTTTGAGGTTTGCATTTTCATTTGTATCTCTTATTCTTAATTCTTCACTCTAGACCCTTCTAACATGTCCCTCGTGCATGAGAAAATGCATGAACAGAGAATAATGTTTGAAATGAATATATTCATTGTTGTTTTTAATCTTTTCAAGCTCCCAGTTTAGGGCATTGGCCAAGTATCTAGCATAATTGAATGATCTGGCATCAGTTCTTTGTATGTCTGCAACTAAGACCATTAGGGAAATAGGCATGAAAGGTGGGACCTCTATCCCCAAGACCTAACAAGCTAAATAATAAGTGTATCAAAAATATTCTTCAAACAAGTCCTCATGAAAAGGAGGGTTTTCATTGCTCGAAAAAATCTTGAGTTGTCCTCCTTCATTCTTGGGCCTATGTAAGGGTTGTTTCCATCATTTTTAGTTGGTATCCATATGGTGATACTCTGTCAAGAGGTCTCTAACTATGAATGGCAAGTTCATAGGACACTCCAACTGAAACACATTAGAAATTAAATCCTCAGAAATAACAAGCACGTCAGCCCCATTATGTGATTGAATAGTTCTCCTCTTGGGGTCGTATCTGCTAGCCAGAGCTTTAATTAGTTCTACATTTACGAACATGTTGGGCACCATGAGTTTTCTCAAGTTCAAACTCCATGGGTTTCAGACTAGTTGAAACCTAAATTGTTTTTTGTAATAATACATGAAGAGTTCATACCTGTGTCGTGGTGTCTAAATATCTCCCAAGCCCTTATGTTTATCTAATAATCTATCCATTGAAGGATTTATTTGAGCACTCATCCTAGGTCTTTTCCCCAACCCAAGGAATTGATCTAACAAGTCTTGATTCAAGAGTCTCTTCTCAATTTTCTATTTCTTAGCTTTGGGTTTTGTTGCATTTTCCTCCATTGTTTGAATTCTTAATCTTTTGAAAAAAATAGAACTTCTTGGTTGGGATTGGTGTAGTTACTTGGGTCTCGCATCCACTCATTTCTGCTATGTAAGAACTCCTAGCTTTTCCTTTTTTCTTTTTTCCTCAATGAAATCTTCTAGACTGTGCGACAATTATGCGATCAACTTGTGCTTCAATTTTGGCTCATAAATACACCACCCATTTCAGTCTTCATCAGAGGGAAGCATTTATTTTTAAATATCTCAACGATGCCTTGAGATGTCACATTAGTTATTACAATCATCATCATCATATCGGTGAGACCGTGATCCTTCTTCCACTGATAGCCACCTTCTCCACCAATGAACAACTTTCCTTCGGTCTATCGGTGGGATGCTAGAATATATTACCCTAATACGCATTAATTTCCCCAATATATTTTAATTATTGATAATCTGTGATTATATCAGGCTATCAAGGGAAAGCAAACATTCATTCCACCAATGTTCATGAGTTTCAACAATGTGCTTACTTTTGTTGACTCTATCGATTTATCGGGGAGAATGCCTTAGGAGTCAGCCCGATAGGGTATTGTTACACCGATACTAGGTTATGAAATGCTTTCATCGGGCCATCGACAAGGCTATGATGGGGGCTCCACTGATGAGGCATTGTTAGGCCGATAGTGCTAATTTTTATTTAGGAATGAGGAAATATTATGGAGTCTCAAACTCATTTATGGGTATGTCAATTTGGAAATGTGGGCTACAAAATGGATCTTATCACACAAATTTCAACAATTTTGTGTTGATCATAAAATTAAAATGTGATAAATTTACGTGAAATGTGGAGGATAGGTGGGTGGAGGCTATTGAAAAATGTGATATTTTTCAATTCTAACAGGATTAAGGGTTGAGGTTGATGGATTAGGGTAGAGAGTTTACTTGGGTTTAAGGGTTTAAGGGTTGAGGGATTAGGGTTGAGGGATTACTAGGGTCAACTAGGGTAGAGGGTATTGGGATGTTGAGGGTAGAGGGACGTAGAGGGTTTAACGGTTTAGGGTTTAGGGTAATGGGTTGAGGGTTTAGGGTTTAGGGTAATGGGTTGAGGGTATAGGGTTGAGGGATTAGGGTTGAGGGTTGAGGGTTGAGGGTTAAGGGATTAGGGTAGAGAGGGAGGGATGGATTAAGGGTTGAGGGATTAAGGCTTGAGGGTTGAGAATTGAGAATTAAGGGTTGTTTAATGTATAGGGTAGAGGATTGGGGGTTTAAGGTTGAGGGTCCAATGTATAGGGTAGAGGGTATAGGGGTTAATGAGGGATTAGGGTTTAAGGGTACTTGAGGGTTGAGGGTAGAGGGTACTTGAGGGTTTAAGGGTTGAGGGATTAATGGTTGAGGGATTAGGGTAGAGATTTTACTCGGGTTTAAGGGTTTAAGGGTTGAGGGACTAGGGCTGAGGGATTACTAGGGTTGACTAGGGTAGAGGGTATTGGGACGTTGAGGGTAGAGGGACATAGAGGGTTTAAGGGTTTAGCATTTAGGGTATTGGGTTGAGGGTATAGGGTTGAGGGATTAGGGTAGAGAGGGAGGGATGGATTAAGGGTTGAGGGTTGAGGGTGGTTTAATGTATACTGGGGATGTAGTAGAGGGTGTGTGTAAGAGTTTAGGGTTTAACTAGGGTTGAGGGTTGAGGGTAGAGAGTTTACTTGGGTTTAAGGGTTTAAGGGTTAAGGGTTTAAGGGTTGAGGGATTAGGGTTGAGGGATTACTAGGGTCAACTAGGGTAGAAGGACATAGAGGGTTTAATGGTTTAGGGTTTAGGGTTTAGGGTAATGGATTAGGGTAGAGAGTTTACTTGGGTTTAAGGGTTTAAGGGTTAAGGGTTTAAGGGTTGAGGGATTAGGGTTGAGGGATTACTAGGGTCAACTAGGGTAGAGGTTATTGGGATGTTGAGGGTAGAGGGACGTAGAGAGTTTAACGGTTTAGGGTAATGGGTTGAGGGTATAGGGTTGAGGGATTAGGGTTGAGGGTTGAGGGTTGAGGGTTAAGGGATTAGGGTAGAGAGGGAGGGATGGATTAAGGGTTGAGGGATTAAGGCTTGAGGGTTGAGAATTGAGAATTAAGGGTTGTTTAATGTATAGGGTAGAGGATTGGGGGTTTAAGGTTGAGGGTCCAATGTATAGGGTAGAGGGTATAGGGGTTAATGAGGGATTAGGGTTTAAGGGTACTTGAGGGTTGAGGGTAGAGGGTACTTGAGGGTTTAAGGGTTGAGGGATTAATGGTTGAGGGATTAGGGTAGAGATTTTACTTGGGTTTAAGGGTTTAAGGGTTGAGGGACTAGGGCTGAGGGATTACTAGGGTTGACTATGGTAGAGGGACATAGAGGGTTTAAGGGTTTAGCATTTAGGGTATTGGGTTGAGGGTATAGGGTTGAGGGATTAGGGTAGAGAGGGAGGGATGCATTAAGGGTTGAGGGTTGAGGGTGGTTTAATGTATACTGGGGATGTAGTAGAGGGTGTGTGTAAGAGTTTAGGGTTTAACTAGGGTTGAGGGTCCAATGTATAGGGTAGAGGGTATAGGGGTTGAGGGTAGAGGGTAGAGGGTCGAGGGTTTAAGGGTTGAGGGATTAAGGGTTGAGGGTTGAGCGATTAGGGTAGAGAGTAATTTACTTGGGTTTAAGGGTTTAAGGGTTGAGGGATTAGGGCTGAGGGATTAGGGTCAAGGGTATAAGAGGGTACATATTGGTCGGTTGAGGGTAGAGGGACGTAGAGGGTTTAACGGTTTAGGTTTTAGGGTATTGGGTTGAGGGATTAGGGTTGAGTGTAGAGGGTAGAAGGTTTTAAGGCCGATTTAGGGTTTAAGGGTTTAGGGTTGAGGGACGTCAAGTGTTGAGGGTAGAGGGTTTAGTGTATAGCTAGGACATTTGAGGGTATATGGTTGAAGGTCGATTAGGGTTGAGGTTCCAATGTAGAGGGTATAGGGGTTTACTAGGATTTAGGGTTTAAGGGTTGAGGGTTGAGGGATTCAGGGTTGAGGATTGAGGGATTGAGGGTTGAATCTTGAGGCTTGAGGTTTTAAGGTTGAGGGTAGAGGGTTGAGGCCGGTATATGGTTGAGGTATTAGGGTTGAGGGTCCAATCATGTATTGGGTAGAGGGTGCAGCTATAGGGGTTGAGGGTACGTATATGGTACATATGTTGAGGGATTAGGGTTGAGGGTCCAATATTGTATAGGGTATAGGGTATAGGGGTTGACGAATTAGGGTTTGACTAGGGTTGAGGGTAGGGGTTAGAGGTTTGAGGGTTAATTAAGGGTTGAGGGATTAAGGGTTGAGGGTTGAGGGATTAGGGTAGAAAGTTTAGTAATTGGGTTTAAGGGTTTAAGTAGGGTTGAGGGATTAGGGTCAAGGGTACTAGAGGGTAAATGGTTGAAGGATTAGGGTTTAGGTTCTAAAGTATATATAGGGTTTAAGGGTTTAGGGTTGAGGGACGTTAAGGTTTGAGGGTATAATATGGTTGAAGGTCGAATATTAGGGACGTTGAGGTTCCAATGTAGAGGGTAGAGGGTATAGGGGTTGAGGGTACTTGAGGGTTTAAGGGTTGAGAATTGAGGGTTTAATGTATAGGGTAGATTAGAGGGACGTAGAGGGTATATGAGGGTTTAATGGTTTAGGCTTGAGGGTTTAAGGTTGAGGGTATATGCAGGTTGAGGGATTACTAGGGTTGAGGGTCCAATGTATAGGGTAGAGGGTCTAGGGGTTGAGGCTAGATTAGGGTTTAACTAGGGTTGAGGGTTGAGGGCTATTGGGGTTGAGGGTTGAGGGATTAGGGTATCTAAAGTTTATTAACTGGGTTTAAGGGTTTAACTAGGGTTGAGGGATTATGGTCGGGTACTAGGGTATATGGCTCAAGGATTAGGGTTTAGGGTCCAAAGTATATATAGGGTTTAAGGGTTTAGGGTTGAGGGACGTTAAGGGTTGAGGATAGAGGGTTTAGAGTATAGCTAGGATGTTTGAGGGTATAATATGGTTGAAGGTTGAATATTAGGGATGTTGAGGTTCCAATGTAGAGGGTAGAGGGTATAGGAGTTGAGGGTACTTGAGGGTTTAAGGGTTGAGGGTTGAGGGATTAACTAGGATTGAGGTTTGAGAATTGAAGGTTGAGGGTTTAATGTATAGGGTAGATCAGAGGGACGTAGAGGGTATAAGAGGGTTTAAGGGTTGAGGGTAAAGGGTTGAGGGATTACTAGGGTTTAGGGTCCAATGTATAGGTTAGAGGGTATAGGGGTTGAGGCTGGATTAGGGTTTAACTAGGGTTGAGGGTTGAGGGTTAATTAAGGGTTGAGGGTTGATGGATTAGGGTAGAGAGTTTAGTAATTGGGTTTAAGGGTTTAACTAGGGTTGAGGGATTAGGTTTGAGGGTACTAGAGGGTATATGGTTCAAGGATTAGGGTTTAGGGTCCAAAGTATATATAGGGTTTAAGGGTTAAAGGTAGAAGGTTTAGGGTATAGCTAGGACATTTGAGGGTATAATATGGTTGAAGGTCAAATATTAGGGACGTTGAGATTCCAATGTAGAGGGTAGAGGGTATAGGGGTTGAGGGTACTTGAGGGTTTAAGGGTTGAGGGTTGAGGGATTAACTAGGGTTGGGGGTTGAGAATTGAGGGTTGAGGGTTTAATGTATAGGGTAGATCAGAGGAATGTAGAGGGTAGAAGAGGGTTTAACGGTTTAAGGTTGAGGGTAGAGGGTTGAGGGTGTATATACCTAAAAATGGTCACATTATAATAAGTCGGGTAATTAATTAAATACAAGTTATTTAATTAAATCTCTAATTCAATCTACATATAAATAAATTTAATTATTTATTTATATTGTTCTTTTTCTAATTCTTCTATCTTAATTAAATAAGTTTAATTACTTATTTAATTTAATCACTTTTCTAATTCTTCTTAATTAAATTAAATAAGTTTTACAATTTATTTAATTTAATTATTACATTGCTTTATTTTGAATAAAGTAAATATTCTTCTTTTTTTCCAAAATCATGAAATCATCTTTAAATCTTCTAAAAATCAATTGCTTTATTTTGAATAAAATAAATATTCTTCTTTTTCCAAAATCATGAAATCATCTTTAAATCTTCTAAATATTCTTCTTTTTTTCAAAATCATCTTTAAAAACTTCTAAAAAGCCATCTCACATTTAATTAAATATTTTTAAATATTTAATTAGAAATTTCTTATCCATGTTTCACACATAATTAAATATTTTTCAATATTTAATTAGAAGTTTCCAAAAACCACATGTCACATGAAATTAAATAATTTTATTATTTAATTAAAAAATTATCTTCAACTACAAAACTAACTCATAACTAAAGATGACAAATGGCAAGTTGCCTTCATTTTTGAGTGAAAGGTTTTGTGGGAAGGAAACATCTTCTTTCTTTCTTTCTAGCTTCCATCTTTCTCTCCATCTTCTCCATCTCTCACTGTTCATCTTACCAGACTGAATCTCAACCATTGATCTTTGCCAACTAAGCTTTTTCCTTCAAAAACCCTATAAATACAGCCTCTTTGTGAGTTGAAACAATCCTAAACTTTGTGAATTCAGTGCTATTACTATAGTTGCATTCTAATCAGCATTTAGCAATCTTTTCAAACATTTTTATTTCAAGTTCATAGCATCTTAGTTTTCACGTCATAGCTTAAATCATTTAGAAAATAGAGATGAATTTTGCATAAGCTCATTCTCTGAAGTTGTCATTCTAACAAGTTGTTGCTTACCCCAACTGAGGGCCAGTATTTGCAACGAATCCTTGGAGATAGAGCACAATAAGACGCTTTCGAAGGAGATATTGTTTTAAGAGTTTGCTTTACTTTTCAATTAATTTCCTTTGATTTAATGTCTTATTGGTGTGTTGGTTTATATTTCTTTAGTTAGATCACATATTCACACACACATTTTTGGCACCCACCATGGGGCTCTTGCCCCATTTTTAATATTTTATTGCAGATTTTCTGACAGGTGACGGACTAGAGTTGAGGTTTAGCGCATACGAGACATGCTTTAGCCCATCTGTCACTTCTTTTAATGCATTTGGCACTTCTTTTAGCGCATCTAGCAATTCTTTTAGTGCATCTAGCACTTCTTTTAGCGCATACGAGGACTATTTAGCGCATATGGCCTCTGTTTTAGTGCTTTTATAGCCAATCTTAAAATGGCCATATCTTGGTCATATTTTGGTATTTTTTGGAGCTTTTATTTTTGAAATGGCGTAGAATTTCATAAGCTATCCAATGGTGTAGGTGTTTATCAACTTTTACAGAGTTAAAATTTTCAAATTCTCACATATTCTTCAGTGCATATGACTTATGTTCTAGCGCATTTGTAATTTGTATAATTTACTCTTTGGATCTGATGAGACCGCGGCCAATGGTTTTATTACTTCTTTTGGATTAAAATGAACCAATCCTAGGGTAGTTATTCAAATTTAAAATAAACCAATAATAGGGTAGTCACCAAACAATTGATATATCTTGGATAAAATGAATCCCATGCTTGTTGTGAAGCAATATCTTCACTTAGTGTAGAAAATTGTCATTTGGGATTTAAAATTGAACAAATTATTTGTTGTGATTGTCGAGTAATAAGCTTATGATCTCCCCTTAATTGGGTGACCAAAACACTAGACTTACCTTTTCATTTTATGCATTTTATGTTATATTACATCCTTTAGAAGGCCTACTCTTGTGGGAAAAAGTACTCACCCAAGAGGAATGACCTAAGTGGGAACACCTAAAGCCAAGGTTTCCAACCCACTCTAAACAAAAGCGAGTTGTTGATGAAAGTCCAACTTGACAGTAGTGTGCAAATATAACCATCCCCAAATCCTTTGTTCTAAAGGTTGGGAGGTCTCCTGGGGGAGTATATAATTTGTCACACTGAACGAAAAACGTTACTACAAATCTTAGTGTAGAAGCCAACTGTGTTAGTTTTTGAACATCCTAATAATCATAGTGCAAGGGGAGGGAAGAATTTTCCCCCAAGACACTCACCATATAAATGCCAAGGACCGTTTGCTTAGGGGATCCGGTGTCCACTTACGTCACTCTGAGTACGCGCCTGGAAAAGACAAAAACACAGGCACCCCTTCAGGGGTGACACGGCTGTGTGATTCGACACAGTTCTAAGATGTGGGCTATTGATTATTATGATGACCTACTTGGGCACTAAGAGTGAGTCTTCCTAAATTGTATGTTTTGTGCTAAACCTGTGAAAAAAAAAATTGAAAACATTTAGAACATACACTCATTTGTTTAGATTCTAGAAGAACAATTGACTTCCTATTGCATGCTTTATTTTCAAAACATTAATTCAGATAAGATCATCCAGAAAATACAAGAAGTTGACAAATCAAACTGTGACATTTATGTTAAGGGATTGGAAATCAACAATAGAGCAAAACTTGGAAACATTAGGCTTTTGCAAATTCTTTATTTTCTCAAACTAAGATCAAAACGTCGCAAAGTGCATCATCACATCCATTTTTTATTTCTAGTTTAATTCCCATAACTAGATCATCATCCTTCAATCCAGGGAATCACAAACTAAAAATTAGAAATTCCTTAGTCATATCAATAGAATCCATCATTCTATTCTAATTAAGGTATCCAACAAATTGCACTCTCCCATTTGTGATCAAAGTTAGTAAAAATTTGGTATAAGCATATGCATGTTGTCACAAGGTCCCAAAAACACAAAGAAGAAGATGAAAGAAGAGATCCACTTTACAACATGGGTGATAGGGGAGAAAATCCTTTTCATAGGTTTCGTACTGGGAATAGTTCAAATGATGAAATAACTGATGAAATGATGCAAGAAGTTGAACAGGATCCACAGTTTCACATAATTTTGGACAAGATCTTAGAGAAAAATAAAGAAGGATACTTTCTTTTATTGGAAAACCAAGGTGTCAAATTGCCCTCTAACTACGATATGGATAAAATTAAAGATCCTGAAAAGACTGAAACTCCCTTAAATGATCTTAGTACTCTTACCAACAAATAAGAGCACTCCAAAGGAAAATCAAGGAAATACAAGGGGGCACAACTAAGAAGTCCTTTGACGGAAATATGAATGTAACCTCTTCTCCTCCAAAAACAACATCATCCAAATTCAATGTTTTTTATTTTTTGTAAAGGTTAAATGAGAAGCCCAAATCTAAGCCATCAAATAAAATTGACCAATCATGTCATTTCATCCCCCATAATTAAAAATTAACCTCACGATTCTTTCACCCAAGATAACGATTCCATTCAATCACCTTCTATCATATCCTCTACATCTAATGATTCATTTCAATCTACACATCTCAATCAAAACATTCTTTCCACTCCATCCCATGATACCAAAATTCTACAAACCCTTCCTATCTTTGATCAAGATCCCATCTCTCAAGAACCATATGATGATTCCCATGATACAAAAATTCTACAAACCCTTCCTCCCTTTGATCAAGATCCCATCTCTCAAGAACCATATGATGATCCCCGTCTTTCATTATTCACCCATGATAATCCTCTTCCATCTCAAGAACAAAATGTTCTTCCAAGTTCTCTGTCCACCCCATTCAATGAATCCATACTCTTATGATTCCATCGCATCCCAGGAACAGAACAATTCTTCCATCCTATCCAAATATTTCCTTCCATCTGATGATCAGGCTACTCCATCTCCTTCATCTAATGATTCTTTTCCTAGTCAAGATCAAATTATCCCATCATCCTCATGTCAAGAGCCTCTCACACCTCTTCAAGCTATCC
The DNA here is from genome assembly GCA_007258455.2 of Sequoia sempervirens. Classification (NCBI taxonomy): domain Eukaryota; kingdom Viridiplantae; phylum Streptophyta; class Pinopsida; order Cupressales; family Cupressaceae; genus Sequoia; species Sequoia sempervirens. The sequence continues at coordinate 45,351,403 of VDFB02000009.1, forward strand.
ATGAACCCCGCACCTATAAATTGGTATCCTCCACCTTTATCCACTCCAGTTTACTTCCAACACCTATCCTTTCATCCATATCATATCCTCCTCAAAATAGACTCGCATCTTATTTCACAAACAATGCATATCCCATGGGTAAGCGAATGTGTGAAATTATGAATTACAAAGACAAAGGCTTAGGCCTTCATGAGCAAGGTATCCTAGAACCCCTTTTTGTCCAAGCACATCCATATTCTCATGGCCTTGGTTATACACCTCATGCTCAACCTAGGCATCCTAGTCCATCAAACTCTCCATCCATCCTAGGTCCTTATCCTAGTTCATCAAACCTTCCATCTATCCTTGGTCCTTATCATCCCAACCCTAGCTCATCAACCCTTCCATCCATATTAGGGTCCCACATTTCTCCATCTCCTATTCTTCAAGAACAACAAAGGCACACATCCTTGATCCACTTTCAAAATTCTTCCTACATTAACTCATCCATCATACCTCCATATCGGTCATCTCAATACACTCCTCCCATTGCTTTTGGAAGCAATTTGGGTGCCAAATGTCAAAAGCTTCAATATAAAAATCCACATGTATCAAAGGATCAACATGTCTCCTCGAAGAGTCATGCAAAAATAAAAGAAAATTTGATCCAAAAATCAAAAGAAAAATTCAAAAGGCCACAAAGGCCCATCAATTCAAAAGAAAAATTTCAAAGACCGCAAAGGTCCATAAATCAAAGAGAAAAATCTCAAAGGCCACAAAGGCCCATAAAGAAAATATCAAAATCAAAAGTCATGTGGATTCCTAAAAGTCTCATAGAAGCAATAAAATCAAAATTGACATCCAAATTTGCTAATCCGAAAGCTTCTCCCCATCTCCCATCTAAAAACATATCACCTTCCAAATCCATTTTTCCTCCATCACTCCATCACCCTTCAAGGTGTGTGCCAATGTTAATCTTGCCATCCTTTCCATCTATCCATCACCAAGCCTTCCAACCTCCTATCCATTATCCAACATCCAATCCCCATTCTCCTCCTTTAATTCAAAGCTTTGAATAAGGCCTTAGCTTCTACTATCATGCCAACATTTATAAGTCTAATTCCCATTCCCATGGTCTATTAGAGCACATATTTGAGGGATATTAGTCATGAAACTTGATGCTTAAACCCTTCCTCCATCCCCCTATCATGCAAATATTATCTTTCATATCCATCTCCCTATCCATATACTATCTTCCATTTTCCTCTTATCATTCATGGTCATTATCCTCATTTTCACCTTTGATCTTAACAAGGTTAAGGATCTTCTTGAAAATCATACATCTTATCTTATTCACTTCATCCAAATCTTCCATACCATATCCTTAGTCATGCATCTTCTCTTATATTGTGGGGTATATTGTTTCTTCAATTGGTCATCCTAGTCCATCTTAAATATCCTTGAAAAATTAGAAAACATCAAAATCCAAAAATATCAAAAATATCAAAATCCAAATAAATCAAAATATTTCCAAAATCCAAATAAATCAAAATATTTCCAAAATCCAAAAACAATTTCAATAAATTGTATGCTTTCATCAATAAAATGGTCATGTCTCATCCTAGACTGGGGGAAAAATCCTGAACTCGCTGGGGGCAACTTGTTTTGAGCTTAAATCAACAGCCAAGCAACAATAAGACAACCTAGTGAAAACATCAATCATCCTAAACATCAAGCTGAACATCAATCGCAATCAATCAAACAATCGACCATCCAAATAAACATCAAAAGCAAAACAAATCAACTCTCATTGGATGATCTCTTATGAATCATGGTTTGATCACTTTAACACTTATGTTCAATTGTTTTATCTTGATTGTTGTTATCATTTCTCTGGAGTACCTCGATGATGTCTGGAACTAGAGGGGCTAGGAAGGAGAATGACATTTTCTTTGTCTGCTCTCTGTGAGTTAATCAGTATTACTGTGCAAATTGTCAGGGGACATGCTCTACAAAATATTATTGATGACATTTCGAATTTGCATAGGAAAATGATTAATTCTTGCTTGTTTATGTAAGAGATGCTCAGGTCATCTCGGTCTCATTATACCTAGATGCTTGTGCTATCTTGCACTATCAAATCTCAACGGAAGTTGTATGGAAGTTGTACTCAGATCATCATGGTCTACATTATACCATCGATGCTTGTACTAACTTTCAACATATCAAAAGGCTCAATGATGATAAATAAGCATAAAGTTGGCTCACAGAATGACAACGGTGTGTAGTTCATTTTGCATAGTTAAAATCTACATGGTTAATATAGATGGCATCCATATTAGTTTGTGCATGACCATTATCATATCCATCACATCTCATTTGCATTATCTCAATCAATCCATCCAATCATTTCTTCCAATCTCATCTCAATCAATTCATCCAATCCTTTCTTCCAATCTCATCTAATCAATCCATTCAATCTAGCACAAATCGTTTAAACATACCTTTGATCTTGTTCCTAGCCTTACTGCAAGCCTTGATCATTATCATCATCATCAATATGTATCCTTCCCTATCCTTGTGTTGTTTCGGGATGTATCATTCCCTCATCAACAACACTCTCATCATCATCATCATCATCATCATCATCATCATCATCATCGGGATGTATCCTTCACTATCCTTTTGTTGTTTCAGGATGTATCTTTCCCTTATCAACAACACTCTCATCATCATCATCATTGGGATGTATCCTTCCCTCATCAACAACACTATCATCATCATCATCAATCCATCTTGGCTTGTAGTTTGACTGGGGCAACATCATATTTATTTTTGAATCCATTTGTGCTTTCTTTCTTCTCATTTTATCTTCCCAATCTCCTATCGCTTATCATTCTCTCTTGTCCATCATTTTGCATCATCTTCCTCATCTCACCTTTCATCTAATTGATCCATCATCTATCAACCTATCATTGATGCTCACCTATCATGAGGTCAATCATCATCATCATTTCATATCAATCTTTCAATAGCGGTTTTTATCAAATCAACTTTATCAGCCGATGAATCGGACAATCAATCACTGCACATTTTCAAAATCATCAAAAATTTCCAAAAAAAAACAAAAA
>VDFB02000009.1:45356308-45379980 GCA_007258455.2 Sequoia sempervirens
CCAATGTATAGGGTAGAGGGTATAGGGGTTATGAGGGATTAGGGTTTAACTAGGGTTGAGGGTAGAGGGTAGAGGGTTGAGGGTTAATTAAGGGTTTAATGTATTTTTCTCCAATTTTTTGAAAAAGTTGGCACTATATATTTTACGCTGAAGGCGTATCCTATTTGAAGAAGACAAATATGAAACTGTCAATCGATGGTTGATATCAAATTGCCGACCCTTGAAACTATTTGGTCCATTGATACCCTTTTCTTGATTTAATCACATTATAATAATACTTTACCTGCAAAAGTTTGCCCCGCGTTGCATAATATCTTATACGAATTGCATATAATTTATTTCTGCGTGTGGTTAAAGTATTTTTTATTCTACTTTTTTACAGGCATGTAAATATTATTTGTTTTGCGAGCCCTAAATTACCAAGCGCTAGATGAAATTACTTTTTATTCTACTAACTTGACTATTCTATCATTTTACTCCTTGCTTGGTATAAATTTACAAACCACTTGGTTAACAAAATACTCTATGCATATACATATTGCTTTTTTTAAGTATTTAATTATAAGGATTGTACTATTTTTTTGGTATTTAATTATAAGGATTTGTCTTCTTTTTATTTTCTTTTCCATGTTAAAATTTTGAATAGGTAAACTAAACATTTAGTAATTATAATTTTTTTTAGATAATATTAGTTGAGTTTTTTTCTAAAAATTAAACTGTTTAAATACCTAATATAAATATTAATTATACTTAATAATTCTAAAGTTTAAAATGGAAAAGAAAATAAAAATAATACAAATCCTTATAATTAATTAAATACTAAACAAAAACATATCGAACGTCACCCTCATTTATACCAGGCGGGTACAACATTCCTGGTTGGTAGTCTCGACAAGACTTTTTAGCAGCTCAAAGGGTGGCACATACACATTAAAATGAATGCCATGAAAGGATGGCATTAAAATAAATTCCATGAAAGGGTGGAATTCATTTCAATCTAGCAAAGGTGGTGATCTCTGCATTTTGCATCTGCTAGAGTTTTCATTCTAGAGGCTTCGCTTGGGTGAGAAATAATAATGGAGAAGGATGTGAAGTATGTAGTGTTTCAATCGGCCAAGGAGCTATCCACCTTTGGGCACGACACTCCAATTTTCCTGGATTCTTGTGTGAGTCAAGGAGGTTTCAAAAAACTCATGGACCAAAGGCTCAAACGAATTCTTTTGGAGTTTGATCCCCTGAAGGTGGCCGCGGTGAAAATGGTTTTGGGTCGAGAGCATGTGGCCTACAGTGAAACAATTCAAGTTAGTTCCCACATAGTCTCTCATTTTCTGACGTCTTTGCTTGATCAAAGCACCCCCAAAAACCTAGTTTAGGCAATGATGAGGAAGTTATTCAATCCTAATCTCCTGGGTGGCATAGATGAGGTTATTTCAACCTTTATTCTCGACTCTGGGGTGCCTCATCTAAAAGACTTGGAAATTTTCAAAACTCCTGGTGTGGTGGTCCAATTTTTTTCACTTCTATTGGAGCTGAAATGAATGGCACTGGTCAGGCATTAGATGGTGGCTGCAATTGGGGTGGAGTATTTGAAAAAATATCTTGAGCTAGTGGATACTGAGGGTGTGGATTGGGTGTCAGAATTCAATGACTTTTCCCATCTCAATGGCTTCCTGTGACCTTGGGATTGTGGTGGGATGGTGTTGGTTTTTTTGGCTTTTGTGATCATCAGTGGCTCCTGGTGGTGGTTCGGTAGCTCCTGGTGGTGGTGGCTCAAAATTCGGGTTGTCTTGGTGTTGGGTTCATTTAGTTTTTTGGTGATGTTTTGGTGGTTGTCTTGGCCTCTAGTGAGGCTCAAAATTAGGGCTTCATGAATATTCTTGCATTGGCAGACGATCTGTAATTTTTTGAATTTTGATTAATACAATATCCTGCTATTTTTAGTGGCTGTAAGTGACTGTATTGTTGGTTGTTAGCTTGGTTGTAATCTTTTTCTCTCTTTTGGCAACCTTTGTTGCCTCCTTTTTGTATTATTTACATTGTTTCAATTAAAAAAAAAATACTAAACAAAAACAATATGTATATGCAAAAAGAATGTACATTATAATTCCCATTCTCAGTATATTAGTTGAGTTTTTAATTTTATTTTTAAACTATTTAATTATGAGAATTGTTTTTCCCATAATTGGAAATTATAATGTACATTATTTATTTTACATTATAATTTTATTTGAAAATAATATATATGAGATTATTTGAAATTATTTTTTACAAATTAAAAATAAAAAATTACAAATGAATTAAATAAAATAAAATAAGGGCTTTTTTATAAGTACGAGCATTAATGAAGGGCAGTTTGAGCTCAAATTTTAATGATGGCCTAGCATACAAAGCTAGGTATGCTGGACGGCATCGTTGGAGCCTTAGGAGATAAAATTTCCATAGCAATTACAATGAAGTGAAGTCCCTACAATAATTTCGTGTTGACCTACTGCATCTTGTTATCGATCATTTAAGTCATGATTTGAGCCATTAAAATTGTTCTTTGTACTGGCCCCGAGTTCTAAGTTAGTTGGTCATCACGTATGGTTAATCATTTAAATGCTCCCTAAAGTCGGGCCATAATATTTTTCAATTGACTTACGTTTAAGCCATCCTACATAAGGCGATTCAAAGGAGTGTGGTAAGGCAGTAAACAATAAGAAGATAAAGCATACACCGCTATACCACCAAGAGGATGAGCAACATATGTGATAGAGTAGTGTACACCGCAACCCCACAGCAAGAAGTCTTGAGCAAGGTGGTAGAGCGGTAAGCATGGAAGATAAGTGGACACCGCAGTACCACATAAGGCGATTCAAAGGAGTGTGGTAAGGTGGTAAACAGCAAGAAGATAAAGCATACACCGCTAGACTGTTGGGAGGATGAGCAACATATGTGGTAGAGTGGTGTACATCGCAACCCTGCAGCAAGAAGTCTTGAGCAAGGCGGTAGTGTGGTAAACATCAGAATGGAAGGGAAAAACACTACTATACTGTAGTGGGTATAATAAGAGACGGTGGTAGTATGGTAACCGTGGCATCATTACAATTTACAACAATAAATTCCCTCACACATGCTTCAAAATTAATTTCAAGGATTTGAGCTTGTTGGGAAACTATTTGGTGAAGAATTGGCATTAATACTAATATGACTAAATATCGCGCCCTCAAAAGCAAGTGAATTTTCCTAAGACTGTGCTCAATTGAAATGCATTATTGTGGATGCAGCTGAGGACATCAAGAAAAGGAGCTATGTGAAAGACGATCATTTAGGTAAGTGCACAAATAACCCTCTGAAGAAGCTTGATTGGTGTAGTATTTGGTAGAGCTCTATTATTTGAATTCATAGTAGGAAAAATTGAAATATGCCTCCTAAAAGAAAACAATTGGAAGTAAAAGAAAGTAAGGCCAAAATTAAGGAAGAACCTAAGGTAAAGAAGACACCACTCCACCAATATATATTAGATATACTTCTAGGATCAACCAAGGAGGGAAATAAGAAATATCTCATAGACACTGCACAAGGTTGTAGGGATGCTCTCATTCCCAAATCTAGGTGGGACTTATTTTGGTATTTTTACAGTAAGAGAAATGAGAAGATTCCAGTTCAAACCCTTGGATGTTGGATTTAGAAAATTTGATTGTCCCAAATGTCTTTATTGATGTGGATTTTATCATATTACTAGCCAAGCATTATTACTATGCAATCAAGACAGTAAGGTTTCCAAATGGATCAATATTGGTAGAGGTAACCAAAGTTGTTATCATTGAGTGTTTTGGCTTAAACAAGAAGGATTTGACCAAAATAAACCTACAGAAGAGTGAGGAAGATTATAAGAGGTTAAGAAGAACTTATAGAAGTGATGAGATACCCCTATATATAAAAAGAGGCATTAGTAACAAAATGATTCCCATTTCTACTTCCAATATTGAACCATTCACTATGACAGATTTTCAATATTATTTTGTGAATACATATCTAGCTCTGTGCCAAGTACTAAGTGGATGCTCAAGATAAAATTCGAATAAGCCTAATGATGATGGCCATGAGAATTCAAAACCCTGAGACTAATATTGACTATGACTTTGCTTCATACCTTAATAGGGAATTGGATGATGAATTCTCACAATTCAAAGAGGATAGAGCACCGATTACATTCATACACTATTCCTTACTATTCCATTTGATACTATACCAGAATCAAGACCATTGGACTAAATGAATGGACTTGGCTACAGTGGATGAAGAAAGGAACACCACACCTATCCATAAGTGGTGCTATATTTGGGATAGTCAGTGCAAGAATTCAAGCTTTGATATATTCTATGAAGTATTTGGCAACATAATCCTTCAAGTTCTTGGTTATTCAATGCCAATATTTCCAAACAAAATGCAACAATTGTTAAGACCTTTGGCCCTGAGAAAGGAACAGGGTCACACACATAATTTTGGTGATTGTTTCTTTTTCCCAGAAGTTACAATAATAAGAATCTATGGCTGCCCTACTACTCCACACATACTGCCAAAGTTTGTGCCCCTCATATTAGCATTTCTTGAATTTATGTGGCAAATGATGTGGATGGAAAAGGATGTAATGCACAAAGAAAAGAAGGGCACATTTCTGCCAAACTTAACCAAATGTGGAGACTAGGCAGTAGGCTCAGATACATTGGAGGAGTTGCAATATTACTTGAAGACAAGATGTACGTTGGGTTCTAGAAAAACAAGAGCCTTTGACCCTGAAAATCATATGAATAACATAAGGCATAATCTTCTTACCAAAATGACAGTGGCACACCAAGTAAATTATGAGGAAGATGTGATAAGAAACTTCCTTACTTTTCCAAAGGCACCCCTCAAATGGAAGAAATGGGAGGTTATAATGAAGCTTGAAGGAAGGAAGAAGCAAAATGACAGAAGTTTCCCTTGCTATTTCATTGAAGAAAAAGACCCCATCAGGACGATCAATCGGATAATTGATAAATTTGAGGATTTATATGCTAAAAAAGAAGTGTATCTTCAGGAACATGGTGGTAAGATAACTACAAAGCACACCCTAGACACATCATCTGAGTCTCCCATGGAGCAATTTCCTCCCAAGAGACAAAAGACACAAAGCATTAAGCCATTGGTACCTTATGAGGAGAGTGAAGGGGTGGGAGATACTGAAGATGTGGCCACTGTATTGCAATCATTAAAGGGTGATATTGAGGTTGATCAGCCCATCCATGATACTAGCCCCCATAGGCATGAGGAAAGGATGGATGATGCAGAAAAAACAAGTGTAGAGATACATGAAGATGAGAGAGAAATTGTTGCCAAAAGGTTTATAGAGGATGATGATTTCATCAAGACTCCAGAGTTTAGGGATTTTTGGACAAAGATGAGATAAAATAAATTGAAGAGAAAATGGAATCAGATGAAGTGGGAATTGAAGAAACATAAAAGAATCAAATGGTGGAATGGACCTTCAATGAATTGAGGGTTGACCACATTGACATTAGCCCTTAAAAGGCTAGAGAGATGATTTTGAAGAGCAGCATGCTCATTTTTCCTGGGTTGGAATTAAAGAAAATGTTTTTGCTTGATCAAGTACATGCTCAAGAAGATCCAATGTTAGTTGTAGAGTTTGACTCTAATGGAGTAAGTGGAACTACGTATAACCCCAAAATTGAAACCCTGGCCATTTGGATCAAGCAAAAAAACACACAGAAGCCTAAACTATTGGATGTAATATAGGGAATGAAAGGGGCAGCAATGGTAAGAACAATACAAGACACCACCCCTTTGGAGGCAGCCACAATGACCATGCACTCATCCATGTTTACTCATGCTACTGTTAAGGGATTGGAGGACAGATTAAAGGAGTATGAAAGGGAACAAAATTTCTTAAATGATGAAGTTAATAAACTATTTATGGAGAATGCCAAATTGAAAGAACAGTTAAAAGGAGCGGGAACTTCACAAAGCAAGGAGATAGTGTTATATAAGCCTCTTAGTGCTCCATTAAATATTGTACAAATCATTTTGACCGAGCAAGCAAAGGCTCCTGAGAAGGAAGTGGATGAAATGGAGGCTTAGGATGAAGTAAAAATGCAAGTTTCTGAAGTTATGGAAAAGATTCTTGAGTACAAAATAAACTTGGTTATTGATAAACTGGATAGTGTGTATGACAGTTATAAATCAATTCAGCGAGCAATTGATCAAATAAAAGCACAAATGCTTGTAATGGACCCCCTATTTCAAAGGTGGAAGCCTATTCACCACACTCTATCTAAGTTATGCAAAGTTCTACAAAGGAGTCATGATGCTCCTACAACATTAAAACTGACTGAGCAAACAGTGAAAATGATTGTTGATGAATTTTAGTATATACAAGGGGAGGATAAGAGGATTGTGGCACAAATGGATTCCTTCCATACCTTAAAAAAATGGTATACACCAGAAATTGTGAAAGATGATGGTCAAGTAAAAGACTTGGATGAATGGAAGAAGGAATTTGGTCAGGTTATTCATAAGTTTTTAACCCATGTTCAAGGGGATAGTGACACTGGTCTTCACAGGCTCAATTTGATCATGGATGGATTGATTTCTCTTGATGTTGTATATTTGAAATTTGTCGATGATACAAAGGCACTACTGGATATTCGATGGCAGACACATCTTGCAAACATACCAAAGATCTAGGAATATCAGTGGCCATCATATTTTACGGTGTATCAATGGGAAGAGAAGTATTTGGCTTCAGATGAGTAGGTCACTAAGGCGAGGGCATTTGGACGTCTATCATGGAGAGGAAAACTTTCCAGATAGATGATCATGAGCTTTCTACTTTGATTAAAGGAAACATAAGTCTAAAGTGTCTTAAGCCTTGTTATTTCTTCAATTATGCAAATTAATTAGTTGTTAGTAAAAGAAGTAGTTTTGAAGGGTCATCTCTTTTTGTAAAAGGCCTGAATCTTGTTGCTTCCTATATAAATAGGAAACCAAGGCCAATTTTGAGAGTAGCATCATATCGTATTCCATTTTCATTTCCATTATAGTAGGCATTAGTAAGAAGATAGATTGCACATTCCACCCATCCATATCATATCAAAGACTTTTGTTATAAATGTATATATATTTGAAACAACATAATGGAGAAGATTGCTCATAATTGGTAATCTATTTTGGTGTTCAATTGTTGTGCTAAATTTCATGCTTATCTATTACTGTGATGTCTCCAAAGTGGTTTCTTCAAGTTATTTAAATTCATAAGATTTATTACGACACATTTGTTGTTACTGTGTGACTATTTTGAGCTTATGAATGAAATAGAACATCTTATTATCAAAGATTCTCCATTTTTTTTTATTTTTTTTTTTAGACTGCAGGAATCGGGTAGCACGACCCCATATAAATTGCAGTGCGCCTGGTAAACTTTTTAACGTGACCGGCAGCGCTGGCGCGACACACCCTCTGATACCACGGGGGTGGGGGAGACTAGACCTCGTGACCAACCTCCTGCAACAGGAAAGATTTAGCCAACCAAGCTAGGGCCCCAACCCCATCAAAGATTCTCCATGACTGTGTTATCATTATGTATTTTTTCTTATGTTTTCCATACTTATTTCTTCTTATATTTGAATGAATAGGAAACCAAGGCCAATTTTGAGAGGATCATCATATCATATTTCATTTTCATTTCCGTTATAGTAGGCATTAGTAAGAAGATAGATTGCATATTCCACCCATCCATATCATATCAAAGACTTCTACTATAAATGTATATGTATTTGAAACAACATAATGGAGAAGATTGCTCATAATTGGTAATCTATTTTGGTGCTCAATTGTTGTGTTAAATTTCATGCTTATCTATTACTGTGTTGTCTCCAAAGTGGTTTCTTCAAGTTATTTAAATTCAGAAGATTTATTAGGGCACATTTGTTGTTACTATGTGACTATTTTGAACTTATGAATAAAATAGAACATCTTATTATCAAAGATTCTCCATGACTGTGTTATCATTCTGTATTTTTTCTTATGTTTTCCATACTTATTTCTTCTTGTATTTCAATGAATATCGATTATTGAGCCTCACTACTATGCTTATGTGAATGAATATGTTGATATAGTAAAGCATTTATTGTGGATGTTTTCAGTTACATGTTCAAAATTATGTTCAACATAAAAATGGAACTATTTAAAAATAATAAAGTTAACAAAGTTGCTTATTTAAATAATTGTGAGTTACGTGCATTAATATTTTATTAGCTTTTGTGTCTTCACGAACATATGTTGATAAAAATGAATGGAAGAAGCATCCAAGTAATCGTAAATTTTTCAGCCAACAATTCATACCAAAGATTGAACAATTTAAGGATATTCCAATAGGTAATTTGTATCAACACAAATAATATTACTGAAGCATTTCAAAGTTTGGGTCATAAGAATCATCCTTTTTTAAACATGGATTGCAAATAATTCTAAAAATCTAGAAGTCTTGGTCATTAACATTATTGTCTGCTACAATGTCATCCAGTGTATCATTATCAATGTTCATATGTTCTTTCAAGTATTTAATATTATCATCATCCTCATCTTGACTTGCATCATCTTCATCATCATTGGAATTTGATTGTACACCATCTATATTATTAGTAGATATGTATTTGGATCATCATTTTCTATACCATCCATATTGTTGTCTTCCATAACATCATCTAACTCTGGATTTTTATCTTCTTGTGCCTGAACATGACCATCTTCAACATCATCATTGATGTCAATTTCTTCAATGTTCTCTAATCCCTCTCTCTCATTTTGTTCGCCATCATTGTTTTGCTCAGTATCCACTAATGTTTTGTCAAATACATTCCTTAATCTTGGATCATAATGTATGAAAAACATCCATTTCGGGTCCAAAATATCTTCATAGAAAAATACCTACACATGAACGAAATACATATATTAGAAGTATGTTATAACAATTTTATTGATTAATAAACACATGTATATATTCGCAATAAACTATGAATTAATATATTAATGATCACTACCGCTTCTTGTTTGAGTTAAAGAAATACCTACTCACAATGAATTGGTAGAACATAAGGCTCCTTATCCTCTGGTAGAAAGCATGAGGAATCTATAGAAAACAATCCACTATGGGTATCATGTCTTCATGTCCTGTAACACCCCTCCATTTTGCTCTTTGATCAAACAATGTTCTCTTATGAAATGTTTTATTTCTGTTGCATTGTGACTATGGAACTTAGTTAGTTTAACCGCTATGTGTTAAGCGATGTAAACATTATGTTTTAATGTGATGGTACTTTATTCAGATGTTATTATTATTTCATGTTATGGACTAAATTAGCATGTATATGAATTACTGATGCTTTATGTTTTGATTATATCATGGATGATTAGATGCGTCGGTTAGTGATATCGTATTGGTGAAGGGGACGGGATCACATCACTCGCATGCGAGTGCCCTGGGATTCCGCGATTTCCTCTTCACAGTGTGTTTTAATATATTATATGCATGTTTCGACACTTGTATTGTGTGCAGGATGTAGGTATAGGACATCGACTCCACCTGGTTTCACAGGTCTGAGCGTGTCCATCGACCAACGGTATCGATTGGGAGATAGTAACTAGGATTTCGGTGTCAAACCATCACCCTAGCCATAGTGTGTCGTCGGTCTTAGTCGGGTTCAGTGGTTATGTTGTTAGTTTCCCCTTTGACTTTATATTTAAAATTGCAAGTTAAAAGGGGTTAAATGGCTTTTGAAATTTATAAATGATTATTGTTTTGTCTTATTGAAATGTTGTGAAGTTAGTGATTAATTAATTAATTTAATTTAATTAATAAAATAATCTAATTTTGAATAAGATTATTTTATTGACTAATTAAATTAATAAGGAAAAATTAAATCAAATTGGTTGGGTTGGCATCTTTAGATTTTGGATTAAATCAAAAAAAATAGAATTAAGCTTTATACTTTGCTTTTAGAAATAAAAGTTGAAAATAATTTTATTTGTGAATTGTTAAATTCAATTTGGTTAAAAGAAAATTTAAATTGTCTTTTGGGTTGCAAATGTAATTTTAATTAAAAGATATTTTGCAAATTTCATTTGAGAATAGAAATTGGTTGAAAATTGCAAAATAGAAAATATCTAAATTAGCAATAAATTTTGGTGGGTGAGTCCATTTTAGGGCTTTGACAAATTTGGAGAAGGATGGGCATAAGGTAATTGTGATTTTATTTTATTTTTAAAAAAAATTAATTTTTGCAAAGGGGGAGAGCAAATTTGCATGGAAATTCTTGGTAGAATTTGAAAAGAAAAGATTGAGGTTTTGGGTGAAGCTAAATTGGAAAAGGAAAGGGAAGATCTCCATTGTTGAAGCTTGCAAGTTGTGGAGAAAACACAAGGTTCTACTATTTTCTTCCTTTTTCTTCTCATTTTGAAAGAATGAAAACATAGTGGTAGTTTCTTTGAAAATTCATAAAAGAAAATGCTCTCTAATTTAGTAAACTTGTAGTTAGATTTGGAAAATTGAAAACCAAACCAAAAATTTCTATCAACAAATAGAATGAAATTCAAGAAAACCTTCATTTGAAAATGGATTTTGGAAACCCTCTTATTGTTTTTGGAAATAATTTCCTTTCTTGCAAAGTATTTGGTTTATTTGCTCAATTTGGGCATGAAATTAAATCTGGGTATATATATGTTTGTGAATATATCCATGCATATCAATACATGGATATGTTCACAAATATATATATACAAATATATTGTATATGTTTAATGAAACTTGTATTTGGGTTAAACCCAAGAAAAAACCCAGCAAATTTTGGATTTTGTCTTTGCTGTTTGAAAAAAAAACACAGAATAAAATAATGATTTTATTTTATTTAATTGCAATGAGGTGGGCGGCCAAACCCCACCCTACCGCCGCCGCAGCCATGGGAGGCGCGCTATGCGCTTGGCGCACAGGCCCCCGCCAGCGGGTGGCGCGCTGTGCACTCGGGGCACAGGCCGCCGCCCGTGGGAAGCGGCCCGTGTGCTAAGCACACAGGCCATCGCCCACGGCCGGGCCTGCGTGCCCTAAAAGAAACGGCTCGCGTTTCAATGTTTAAAATTTGTTTTTTTATATATATATTATGTTATTTAATACTTAAATAATATTATTATATAATAATGTATATATATATAATATATAATATATTATTTATATATTTAATATTATTTTAACATTTAAATAATAAAAATATAAATAATAGATTATATATGTATATATTATAGTATATATGTACATATTTTAATCAGAGTGTAAGTTTAATTGAATGGATTAATATGGAAATTAAAAGTGGTTTTTTGTTAGCAGATTGAAATAATTAAATAAATTAATGTTTTAGCAAAATTTATAGTTATGTAATGAACAAGGCATCCTTAGTGTGAAATATTTTTTATTGGATAAGATAAACGCTTTGAATTAGAATAAATGATGTAAATTGAATATCATAGTAAATCTTGAATAAGAAAATCGATTTAAATATTAGTTAAATGACTTCAGTATTTGAAGGCTTGATTATGATTGTAGATGTGGAATTAGAGATTATAATCAATTGTTTTGTCAAACATTTTTGAATATTAAATGCTTGATGATGAAATCTAATGGTGAAATTCAAAAATAGATGAATGGTTTTAAATTATTTCAATTGCAACTGTGATTGACTGGATTTAGGAAATCCGAATATTAGGTTGTTAATTGCTTGAAGTGTTTTTTTTTTACTATTATTTCGTTCTTGTCCAAGTGGGGAGGCTAGAGTAATTGATGAAGTTTTCCAGTTAAGGGAGTTGTATCCTAATGTGGGTTGTTCTTATGAGAGTCAACTTGAGATGTGTCGTGGTCACACCATGTTGTTACACCCGGTTATCATGAACGGGATTTGTGGTATGTCTTGGTCACCGCATACTATGAATGAGTATGTGACCTTGTGCTAAGGTTGGGATTTGGTTTTCTTCAATTTGTGCATGTTGTCTACCCTTGGATGGGGGGTTTTGTATCCCAGTGTTGTCAGTAGGAGAGTGGCCCTTTGTGGGGGTCTGACGCCCAAAGTGGTGTCAGGGTAACTCACCTAGGGTTTAATCAAGAGATAATTTAAAAGAATTAATGGGGAACTTCACACTAATAAAGCTAAAGAATGCCTCTCTCATGGAACATGCATTGCTAAGACTCGAGATGAGATGAGACGCATAGTTTTGCGTGAGGGTCCGGCGTCGGTAGAGGCAAGCTAGGGTAACCCATGATGGGGGTCCGGTAGCCTAGGAAGGTTGAGCTAGGGTAACTCATGGCAATTTATGTATGACACTCTCCCTACGTCAACAAGTGAATCAATTATTGTGTGTTGTACAATGGTGTACTTGTCCTATGTAACTTGGAAGCAGTGTGTTGTCTTGTGAGTTTTCGTACTGTGTTAAGTGATGTTGTTGGTATTTGAGTCAGTTCAGTTATGTTTAGCCTTTGTCTAGGGGTATTTGGCCTTGACCTGAAATCCTTGTTACTATCTCCTAGCATGGGGGGTGAGCCTTTGGGTTTCACTTGGTTGGGTGGAACGTGCACCTTACACTGTTGGCTTTGTTCGTGATCGTGTGGGCGAGACTTTCATGTTGGAGAGCTCGTTGGATCCTGTTGCTCCTCTAGTTTCGTTCATTTCTGTTATTCTTGTATTTCATTACCCCTCATTTGTATCGAGGTGGAAATTGTAATAAATTATCAAGTTTATTTGATTTACCTCATTCGGGGAATGAGTGATGTAATTATAATGTAAGCAATTGTTATTGGATATCGTGATGTAACGATTGGTCCTTGATGTTATATCATGTATGGAATGTATGTACTTTAATTCTTTAATTGAATGATGTTATGTTTTCTTTCCTTGGTTGTTTTATTCGGGTTTAAGTAATCTTTGTCTCGTAGCCTTAGGGGATGTTTGCAAGTATAGTGAACTTGTATGTTAATGTTCTTTTAAAAAAAAAATTGTTGCATTTGGTTAGTAAAGTGCAACTTCCCCTAGGGTTGTGTGGCGGGGCATTACATGTCCTCTCAAATGCTTCATACCATCTACACTTAAAAAAACAACATTTAAAAGAACGGTAATCCAACACAATAATTTCTTGTATTTTCCCAACATATTGTAGATTCCCTTCAATTATATTCTTATCTTTTGAGCTTGATCAACTAGATTGCTTGAAGTCAACCATGATACCATAATCGAAGGGTCGCCTCTTTACATCTACACTTTCTACACGATAATGTTGACTATATGCCCACATTGTTTTATATTTCCTCGCCTATGAAAGACCATTTATTTCAATGAAAACAAATATAATGACGAATATTAAAATAGTTAATAGTGTCAAAACTGTAAGGAAACAACATTTTGTAAAATTCCAAGTGTACCTTTCTTTCACATCCTCTAGACATGTTGATTTCATCTTCTGTTATGTTTGAATTTGTACCTACATCTTCTATTTGATTTTGAATTTGTTCAGTAACCCATTCTAGTGTGCAATATTTGCCCCATTCCCAAGCAGATCAGTGGGAAGTGGAGTATTCTTTGGGTTCGATCTCTTAAACTGTCTCCTTGCTTCTAACACTTCTCTCTTTTTATCATACAGATCAATCCATTTGTTCATAAAGTCCATGTGGTACAGAATGAACTTGTCAAGTATAGAAATTTTGTCTACACCTATTACATGTCAACATGTTTATTTCAAACTCCAAATGTCATGTTAATTTGACAAATAAATTACAGAGTAAATTAATGATTGCAAGAAAAACAACCACACTGATCGTGAATTTACTTACTAATTTCTACTTCAACACCATTAGATTGTGGTTTTTCTCCATCAACAATATTTGATGCTCGTTCTTCATCCCAGACGCATGGCCCATCTGCAAAATCCTTACCAAGGAATTCACACAAGAATAAAAATGCTTCATTCAATACATACCCTTCAACCATGCAACCCTTTGGATGTGTCTTTTGTCAGACATATCTTTTAAGAGTTTTCATATACCTCTCAAAGAAAAAAATTCACCTCATTGATACGACACCTGCCAATTCAATGTCATCAACTAGGTGTATAAGTAAATGGACTTGTAGGTCCATGAAACTTGTAGGGAGCTCCTTCTCAAATACACCTACAATTTCTACAATTTCCTTCTTCCACTTTAGCACTTCAGATTCGTGGATCTCCTTGGAGGTCACCCACCTAATATAAGAATAGTAAATTAGTATGAACCTTTAGTCATAAATTCAAATGCAATATAATATCTCTATGTCTCTCACACATGAACATTTCATTTAACCACATACCTTGTAAATGCTGACAATCGACTTATGGCATTCCTTAAGTCAACTATAAGACAAGAATCCCCCCTAATTTCCAATAGCATGATATGCTATCAAACACATTTATGAAAAGGTCATTAGTAATTTTTTCTCACACAACAAAATATTAAAATATATTTAGTACTTAATCAATGTGACCAGTAAATGTTAAATGATGATATATAATACCTTCATTAAATTATGAAAATCATGTGTTTTAAATCATGTGATATGTCCATCAACTGTAAAAGCTTTAGCCAATGATGACCCATAGCCAGTAGGTGTCCTTATTGAACGGATGACATTTTTTAGCTGGTCTAGCTCTTCTTCTTTTTTAAATCCATGAAGCTTCTACATATGTTTCATTTTCCTTGCTTGGCTACAAATGTTTTCTATCAAATTTGGTACGCAAAAGAGCAATATCTCTCCTCGAAGACAAGGTGTCCTTCTCTTTGCCTCATACATGTCAAAATATAGAATCTGGGACATTTTTGAAGATGTGCATAGGATCTAATAGGTGAGATATTAAATCCTTCCAGGAAGGAGCTCATAAAATATGGATTTCCTTTTCATTCCTTCTAGCATATGAACTACAACTTGTTCTGGTTTTTCAATTGAATCACCCCGATCAAAAAAATCCTCCCAAGCTTTCAATTCAGCATCTTCATACTTCTTAAGCCAATCACCTAGACCCATAATCATGGGAGGGTCTCTATTTTCAACTTTTCCATCAAATTGATTCTTCTGGCGATTTCTAAACCTATGATCTAGTGGTAGAAAAACCTTGTTTGCGTAAATAAATTTATGTAGATCTTTAGAATACCACCCTTGAAATTGTTTTGCACATCTTGGACATGAAAATATCCCCTTTGTTTGAAGCCCTACAATTCAACAAGTAATGTTAATAACATCAAAAAAATAGTATAAAACTAAGTATGAAAGTTGGGATGAAAATAAATTATGAGCGTAAATATGTAATTTTATCTTACCAAAACAAACACGAAGTCCTGGAAAATCATGAATAGTCCAACATAGTACACCATACAACATGAAGGACCTATTTTATGGAGGACGTGATATTCCATACATTCTTATGCCTTTCCATAGTAGTTGCATCTCAGCAATAAAAGGCGCAAGATAAACATCCATGTTTTTAACTTGATGTTTTCCTAGAACAATGAGATTCAGCATAAGGTGCTCCTTTCTAACACCCATCCATGGGGGAATATTGTATACTATCAATCTGACTAGCCAAACACTATAATTTGAGCTCAGGAAAGAGAATGGGCACACTCCATCAATTGCAAGACTAAACCTAATACTACGGGGTTCATCTTTGAATTTTATTGGCCATTTTTCCTCTATGTGTTTCATTGCTTTGGAGTTAGCTAGAATTTGCATGAATCCATCTTTACTCTTGTTCTTTGCATGCCAGTCCATCAATTGTGCAAGTGACTTGCAAGGAAACATTCGTTGAAGTCTAGGTATAATTGGCATGTGACGTAAAACCTTCTTTGGAATTGTAGGACCTTGTACATCTGTACGATATCTCTTCTCTTTGCATACAGGGCATTCTACCTTGTTCTGATATTCATCTCTATATAAAATGCAATCATTTTTACATGAATGAATTTGCTTATATTCAATCCCCAACTCAACCAACAATAGACGCGCCTCTCTGCAAGTTGATGGCAACACATTCTCTTCAGGGAATATTTTAGTTTTTAATGCCTTGTAATATTTCCAGAGATTAAATCAATTGAATGTTTGACTTATGATGAACATGTTTAATATGTCAATCTATACTAGGATTGTTTATATACAATATATGGTTTTAAAATCCCCTTAAATAAATATAAACGAAGTCGATGAATGTTTACGAATTGTGTACACCAATTGACAATGCAAAGTAAGAAATAGATTTCAACTCGCTTCAGTAGGGTAGTGAATCCTTTGTCTAACCAACCAAATAGTGACTTGATTTCTAATAATATTAATGTGCATGCCAGTTGTGAGGTTCTATTTGCACCCGATTTGAACACGGGTGTCTTTGTTGCTTGCTTGATGGAGTCTTTCAGGTTGTTATCATCAACATTACATTGGTGGTAATTACCCCTGCTATCATTGTTATTGTTAGCCATATGATCATTATTGGCATCATTGTTTCCATTCCCAAAGAAACCTGTAAGCATTTCATTCAATCCTTCTTCATGCACTGCATTTTCCCTATCATGATCATCATCATTAAGTCTAGGTGGCATCTCTTCAGCGTATGCATATCTCATCAGCTCTTTGAATTTCTCAAGTGGTAGAAATCTCTTCAAACTTGCTCTTTTCACCCTAGTATTGTTTAAAGGATGGTTTGGATCATCCTGTCCAAATATTAATAACCCAGTTGGATCATGGGTATTAGTATGTGTTTCATCAACATCTTCTACCTATCAACAAATGAAAGCATTATTTAATGTTTTCCAACAATTGGATAAATAAAAAATGTATCAATTTCAAAGAAATATAATCAAATATGGCTTAAAAAATATAAATATAAATTGTATGAACATATATACATCAATTGAATAATGGAACATTATTTTATAGACTACCTTTTTTATACAATAATTTAAATAAGACACAATTTTGACAACATAGTTTATAAAACATTAGTCCACACTCATTTATTATTTTGTGGTTTTATGCCCTTAAGAACATCCTTAGGGAGACCTTGTTCTTCCCTTTTCTTTCGCGCAGGAGTGCGTTTTAAGAAAGGGTAATCAATCAATAACTCATCCCCAATGGTAAGGTCCTTAATAGCCTCAACCATTATCAATCTATCAACCTCTCTTTCCATATCTCCATCTTTATCATTTATAACCTCAACAATTTGACAATTCGGTCTTACATTAGGGTCCCTTCCCTTACTACTATTTATAAATCCTGCAGTATTTTTGTTTGTGTATGCACGTCCATCTATATACATAAGATGACCTCTATTAATTTCTTTTCCACTTTCCAATTGGAGATGATGTGTATACATATTTGAATTTAGACCATATGCTGACATGTTAGGCTTATATTCTACTAGCCTTCTCCATTCACCACTATAATATGATGGACCATAATATGGCATTAAACTCCTAGTGGTTTGTTTTGAATTGTTTCTATGTTTAGATCCCACATGTACATTTTAGACAATAAAGAGGCCTAGATTCACTCCATGAATATTGGAGGGTTGTATCATGTAGTTGTATCCCCAAAATTGAAACACCTCGTACACTCTAGGTAGTTGTTGATCATTAGGCCAAGTGCAATATAGTCGACGATCAAATGTCTCTTTGTAAATTGATCTCAAACTCAGGGGAAATTCATCATCTCCATCTCATTCATTCTCATAGGGTATGTAGTCCACCTTCCCCCTTGTCTTTAAGCAAATTATGCATCTTTAAACCAGTTCTTGTTCTATGACTTGTTTTCATCAATTCCTCATCTTCTGAGCTGGTATATTGGCACATATTTTTGTTAGATGTATCATATGATAAATGATCATTTCCCTCTAGGTTGTAAGTCGATGATCCAGGAAACTTTAAACCAAGAACTTTATCCTGCAAGTATCCATTGAGAAAAAAATTAATTATTTAAATAATATAAAACAATGTTTAAACGAAGTATACATGTTATTTATATCAAATTGGAAAATTCCTTCCCACAATTCCTATTGGATTTGAATCTATTGTAGGAGGCATACTATCGACTAGAAGCTCATCATATATGTAATGTATTTGTACAATTTCTCATTTGAATTGTTTCTTTCCATGACATACAGAACATCCACAAACAACAATTTTCTCAAAGTATTCATCCCATGTACTATAGTCCTGACCAACCTCTTGTTCAGTGCAATCATCTGTTGTGTCTGAAAGATCCATTGTCATATCCTCTTCCACCCACTATCATCTACGTGATTTAATAGTTTTAGGTCCACATCCACGTACATATCTTCTTCTTTTGGTAGTTGAATGCTCAAGCTCTGCATTTGCTCTAGTCTCCATCTAAAACAATCAACAACGTGCATTAATTTATGTCAAGATTGGATAATACATTATAAATTTCAATAATACTATGAAAAAAGATGGGTGTATCACAAAATTCCATCAGATCATTTTTTCCTAAGTTAAGTCAAAATTTGAGTACCTAATATCCTGCTTCATCCATTCTATCCTCATTTGATATGACACGATCTGTTGCCATGGCCTCATCTTGCCCCTATAATACACAACATAGTAAATAATGTTTACTACAGCAATTATATCATTTCAACGAATATGCTATCCAACACAAAACCTCACTTTAGTCATATATTTTCTCAAAGTATTCATCCCATGTACTATAGTCTTGACCAACCTCTTGTTTAGTGCAATCATTTGTTGTTTCTGCATGATCTATCATATCCTTGAACACCCACTATTTTCTATGTGATTTAACAGTTTTAGGTCCATGTCCACGTCCTCTTTTGCTAATTGAATGCTTAGGCTCTGCATTTGCTCCAATCTCCATCTAAAATAATCAACAACATGCATTAATTTATGTCAAGAATGGATAATACATTATAAATTTCAATAATACTATGAAAAAAGATGGATGTATCACAAAATGCAATCAGATCATTTTTTCCTAAGTTAAGTCAAAATTTGAGTACCTGATGTCCCACTTCAGCCATTGTGTCCTCATTTGACATGACACGATATGTTGCCATGGCCTCGTCTCACCCCTATAATACACAACATAGTAAATAATGTTTAGTACACCAATTATATCATTTCAACGAATATGCTATCCAACACAAAACCTCACTTTAGACATATATTTGACATATATTTCACACTTTAGATGACTCATCTAGTTGTATAGGGGTCATTTCTAAGTTCACAAATCTAACCTCTATTATTTTTGCACCCACAAAATTGACATGGGATAAGGAATAGATAAAATAGGGAACCATGATTGCTCCCTTGGTACATATGAAGATGAAGTCAATTTAGGACCAACTTATTTATCAACTTCCAAGCAAAATACTTCATTTTGCACTGTTAGGTGCTAAATTAGGTGCACTTTGCGCCGCCTTTTGCATCCCAAACAAATTACATTTTTTTGGCTGGAAGGCAGCACTAAATTAGGCGCACTTTACTATGCTGACTATAGCGTCGACTACTGAATCAAGAACAAAAATTTAAAACTTCCTGCATCAAGAAGGAAGAGATGATAGGAGAAAAAAGTCGCGCGAAGGAAGAGAGGAGAAAAAAGGGGAAAACGGCATGAAGGAGGGCTACAAGCAAGTAGATCAAAAATTCGATTTAGTTCAATGCGACACCATAGGTAAGGTTACAATTTGTTTTTTTCGTTCCCACAAATATTTTTTGTTTGGATTAAATGGAGAGATTATGAAGAAAGGATTGTGAATATTTTTTTTTTTACATGGGAATCATTCAAGTCTCATGTGGTTGCAAAGGAGGAGGGTAAAATTGTAGACATTGCATTATTTCCTCTATGTTTAAGAGCTCAGTGAACACGTTTTTGAAACCCCAATGCCTCGGTTCACTTATCATTCCCATCCCAAGCTTTCGATTTCTGATTTGATTTCTCGAACCTTCCATAAAAAAGTAGTCGAGTGCTTTCAAGACAAGTCATTAAACTACATTTGCCCCACTGCAGCCAAGTCTCATGGGAATAGAGGCTGGTCGAGACAATATGAGGAGATAGGGCTTTTGAGACGATAGCTGAATAATAGATCATTTCCTCAATTTTGCGAAACCTTTGGGCTTAAATTAGCTATTACTAATTTTCACTTATTCTTTTACATAACAATGAGCTCGTGGTTTTGAATTGATTGTGTGCACACATTCGAGCATGGGACCTATCTTTATTAACTCTCAATAAAACCACACTTCACGCCCTTTTTATCCCCAAAAGATTACCATTCTATACATGTGCACAAGCGTTGATTTTTTTACAATACATTTGTTTCATTTTGCATATATTTATATCCTTTCAGATATATTTATATTCTATACAGGTGCACAAGCAATTGATTCATAGGCATTTAAATCCAAAAAGAGAGTCATTTAAGGTAAAACTTTCATACCACAAACTGGACGAAAACTTTCATACCTGACAGTGTGTACTTTGTTTGCCTCCACATACTAGACAAAAATAATTTTCCCTAGGTCGCCTCAAAATGTCAAGCGATAGAGGGAAGAGAACAAAGGGAGAAAAATCTGGCCATAATGAGGTAATTCATTGTCAATTTATAGATTTGTAAATGTTTCCCTTGTTTCTTTCATTTTTACTTTTCAATTTTTTATTTTTAAATCTAAAAGATGAAATTTATTATATATATAGGGACATGTGACTGACAAAGATAAAGAGGCATTGGCTTCCATATTGGGGGCAAAGGCAATGAACAATTTGGATGATGCGTGCTATACAATGCTTTCCAGATACATAGAAATCTGATCTAGTGAATCCCCTCAAACATTGCAACCAAATCAACTATGTCAAAGGGAATCAATTGATTCCCCAAGCAATCTTGGATCGAGCAAAAGATCTAGGAGGAAATTAGTAACAGTAAAATCTAGGAGTGTAGATCATGGAGTAGAGGCTTCCACTATCCCACCCACTCCTAGAACATAGACTTCTTCCACCACACCAAGTTTTCATTCTTGCATTGGTACCTACAATAGGAAGATAGAATACAATGTGGTTTCAGGGGAATTCCGAATGACAGATGCTAGAAAAGGGCTTGTGAATAGGTTGAAGGAATCATGCCTTCAATGGTTCAAATACCATCTACATTTTCCATTCTCAAAGATACCCATACACCTGCAAAAAGTAGTTATCAATGACATGGAGACTGAATTTGGCATAGGTTGGTTTGTGAAGAAGGTAAAGTTGCGAATGTCTCAAAATTGCAAGAAATTTCGGTGCAACCAAACAAAGAAGATAAAAAAAAATCCCTCCTAAGCTAAGGCTCAAAAAAATGCCAATTGATGTAAGTGTCAAAGTATGGAAAGAGCTTGTAAAAGCATATGAGAAGTCTGAAGCACGGAGGAAGTCTGGTGAGGAGAGTATGTAAGTTTTTGAATTTTCTCATAAGATTATATCAAATTTATTAAATGATTTTTAAATTTTATTTGTGCATAGTTAAATTGAATTAGCCTCCAAGGCTTGGCTTCAAAAACTTCATTCCACGCATCACAGTGGCCAAAAAGGTTTACAGGCCTTGATCTGTAATTTTGTAAGTATATTTAATATGTTAAATGATATTTTTTTTAATTCCCTAGGAAAAAGTAAATGATTGCATATTAATTAGTTTAACTAGTCCATGTGCCATGTTTTGATAGGAGGAGAAATATGGTCGGCATCCAAAGCAATTTGAAAAGGAAAAGTTACAAAGCAAAAAGTGGGCTGATTTTTTAATCTAGATGGAGAACAAGGTATCAATAGTTGACTTCCAATAACTTAGTTGGATATTGTTGTGTTAATATGTCAATTTTCATTTCTTGTGTTGAGTTGATTATTGATGCGTAGGATGAGTTCTAAAGTGATTTTCTGTTGGCCCTAGATCCCACTCAATTGTCCCATTATTTCATGTTTGAGGAAAAAAATATTGTTTTCCTTAAAGGGTAGTGGGTGGCATTCATGCCTTATTTTCATCGCATCTTTTAATTAATGGCCATTGTCTTTTAATATCTCTTAAGTGTCCTCATTTAAGTTATGAGTTGTATCATTTGAGTAACTTAGTCCCATGTTGATTTGATTTATCTTCTTTTCTCTCAAACATGGTATCTCAAGGAGTGCTTCCTTGAATTCATGTTGTCATTCTACTAAATGATCCACATGCATCTTTGCCATCCTTCCTCATGATGTTGTCATTCTTTTAACATGTAAGAATGTTTTGATGCATCTTGGTAGGCATCCTATAGATCTAACACATCCTTCTAGTCTACATCACTTGGCGTAGCTAACCGCCACTTAATTTTTCCATCTAATTTTTAAAAAGGCAGTAAATTCTTGTCTTCCAAGTTAAAAAACACCATAAATAAAGAAATCAGCAGTAAAAAACCTGCAACTTGATCTGATCAACATAGAGAAGCATGTAATACTAGACCTCTTAACATTCAAAATATAAATGGAATGTCCTTAACACCAAGTAGAGCTATCCAAAAAATCTAACTAAAAACACACATGCTCCCGCACAGAATGGCCTAATGGATGGTTGTCATACAAATCAAACTACCGAAGTAACAACA
This sequence comes from Sequoia sempervirens, assembly GCA_007258455.2. NCBI lineage: Eukaryota > Viridiplantae > Streptophyta > Pinopsida > Cupressales > Cupressaceae > Sequoia > Sequoia sempervirens. The sequence goes on from VDFB02000009.1 coordinate 45,379,041, forward strand.
CTGATCAAGTTAACATATATGCATCATTTTCATAAACAGCTGAACCATTTATGTGCGTGAATAAATAGTAGAAGGATGTAGATGAACTCAATTCATCTGACTTTATGCCTCTTGGCAGGAATTCCTCTTGAATCTCTAATATCAAGTGTTTGAGACTTCCCTGTAGCTTTTACCTTTCGTCGCCGTCTTTCCTCATCACTGTCAAACTCGTCTCCTTTTTCCTTATCTGCATTTTTGGCTTCAGCTTCTAATTCATCCCATGTTTTACCTTCCTCCCCTTTAGAATCTTCTTCTTCTTCGTCCTCATCTAACTCCATAAGAGATTCATCTTTTGAACCTTCCTCATTTGATTTTGATTCCTCTTGTACATCAGAGGGTTCATATCCTTGATCTGACTCTTCTAAATTATCAAAATCAAAATCACTAGCTTCCATATTCAAAAATTCCCAACCACCATCTTCAATAAATTTTTCTAGATCATTAGTAATAGTCTTCAAAATTGGCTGCTAGTTCAAGTTCATTCATTATGCTTTCATAATACTTTATATCCATGGAATTTAGCCATTCCTTGATGCCATCAAGTGAAGATTGAGGAACGGTGTCAATGGGGAGTACATCCCACTTGAAGTCTTTGAAAACAATGGCCATATCAAATGAATTTTTCCCAAGTCCTACTCTCTCAAGGTTAACAATCTCAATCTCACTAATAGTGATTACTTAGAAAGGTAATTCCACCAACTCTACCAAACAGTTTACTATAGGAATAATAAAAGCAGAGGATTTGAAAGGAAATCCATGAAAACCAAGCTCTCTAAATGGTGTACATCAAACTCTAGTTCAAAATATTTTAGATGAGGTTGCTCCCATAGCTCTCTTACTTGCTTAAAAAATCCTTGAAACTCTATATTGATATTATTTTTCCTATCCCTCTCTTGCTATT
>VDFB02000009.1:45380080-45412675 GCA_007258455.2 Sequoia sempervirens
CAAAAGTCGATCTTGACTTTTTCTGATGCCCTAGATTCAATGTCAAGGTTCTCAAGACCCCAACTCACACCCAGCAAAACTTTCACGCCAAGATTGGTCCCTCAGATCTAGGAAGAAGTCTACAACACTGAAGCTCTGATACCATGTAGGAGTTTATGGTGAACTCAAACACCCCAGGATCACCTACAAGACAAAATAACTTCCACAAGAGAGAAATGGTAGAAATATCATGCTATCATTAAGGATGCAAGAATTCCAAACTGAATATGGCAATGTGCATATGATGCCTTGCTTATATAGGCAAGAAGAGAAGTGAAATGCAATAGGATTGTGACATGTGTCGTAATCCTATAACATGTGATAACTAACTAACTACCTAAGAAATGATGCATAGATAAGATAAGTTCTAGATAATACTTCTAGAAGAATCTTATATCCTAAGTAAACTTAACATGTGAATATGTCCCCTAATTACCTAGTGAATGAATTAACTAGGTACTGGATATTTATTCACATCAAAACCCCCAAGGCACTAGGTCAGTCCCTTTAGGTGTCCCTTTAGGTGTCCCTCTTGGTCTTTAAACTTAGTTGAAAATTCAAAAACATTCAATTATCTTATCAAAATCCAAAAACTTTTGTAAAAAGTCAAAAAACTCCAAAAAATAGTGTCACTCTATATAGTTGAACTACGATGTCGTTGTGTTCATCATGTAGGCAAGGCCATCAACGATGAGCCCTCAAAGCACTAGGTCAGTCCCTTTAGGTCCCCCTAATTGTCTCTAAAACTCTCTAAAAAGTCAAAAAAACATCAAATAACCCCAAAAACACAAAAGAATTCAAAAAATATCAAAAAAACCTATCCCCGCTATCACCTATCTACAATAAACTTTCCATCCATAATAAACAACCATCATCCTCACCCTTTAAAAAAGCAATCAACAAGCAAATAAACATCAAAATCCAAAACTTCCAAGCAAAAAATCGTAAAGACTTGATCATCATCGAACTAAAACATTGTCTAAGTGTTAACTACCCTACCTTTTGAAAGTCATCATCAACATCCTAACATATGTTTTAGCAGATAAATTGTTCCTACAATAGACATCATCGATGGATAATCCTAAAACATCAAAACAATCATGGCAAGTGATACTACAACATTGTTTATCTTTTGTGATGTTATCTTTTTATTTATCTTATTGTCTCATTCCTAGGATCTCTCAAGGATGTTCATTAAGGATTTAGAGAAGAAGGAATGGGGCATTGATCATTGATTTTTGTTTGCTATATTTGTTGGATATTTCTGCAATACTACCATGATGAATACTTGCATTATGTGTGTGGAAATTGTTTCAAGCAACTCAAGCATCCTTGCATGTTTGGTTCCTCATACCTCTTTGTGCACTGGTCCAAAACGCTCTGAACTTCTAACCCATACACTCTAACAAGGTTTTTGTATGTCTGGTATGAGCAAGAATACTCCTTGTTTGTGGAGTCAAAGTCCACACAATAGATACAAATCCTCCTTGGCCATTAATAACATGTGTATTGTGTCTGTGTACTACATTAATAAGGATTACAACACTTAGATTCTTAGTCTCCATGAAGCAAAAGCAAACTCATCATGTTTTACATATCATCAATCATCAAATTTCTTCTATCTTCTAAATCCTACTAACATTTTCCTCTATCAATGCTTGCACTTAAACGCATCACATCAACTTGTCAAAAAAATTGGCTCACTATCCAAAATTTTCACCAAATTTCTCAAGGGAGCAACTCCTAAGTAGGAATTTTTGAATTTTCTTTGATACAACGCTCAAAATCGCATTGTCTCAAAGAAGGGAAAAATGTAAATAGCTAAGATTGTCTTAGCCTGTGAACTAGCATTTTAACACTAATATTCATCTTTTCCTAATGATTAAATAATGTTCAATTATTTAATTATAGTCTAAAATCATATTTTCACTATTAATTAAATGACTCTATGTTATTTAATTAATTAATTTCAATTAATCTTCTTGATTAAATAAATAAATCCTATTTATTTAATTATATCTTTAATTCTTTATTCTTCTTGATTAAATAAATAAATCATATTTATTTAATTATATCTTTAAATTTTCCTCTTGATTAATTAAATAATAAAGATTAATTATTTAATTATGTCACTAACATACCTTATTCTTCTAAGTTAATTAAATGTTTATCATTAATTATTTAATTAAACTACTTTCTCTTCTCCAAATTTGAATAATTAAATCAATTATTCAATTTCCCCAAAATCACTCAACATGGTCAATTAATAAATATACCTTTATTTATTAAAGTCAAACACATCTTGTACATTCCTCTCAAACATTAATTAATTAATACATCCTCACATATCCTGATTAAATAAATCATGCTCACTGATTTCTCAATCTATTTCCCAATCCCATTAATTTCTCTAATCCCACTAAACACTCAAGTTAACTTCTTTAATCCCACTGATTTTCTAATTAAATCTCTTAATTGGATCAATCGGATAAGTTAATTGATCAATCTATTTCCTCTCAACGATTCTCAACCGTTGTAAATGATTTTTCATTGTTGAATCTTGATCGTTCATCTAAAACTTGAAAATCTATAAAGCAATCTTCATCCTTCTCACAAACGATTGGATAATCTGGGGAATTTGTGGAGAGGTCATGTCAAATTGGCTATTGAAGCACATTGAGAAAATACTTACATTCTAGATCACCATTACAACTACCTTTGAAGCTTCTTGCAACAATGGAGGCTTCGTATTGATCAAGCAATCCAACATCCGTTATCAATAGGAATACACTCCGACATGGGATGGTAAAATTGCAGTCTTTGAATTCATTTATGTTCTCATTTATTCTAACATTGCTTGTTGAATTCATTACTTTACAATCACATTTCATGATTAGGTTGGGATTTAATCTTGTTTTAATTTCAATTGATTTGTTTTCATTGTTGAAATTTCATTGATCCATTTCCCTCTTACACACTATATCACACTTGTAATAATTGAAATGACTAAACTATCTCACACTTCTACTCTATCACACATGAAATCATAAGCTCAAGTGCTAGAAACATCATCAAAATGAATCATCAATACAAAATGCATTTTTTATTTTCTTTGCTATTACGAAAGAGATATGTAGACTTCAATGGAGTGAATGTATAATACTATAATAATGATTAAAAAATATGAATAACAACAACTATGTCTAACAAATTGACAATAATGAAATATAAATAACTAAATGCTATAGATCATGATAACAAGAATTTGGAGCTTAACAACTTGAGGGAACTTTCTTGTTGATTAACATCTAATGGGCCCCAAAAGGGGGTGAATTATAGAGGGGAAGGATTTCCTTCTCATATACTAAGAAAAATAATGATTACTGAATCAAGAAGATAACAACCCTATTATATATTTGGGCTTTATTCCTAAAGCTATGATCTAGGAAATAGATCGGTAGAAGACCAATTGATTGCACTATAAGTCTTAACTAAGGATTGAGATAAAAAAAAAAAAGTGCATTTATTTAGATAGGGATATCTTATTGAAACAAATCACAAGGAATATCTTCACTAAATCATGTGGCAGGTGGAATTGAGAGATCCTTGTGTTGGTTGAGATACTATTTTTAATCTAACTAGGAATCTTCTAGTCTCAGACAATAATTGATGATTTTTTAACCAAAAATAGTTTTGGCTGAGTTGGAAAAAATAATCTCTCCACCAAGGCTTTATTGGAGAGGCGAGAGTTTGAAACTTGGTCCATAATTTATTGATTAACTCAAGAGTTGGTTGCAATCCCTTGACTCTGGAGAGTTTTAGGAACTTCGACCATGAATCCTACAATAGTTAACCATAGAAATATGTGAATTCATGTAATAAAAGAGGAATATTCACCATCCAAGGAGCATATCAAGTGAAAGAAAAAAATTCTAATAATATAATATATTTAGTCCTTACAATAGCTAAAAGGGTTTTTATCAAAGAACTAAATATACCAAGTGTCTTAGAACAGGGATAAAATATGTCTTAAAATAAATAATCAAAACAACATAGCACCAAACCCATCACCAATGAAACCTCTAACATTGTGGGATCATTTCCCATTATTAAATATGTGAAGGACAAGACTTTGGAGACTCCATTGATTTTATTGCCCTCTTCCACGACATAAAAATTTTCACTTTCACTTTCATTACTAAACCTTATGTTTATAAAATTACCCCTGCTATTCCATGATCCATTGATCTCCCTCTCATTCATCTATATATTTCCCCCTCACTCATCTAGATCTCATTACTTGGGTCCAACAAGATTCTTTATCTCTAGAAATGTTTGAAAAAGATGAAGATTTAGCTAAATTCATGGGACTCTATGATGACATCCCAACAAGTGACAATGAAAATGGTTTTCAAATAGATCTTGTTGTAATAACTTATTTTTGGGATCAAGCCAAGTTCCTTAATCTAGAAAATAAAAAACATAAAAATAGAAAAATAATAATTGCAATCCCCTAGTGAAAACCTCTATGAGGCACTATTAGATGCAAAAGAGAAAGAAATAAAAATAATATGTCTAGTGATGAAAACTTCTTTGAGGCATCAATAGATAAGGAACTCGGCCTTCCCTCAATATATTCATAGTGGTATGACCAACCATTAGTCTTGGTAGAAGAGTAACAAGATTTTAAATTGTGTACCGATGCTAATCCAAAAATTATCTATATTACATCAAGTATATCAACAAAAGAATGAGAGACCATCATAACTATCCTCAACAAATATATAGATAATTTTGCTTGGTCCTTTGCATATGTACTAGATTTATATCCTTCACTTCTTGTACACCATTTAGTGATGCATCTAAATGTCAAACCAATGAAACAAAACTTTCGTAAGATACATCCATAAGTTGTACTATTAGTCAAAGAAGAGCTTACAAAGCTATTAGAGGTTAGATTTATTAGACCAATTGAATATATAGAATGGATCTTATATATTTTCCCTATTAGAAAAATTTAAAGGAATCAAAATTTGCATATACTTCCAAGATCTCAAAAAAATATGTCCCATAGATAATTTTATGCTTCCAAACAGAGAAATTTCCATTGATCTTATCACATGACATGAGATGTCCCTTACAAATGCATTTTAAGGATATAATGAAATTCATATCACCCTAATGATTAGGGGAAAAAAACCTTTACCACTCCTTGGGGTACCTTTTGTTATCAAGCCATGTCATTTAAGATTAATAATATAGGGGCTATCATCGTTCATGATATGATGCATCGAATTATGGATTATTATGTAGATGATTTATTGGCTAAGTCAAAAACCTGAAAATGTCACCCAAAAGTTCTTGATCATATATTTGAACAATTGAGAGAATATAAGCTATGCCACAATCATAAGAAATGTATCCTTGGTGTCACATGTATGAAAATTCTAGGATTCATTGTCTCTCAGTGAGGCATAGAGATTGATCCAGACAAACTCATTGCTATCTTAGACAAAAAAGTGCTATCAAAATATTCATTCATAGCTAGAAAACAAGTATTATTTTCTCACCTCTTAAAGAAAAATAACACCTTTCATTAGGATGAATCTTATCAACAAGAATTTTATAAAACCAAAGAGTATCTTGCATCACCATGGGAAAATCCTAATCAAACCATTACTAGTTTATATCTCTAAAAACATTAATTTCCCTAGGGGTACTCATAGCACACATGATTTAAAGAGTCGTGAAAGGGTTTTCTACTACATTAGTAAGATATTAATGGGCTATGATCTTAACTATACACCAATAGAACATTCATGTTTAGCTATCATTTTTAGCTCTCAAAAACTATGACACTACATGCTAAGTCATAACATCAAACTCATATCTAGAATTGACCAACTCAAATATCTTCCTTCAAAAATACATCTTATAAGTCATATGGAAAAATAGGTCATGTTGCTCAATGAATTTGATATATAATATGTAGACAAAAAAGAAGTCAAAGAATAGATCATGGTAGATCTCATAGATAATCATCCTCTCATTGTGGACTTTCCTAATGATTCCCTCTTAAATCTAGATGCTTTAGAATATTGGAAATTATATTTTTATGGTTCATATACACACAAAGGATTAGAAACATGAATAATTTTGGTCACTCCTCAAGGAAATTTCATTCCTAAAGCTTTTAGATCAAATTTCCCATGGACAAACAATATAGTAGAATATAAGGTCCTCATCAATGGTCTCAAAATAAAAATCCAATGGAATGCTTAACATCTCTTGGTTTACAATTATCCACAACTAAATATAAGCCAAGTCAACAATGAATATCAAACAAAAGATGAGAAGGTAATCCCTTACCAAAAAAAGGTAGATAGTTTCAAGGGATACTTCATCTCCATCCAATTTGAGTAGATATCTAGAATCAACAACAAAACAACAAATGTCATGACAATCAAGTCTCTCTTGAATATGCCACAAGATAGTACTCATTGTGAATTATTGGCTAAAAATCTATTGGTCCCCACATATGATGTCCCTATTTAAAAAAAAAATTCAAACTTGTTGGTTCTAGCAATCCCTAATATCGTGATATCTATGCTTACCTCCATGATAACATCCTTCCACCAAACCTATCACAAACACAATGGAATACATTTATCCAATGCTCTTCCCATTACACCATATTTGTTGACACATTCTACCAAAGGATCCTCAATGGTTCTTTACTTCGATTCCTTGACTCAAAAGAGGCTACTCTCATAATCAAATAGGTTAATGATGGTATCTACGATGCACATACCAGTAGCATGTTTCTAGCCAAAAATATCTTGAGAATAAGCTATTATTGGACCAATATGGAACGAGATTCCTATTATCATGTAAATAAATATTTAGCATAATAAAAAAATGAATATCTAATTCACACACCATTGTATATGTTGCAACCCATGACTACAACCAATGACTACTCCTTGGCCCTTTTCATAGTGGGGTCTTGATCTCATTGATAAGATTCACTCATCTTCCTCCAATGACCATACATTTATCATCATTACTATTGAGTACTTCAAACGGGTTGAAGCTATTCTCCTTACATACACTACTAGCCAACAATTCTCCAAGTTCATCTTCTACTACATCATATGTCAAAATTACATCCCTTGCACCATTACCACTAACAATGGTAAGTTATTCAAAAATAATGAAATCCACACTCTTTGTGAGTGCTTCCACATCCAACACCACTAGTCCACACCATACTATCCAAAACATAATGGGAAAGAAAATGTGTCTAATAAAACCCTCTTAAAAATCCTCAAAAAGATAGTAAATGATGTTGGCTATGATTGGCACCTAGAACTTAACCCCATCCTTTAGGAATATGGAACTAGCATCTACACACCAACTGGTGAAACTCCATATTCACTCATCTTTGGATCTACACCCATATTACCAATCAAGATTAAAATTCCATAATTTCATGTTTCCTTGTGTAATATCATTGATAATGAGGAGAATTGGGTTACATCCTCCATGAGATAGAACTTATTGAGGATAAACATCTTAATGACCTTAACCATATATAGTCATATTATAATTATCTCCACCACAACTATAATAATAAAATTAGAGCCCATGAGTTTGATATTGATGATCTTGTGCTCAATGAAAAATAGAAAAAATAGCAAGACAAATATAAGAAGAGTAAATTTGAGCCCAATTGGTTAGGTCCATATGTCATAATTTCTAAGTGTGGTTCAAGATAAACCAAACTCCAGCATCTTTCAAGTCCTTGCCTATAACCTATCCATGATATTTTTCCTCCCCTATCAATCTATTCCCATCATAGTAGTCCACTCCTCTATCCATAGCATTTTATGCATTATTTTACACTAGGGGTAGGTGATTACCTCTACTTTGGAATTAATCTTTAGGAATGTCCTATATCTCACTTCATGATTTGGATAACTTCTATAATATATTATTTTAATGCATTTTCAATCCCATTAGTAAAAATTAATTTGCATTTTCCATCAATAAAATCTCACATAGCTAAACATGGTTTAAGTCCACACGCTACACACTTGAAACATCATGCATTCAGTGAAAATTAAGAATTGAGACTCAACCTTGATAACATACAAATTTCACATCCTTTTTCATCACCAATTTCCCTATTTTATCCATCACTTTCCTTAACAATATGTATGCTTCCCCAAATCAAGCATAATCATCATCCATGTATCCTATTAGCACCTTGGAAAGATATGTTAGTTTATAGTTGATATCTTGTTTCTTTGATGTATCTTTCAAATATTTGATTTATATTTTTGATATTTTGATTTATCTTTTTTATATTTTGACCCATACAATGCCAACTCAACTTGCCATGATCACTATATGGCATGCCATGCTTTGATTGGTATACATTGGGGGAATTTTTATTATTTTTATGCGTCATGTTTGGAGGTTGTTCTCTCATAGGACCCATCAAAATCAATCACCTTTAGATGTGATGTGAAATCATCTTTTTTTTTATGGTTATCTCACCACACCCACCAAGAGTGCGAAATGCCTAGTGAATGCTAGAGCATCCTACTATTTTTTGTTTGCTTATGATTTAGTTCATGCATTGTATACAGTGTTACCTTGGTCTTACATACCATAGTGCATCACATCCATTAATATGTCAAAATAAGGTTTCTCTCCATATTTCAACATAATGAAGCATTTTAAAATACCCATTTCTTCATGTATCATCATAATAAAATAAATTTCCTCATTTTTAATTTCCTTTCAATTTTCTTGTATCCATTATCCATATCACATTTTTAATTTACTTCATTTTTTTCTTGAATCCGTCTCTTCCATTTTCTTCCATCATTTTCATCTTCCATTTGACTTTTTTCCTCCTTTTTGAGAGCTTACTCATGCAGTTTTGTAGGGATGGCCTCTTGAGGGGGCATCGTCTCATCAACCAAATCTTTCATCATTCTTTCACCTAACTAGGTTGTATCATCATTTTTTTGCATTTTTTAAATCTTTTCTTCCTAGATACTTTTCTTTTCTTTGAAATAATGTTACTTTGACTATAAACTCAAAGAGGATAAATGTAAGACACTGAAATAATTATCTCCTCTTATCCTTCATAATATTTTAATCAAATAAGTATTATTTAATAAAAATGAGCTAAAATTATCTAAAATTAATAAATTAAATTATCATTGTCCATGAATTATTAAATTAAATAACTATTAATTCTACCTAATTTTCATCAATTATCCATTTAGTTAATAAGTAAGTCCTAAAGATTCACTTTACCTAGATAACTAACTAGTCTATTAAGTATACTTAGTCCAATCTCAATTCATTCATCGATTTATTCACTTCACTCATCCATGCACTTAGTCAACTATTTCATCCAAATAGTCAACTCTCCCTAACTTCCTCTATGCATTTAGCTAATAATTTCATACAAATAGTTAACTCATTAGTCAACCTTGTTAATTCCCCAATCAATTTTGTTGACTAATAATTATTATTTTAATTGAAATCAAAATAATTTCAAATTCCCTCATGCTTGCCACCTCTCCTTGTCAACTTCACCAATCTTCGATTAGACTTGTGATCCAAGATTGAATCTCAACCATTCATTATTTCTCTTGAAAATATATAAATTAAACATTGTGTTTATCATTTACATATCACTCTTTTATGCATCCATACTTTGTTAGTCTTATCATCCAAGCAATGTAGTTATGTTGGGGAAATGAGCACCCATATTCATTATGAGCATATCTCCAAATGATGCTTGATCTGAGGTTTGCATGATTAGAATAATAATGTTTTAATTATTTGGTTTTAATGCTTGTTATTTTCATTGCATTCATAACTACTCTTGATCAATAACCATCATCTACTCCTTATTAGTTTAAATAATCATTAAGTTTCTCCTTAAAGGAGACACCTTTGGAACTACTAGAAGTTTCCAAGGAAAACTAATTGCTGACAGGAATAACGATGACCAACTAGCAAGGAGACCCCACATTGGAATTTCACATTTGTAATTTTTTCCTTTAATAGGTGAATGGGTTTACATCACTCTCCCCTTCTTTTTAAAATTTTTAACCTCCTTGTTCAAAGCTAGTTTATTTAAAAATAAACTTTAAGAAAGTTAAAATAACAAAAAACTTAAGAACTCAACTATTGTTATTTTTTAGTGATATGTTATTGTTTTTACCGTAGAATTCTATTGCATCAAACATCTCGATAAGAATTGGGGCTAGATTATAGAACCTTCCTTATGACCCAAAGAATAAGGTCACATCTTGTCCTTCAACCATATTAAATACCTTTGTAATTTTTCACATTTTTTCTTCCTCTACTTCGTACTACTTGTTGGACCATCAATCATCCTACTTTTCTTATTTGTCCTATTTCTCTTTTTTGAGCTTCTTGTGGGCTTAGAATTACTTCTAATTGTCCTTCTCCACTAAAATCCATAGTACTCTTCTCATCACTTGTCTAACTTCTATTGCACTTGCACATAAGCCGTTAGAAAAAAATAGTCAAGGGAATACAAAATTCCTATAGGTTCTTCCTTCACCATAAGACAAATATTTATGCCTATTGTTTTCCCCTTAATAATTATCAAATTTCTCCAAAAAAATATGATCTTCTCTTTTCATCAATTATGAGATTTTTAAAACATCCCTCTAGTTTCTCCTTGTTGTTTACAATAAGAATTCATTACATATGGTTGCAACTTCATCTCTAATTTGGACTAATTACACTACTCCATATTGGGCCTCCTCTTTTGTTAGGCTACATTCTTCATTGCAGTCTTCAAACTCATCTCCTCTCACATTATAATCTTTAATATTTTTCCCTTCTTAAGAGTAACACAACTCAAAATTTCATCTCACTCACTCTCTTTATCTTCATTCCATTCATATATCTCCTCTTTCTCAAAATATTTGTGAACCACTTTTAATGGTCTTCCATTAACTAATAATTCCACTAACTCATTAAGGGATTTGATTTTTCCATCTTCTAATAGTTCTATTCCTTGTTTAATCCTAGAACGTATAGCTTCCCTTTATGAAAAAATATCCTACTCACAAGGTTATTATTTTTTATCACCATTCTTATTTTCCATTTCATAATCATTCAAGGCCTTTGTTATAATTTTCTTTTTCTTCAATTTTTTCCTATCATTGCATGTTCATATTGCTTCAACATCCACCATAACTCCTCCAACTCAAAATTCCTTTTGTTGGTCCTTTTTTCTTTTCTTATGCCTCTAACTTTGTCTTATTTTTATTCCAATATAGTTATCCTATTTCTTACATTATGACACAACTCCATTTTTGCATCCACAATTACCCATTAAACTATTAAAATCTTCTCACAAAGTCTCCATTCTCAACATCTTAAGATGCTTCAATACCAAACTAATGCATACAATTCTTTGAATTAGCTTGTAAAAACTCTAAACTAATAATTTTTCTTGAAATTTATTAATCAAGACTAAAAATAATATCAAAAAGTATCAAGAGATAAAGAAAATACAAAAAATGGCTTAACTCACTGACTTAGACTTATAGCCAAACTAAAGGAACATAGGTTAAATTTATAGCTAAAGATAATTCCCATAATACACAACATCTCTTGTTTATATCACAAAAATGAATTATATTCCTATAGCACAAAACACTTCTTATTTATGTCAGAAAAGGAATACCCAACACCTAACCCGATTAAGGTAGTCTAATATGACCAACAAAGGACTATTAATTTGTACTTATGATCATAATATTCCTTGTTCTACTAATATTTCCTCCCTTTACTAGTATAATTTTCTATTTTGTTTATAAAAATACTAGGTAGAGGTAATTGTTTAGAAATTTAAGCTCCACTCATAATATAAAACTATCAGTTACATTAAATTCATGTGAAGTTTCTAGGAGTGGGGCTATTAGAACTTGAATCAAACATAGGATTGTAACCACTCCCACTTAAGTGAGACCCCCATTTTAGGGGATGAAGATAGCTATTGTAGGTGGGGAATTATGTATACCATGTGATTATTGTTGATCAACATAATCATTAAATGCTCCTCATTAATAAGAATAATCATTAAGCTACTCCTTAAATGAGATACTTTTAGAACAATAACATAACCACTGAGGAAATCTAACTACCACCAGGAATGATGATGCCCACCCCAACAAGGAGACTCCAAATCAGTATTTCAAATTTGTAATTTTTATCCTTTAATAGGTGAATGAGTTTACATCAAAAGCTACCTTTCAGATTCAAATTTATATAAATATCAATCATGTATTAGATATAAAAGTAAAACTCTAATTTGATCACCAAGGTTGGGTGAAAAATATTACACAATCAAACACAAAAACCTTAAAAGAAAAGACATAATCAATGTGAAAATAATGAATAAAAAAGTCATCAGAGAATTCTATATATGAAAATATCATAAAATGGTAGATTTGAAAAAAATTAATAGGAATAATATACCCTAAAAGCAAACCATGTCATGTAGGATTGATCAAGTTCACCAAAAATGTATAGAAAAATAAACTTTTCCTAATATTAGTCTATTATAATCCAATAAGATGCATATGCATAAGCATAATTAACTTAGACTAAACAATTAATAGCTAGGTGTAGTGTCGTAAAATTGCACCCCATGGAGATTTCACCTACACTTTTTCATCCACTTTAGTGTCCACTCCCTTAGTATTTGTGTAGGCTCATTTTAGCCCTTGCATCAACCTTTTTCCTTCTCACGATGCTCAAGACCCCTTTTCAGTAGCTACCCTTGTGTGTCAATTTTTTGTTAACCTTGTGTTCTCCTTGTTCCCACTATTTTTGAGCATGATATGTTTGGACATTAGCATGTTGCATGGACATCCATGCACCGTGCTAGCGTCTCATGACATTTCAACATTCAAACGATCATTCTTGAGCATTTTTCCACTTGTCACCTACTTTTGTCAGTGGAGATGGATTGGGACACTTTTAATCGCTCAGGAACCCTCTTTTCCCTCCTATTCTCTCTTTGAAATCCATATTTTCAATTCATTTGGTCTTCTTGGTCTCTCTTAAAAACTCTTTCTTTCCTCTCTCTCAAAATCTCTCTTTCTCTCTTTCTCTCAAGCATGCACAACTCTCTTGCTTGCTACAATGGTCCCAAGCTCTCACAACGTTCTCTACAACTCTCTTGGCTCTCACAACTCTCTCTCTCTCTCTCTCTCTCTCTCTCTCTCTCTCTCTCTCTCTCTCTCTCTCTCTCTCTCTCTCTCTCTCTCTCTCTCTCTCTCTCTCTCCTCTCTCTCTCCTCTCTCTCTCTCTCTCTCTCTCTCTCTCTCTCTCTCTCCTCTCTCTCTCTCTCCTCTCTCTCTCTCTCTCTCTCTCTCTCTCTCTCTCTCTCTCTCTCTCTCTCTCTCTCTCTGTCTCTCTCTCTCTCTCTCTCTCTCTCTCTCTCTCTCTCTCTCTCTCTCTCTCTCTCTCTCTCTCTCTCTCTCTCTCTCTCTCTCTCTCTCTCTCTCTCTCTCTCTCTCTCTCTCTCTCTCTCTCTCTCTCTCTCTCTCTCTCTCTTCTTCCTCAAGCCTTGTAGGTGATATCTATCTCTTGTCTTATATCTTTGAGTATCTTGGGATTTCTAATATCCCTTGTTTATGCATTTTACTATCTTTTCTATTTATTTTTCTATCTATCTATCTATTTGGATGTTTGATTGAGGCAAGCCCCTAAATAGCCCCAATATTTTCTCTTGATCTTATGTGTGTAGATGTTGGAGATATCTCTTTGTTGGAGGCTTCATTGCTTGGCCCATTGTGAGAATTTTTCCTCTTCTTCTCTCATTTTATCACTTACATTTCATTTAGCTTACATTGTGTTAGCTTCTGTTATTTTCCCACATTTCAAGAGTTCTTAGTAATCAGAGTAGTAGTAGTTGGGAAAATTCAGCGCTATTTTTCAGGATGGCACTATTTCTGGCATTTTTTGCACCAACCAGAACAAGTCGATGCTAAATTAGGAAAAAAATTGCGCAGACATTAGTGCTGCAATTAGCGCCAAGATTAGCGCTGCTATTAATTCCCACTGTAATGCCCTCATTAACTCCTAGATTAATGCCAAGATTATCACCAAAAACTATGCCGACTGTAACACCCAGATTAGTGCCTAAATTAGCAACCAGATTAGCGTCTACGTTAGCACCCATATTAGCACCTTAAGTAGCACCTATTTTAGCACCTGCTTTAGAGCCTTTTTTGGTGCCTAATTTAGCACCTAATGTAGTGCCTAATTTAGCACCTGATGTAGCACCTAATTGTTCTGATCTAGCAGGGATTAAGGGTGTTCGAACAAAAAATCCTTCCCCAATATTCACTAGCCTTCAGTTGCTTGCCTACATTTCACTTGCATCAAAAGATCTATTTCCTTTGATTTTTCATTGTATTTAACATGAAATGCAACAATTTGTGTGAAAAGATCCATACGGTCACCAGCATTCCCCATTTATTCCTCCAAATAATCATAAACAAAGGAAATTTCACCTTTACCACAATAATTTGTGCAAATTAAGGGTTGAGGGTTGAGAATTGAGGGTTAAGGGTGGTTTAATGTATAGGGTAGAGGATTGAGGGTAAAGGGTTGAGGGACATATATGGTTCAAGGATTAGGGTTTAGGGTCCAATGTATAGGGTAGAGGGTATAGGGGTTAATGAGGGATTAGGGTTTAAGGGTACTTGAGGGTTGAGGGTAGAGAATAGAGGGTACTTGAGGGTTTAAGGGTTGAGGGATTTTTTAGGTCTCAAAAGTGCAAGTTTTAAACCATAAGGGGGTGCCAATCCCTTAATACACCTTTGGCCAACGAACAAGGTAAACAAGACTGATTACCTTCTACTCTTCAAGTTCTACTAGACCTAGGCGGGTATACCTAAACAATAAGGTAGATTTACAAGTAAATATGGTTCTTGAATTGAGCAATCTAATCAATAAGGCATGTGAAGGTGGAGTAGATACAGATTGTTAGTGACTAATTTCTAATGAGAGTAATTGAGAATTCAAGTTTGTGAGTTGTATTTTGTATGCGATATCTAATTATGACCAGTGCCTACTTCTATTGGGTGGATGGAGTGGAGGGGTGAATGATGGTTTTAGAGATAGGCCTCTGTAAGATGGGTATATTCACTCTTCAGCTTAACTCGAATAGTTGGGCACTCTGAATTTTTGCACCTTGTGCAAACGTGCAAGTGTGTCAATTATTTGGGCTCTTCTTAGTAATCCTAGTGATATCCTCTTATGCTACTATGAAGTTGTGAAAGAATTTGATTCATATGTGAAAGGAAGCCAATTAAGACAATCTATTCAAAAGGACTTTAATCCAAACAAGAACCTATCAAATTTGATTTCTTAAAAGGAACTTTAATTCTTCTGCACACCAAAACCAGTCAACATTAACATCACACAATTACAACAAATGTGTATTGAAAAATTAAATGTATTTTCACACGCAATTTGAATAACATAAACAGCCACTTCGGAGACATCCAAATAGCATATAAGCATATAAATCCACACAATAGTTGAGCACTCGAAAGCAAATTAACAATTATGCATAACCCTCTCCATTATATTTATCTTTGAATAATATGCATTATAACAGTACTTTCTGATATGAGATGGATGGGTGAATTGGTGCAATATATCTTCTTACTAATGCCCACCCTAAATGGAAATGATATGATGATCTATTCGGGTCTTGGTCTCTCTTATATATATATGAGAGGCAACAAGCTACAAACTCATTACAAAAAGTCATGTCGTTTGATAACTAAACATAATTAAGAAAATTAAATATTGCAGCAAATGAATGTACCAATTCGTTAATCTCCAAGTAGATTCCCATGACCACCTAAGATATGTTCAAAGCTTCTACTCCATGATAGGGTTCTCATATTGTCGGATGACTCCTTTCATCCTAATGGTTGTCCCGTTGTGTCTAGTATATCCATAGTTTGGTTAAGGAACAAATTAAATGCAGAGAGATGATGAATGTACTCTTGTTCAACACAAGTATCTGTATTGGAGATCACTTCCCTCATATCATATTCCCTATACATCATCTTCTCGAGCTGCTTGTGAGTATTTTGTAAAATTATGTCCTCATCATTAATTTCATGTAGTGCAGCATTCAAAAGCGTATTGAACTCTTCCTTCCAATCATCATACTCTCGAGTATTTCCCATATCATCATAAAGTGTTGGAGTAGAATTGAAGTAGTCGAGATCTTCGATGAGCTTGTTATGATATACATTGTGTGATTCTACTAATTTGTTATGTGTCTACATTATTTGCCCTTTTAGGATTTGCTTGTCTTGAAGCTCCTCTCTCTTCTCAATTATTCTCCCCTGTAGTCATTCATTATCCTCTATTGTTGAGTATACCTACTTAAATTGTCTCCAATATTCATCAACACATTTCATCATCTTATTGAATCTCCCCTTTGATCATTTCAAATGCAGTATTATACTTTATGGTTTTGACTTCTTTCTCCAATTCTTTACATTTTTCTTGAGATTCCAAGTGGAAATTTTTCCAATAAATTGTATCAGCCATTGCATCCAATACTCTCTTATCCTTTTCAAGCCATGGGGAATACAACTCTGGTGTGAAAGAGGAATAATATCTTTCTCTTTGATGTGCTAATTCCTTCTTCAACCTATCATTTTCTTTAACCAGCTTATCAATCTGTGCTTTGGTGAATTTTTCCACATTGACATTCAATTATGTTATCTCCATGGGATTGGTATCCCCTACTCTTTGGACCAAGAGATGTCCAAACATTTAGTTTGGACTATCAATCACAGCTGGTCTTTTGTCATGGGGGTACAATGACCAAATAAGCAACGTGGCCTCATTTGGATTGTATCTAGATCCTGAATACATCTTATCACTTGCTTCCTCTGATAATTTCATTGTTTTGTCCCCTCTTTCTGAAACTATCAAACACAATTGCAAAGCTTATATCCCACCCAGGAAAAAGCAATACTTTAGCTTCCTAAAGTACCTCTCTCCCTCTCTCAGGAGTGATGGAATCCATCTCTTTGTCTATTTATTTTTTCAATTCTTCTAAAGCAGCAGTCTCTCATTCAGGAGTGACATCCTACATCTTTTGTCTCATTGTCTTGCCTTTATATTCATAAACAAATGATTTAAGCTCAGAAGACTTAACAAAATCTTCATCAGAAATGAACTCCTGTCCAGCCTTGACCCTAACATCATCAGATAATTCATCTGATGCTTCAAATATTACAACATTGTGTTCCTAAGGAGGCTCATACTATGCAATTATAGGAGTACTTATTTGTTGTACTTTCTCATCTTCCTCATCACTCTCCTCATCTTCACTTATATCAATATCTACAGAAAAACTCACCTTAGGAGTTGGCTATGAAGGAATATAATCTAAGGGCCCTATATCTTCATCCTACACTCCTGAATAGGTTGCAAGAGTGGCATCAAAGACAAATGAAGGCACATCCTTTACCAATTCATTCACATGAGCAATGAGTTTCTCAATCCTTGCTAGGGGATCTTGTATTTCACCAAATTCCCTCGAATAAGATGGTACATTTCTTTTCCATTCCTCTGCGAGCATAACCCTATTATATGCAGTCATTATGTCAGTGGTAGAGGCTTCATCATGGTTTCTAATCACATCTTCATCTGAGAACACATGCTCATATCCTGATAACCCCTGTGATAGCCTTGCTTTGTGAATAAAGCCTTTTGAATCAAATTTTTCCCTTTTATTGCCTAGAGGGAGGTTATATTGTGCTAATTTAGCATCAATTTCCTCATATCCCTCATTTGCAACCACTGTAAAGTCTCCAAAATATAAAGTTCTAGGCATAATTGATTGTTTATTGTGTCCTTTGAGGTTTTTGGCATCATATTTTTCCAATTGCCTCACAATTTCTAAGTAGGTAATTCTATCAAGAACTACTCGTAGAAGAAAGTGTGGAGTTCCTTCAAACCCATAAACCCTAATCACTGTGCAATCAGGAAAAGCATACCAGTCTCCCCAGTTATGATTCACCTTATTCCTTGGGTCATTTTCCTTTGGTCTTAGAAACTTTTGTACTTTTGGGGATAAGTTATAATCATGCGGATATCCCAGCAACTTCATCAATGGTTTCACAAAAAACTCCACAAAATAAAGATAATGAGATCTACCAAATTGACTATCCCATAATGAAGTCCACATTTGTACAGGTTTGAGGTTTCCATTTTCATTTGTATCTCTTATTCTTAATTCTTCACTCCAGACCCTTCTAACATGTCCCTCGTGCATGAGCAAATGCATGAACAGAGAATAATGTTTGAAATGAATATATTCATTGTTGTTTTTAATCTTTTCAAGCTCCCGGTTTAGGGCATTGGCCAAGTATCTAGCATAATTGAATGATCTGGCATCAGTGCTTTGTATGTCTACAACTAAGACCATTAGGGAAATAGGCATGAAAGGTGGGACCTCTATCCCCAAGACCTGACAAGCTAAATAATAAGTGTATCAAAAATATTCTTCAAAAAAGTCCTCATGAAAAGGAGGGTTTTCATTGCTCAAAAACATCTTGAGTTGTCCTCCTTCATTCTTGGGCCTATGTAAGGGTAGTTTCCATCATTTGTAGTTGGTATCCATATGGTGATACTCTGTCAAGAGGTCTCTAACTATGAATGGCAAGTTCATAGGACACTCCAACTAAAACACATTAGAAATTAAATCCTCAGAAATAACAAGCACGTCAGCCCCATTATGCGATTGAATAGTTCTCCTCTTGGGGTCGTATCTGCTAGCCAAAGCTTTAATTAGTTCTACATTTACGAACACGTTGGGCACCACAAGTTTTCCCAAGTTCAAACTCCATGGGTTTCAGACTAGCTGAAACCTAAATTGTTTTTTGTAATGATACATGAAGAGTTCATACCTGTGTCATGGTGTCCAAATATCTCCCAAGCCCTTATGTTTATCTAATAATCTATCCATTGAAGTATTTTTTTGAGCACTCCTCCTGGGTCTTTTCCCCAACCCAAGGAATTGATCTAACAGTTCTTGATTCAAGAGTCTCTTCTCAGTTTTCTATTTCTTAGCTTTGGGTTTTGTTGCATTTTCCTTCATTGTTTAAATTATTAATATTTTCAAAAAATAAAACTTCTTAGCTGGGATTGGTGTAGTTACTTGGGTCTCGCATCCATTGGTTTCTACTATGTAAGAACTCTTAGCTTTTCCTTTATGCTTTTGTCCTCAACAAAATCTTCTAGACTGTGCGACAATTATGCGATCAACTTGTGCTTCAATTTTGGCTCATAAATACACCACCCATTTCAGTCTTGTCATTAGAGGGAAGCATTTATTTTTAAATATCTTAACGATTCCTTGAGATGTCACATTAGTTAGTACAATCATCATCATATCGGTGAGACTGTGATCCTTCTTCCACTGATAGCCACCTTCTCCACCGATGAACAACTTTCCTTCGGTCTATCGGTGGGATGCTAGAATATAGTACCCTGATACACATTTATTCCCCCAATATATTTTAATTATTGATAATCTATGATCATATCAGGCCATCAGGGGAAAGAAAACATTCATTCCACCAATGTTCATGAGTTTCAACAATGTACTCACTTTTATTGACTCTATCGGTCTATCGGGGAGAACGCCTTAAGAATCAACCCAATAGGGTATTGTTACACCGATACTAGGTTATGAAATGCTTTCATCGGGCCATCGACAAGGCTATGATGGGGGCTCCACCGATGAGGCGTTGTTAGGCCGATAGTGCTAATTTTTATTTAGGAATGAGGAAATATTATGGAGTCCCAAACTCATTTATGCGTGTGTCAATTTGGAAATGTGGGCTACAAAATGGATCTTATCACACAAATTTCAATAATTTGTGTTGATCATAAAATTAAAATGTGATAAATTTATGTGAAATGTGGAGGATAGGTGGGTGGAGGCTATTGAAAAATGTGATATTTTTCAATTCTAACAGGATTAAGGGTTGAGGTTGAGGGATTAGGGTAGAGAGTTTACTTGGGTTTAAGGGTTTAAGGGTTGAGGGATAGGGTTGAGGGATTACTAGGGTCAAATAGGGCAGAGGGTATTGGGATGTTGAGGGTAGAGGGACGTAGAGGGTTTAACGGTTTAGGGTAATGGGTAATGGTTTGAGGGTATAGGGTTGAGGGATTAGGGTTGAGGTTGAGGGTTGAGGGGATTAGGGTAGAGAGGGAGGGATGGATTAAGGGTTGAGGGATTAAGGGTTGTTTAATGTATAGGGTAGAGGATTGGGGGTTTAAGGTTGAGGGTAGAGGGTTGAGGGACGTATATGGTTCAAGGATTAGGGTTGAGGGTCCAATGTATAGGGTAGAGGGTATAGGGGTTAATGAGGGATTAGGGTTTAAGGGTACTTGAGGGTTGAGGGTAGAGGGTAGAGGGTACTTGAGGGTTTAAGGGTTGAGGGATTAATGGTTGAGGGATTAGGGTAGAGATTTTACTCGAGTTTAAGGGTTTAAGGGTTGAGGGATTACTAGGGTTGACTAGGGTAGAGGGACATAGAGGGTTTAAGGGTTTAGCGTTTAGGGTATTGGGTTGATGGTATAGGGTTGAGGGATTAGGGTAGAGAGGGAGGGATGGATTAAGGGTTGAGGGCAGTTTAATGTATACTAGGGATGTAGTAGAGGGTAGAGCTAGTAGAGGGTGTGTGTAAGAGTTTAGGGTTTAACTAGGGTTGAGGGTCCAATGTATAGGGTAGAGGGTATAGGGGTTGATGGATTAGGGCTAATTAAGGGTATTTGAGGGTTGAGGGTAGAGGGTAGAGGGTTGAGGGTTTAAGGGTTGAGGGATTAAGGGTTGAGGGTTGAGCAATTAGGGTAGAGAGTAATTTACTTGGGTTTAAGGGTTTAAGGGTTGAGGGATTAGGGTTGAGGGATTAGGGTAGAGGGTATAAGAGGGTACATATTGGTCGGTTGAGGGTAGAGGGATGTAGAGGGTTTAACGGTTTAGGGTTTAGGGTATAGGTCAGTTGAGGGATTAGGGTTGAGGGTAGAGGGTAGAAGGTTTTAAGGCCAGTTTAGGGTTTAAGGGTTTAGGTTTGAGGGACGTTAAGTGTTGAGGGTAGATGGTTTAGTGTATAGCTAGGACGTTTGAGGGTATATGGTTGAAGGTCGATTAGGGTTGAGGTTCCAATGTAGAGGGTAGAGGGTATAGGGGTTTATTAGGATTTAGGGTTTAAGGTTTGAGGGTTGAGGGATTAAGGGTTGAGGATTTAGGGATTGAGGGTTGAAGCTTGAGGCTTGAGGGTTTAAGGTTGAGGGTAGAAGGTGGTATATGGTTGAGGGATTAGGGTTGAGGGTCCAATCATGTATTGGGTAGAGGGTGCGGCTAAAGGGGTTGAGGGTATGTATATGGTACATACGTTGAGGGATTAGAGTTGAGGGTCCAATATTGTATAGGGTAGAGGGTATAGGGGTTGAAAAATTAGGGTTTGACTAGGGTTGAGGGTAGGGGTTAGAGGGTTGAGGGTTAATTAAGGGTTGAGGGATTATGGTAGAGAGTCTAGTAATTTGGTTTAAGGGTTTAAGTAGGGTTGAGGGATTAGGGTCAAGGGTACTAGAAGGTAAATGGTTCAAGGATTAGGGTTTAGGATCCAAATTATATATAGGGTTTAAGGGTTTAGGGTTGAGGGACGTTAAGGGTTGAGGGTATAATATGGTTGAAGGTCAAATATTAGGGACGTTGAGGTTCCAATGTAGAGGGTAGAGGGTATAGGGGTTGAGGGTACTTGAGGGTTTAAGGGTTGAGGGATGAGAGTTTAATCTATAGGGTAGATTAGAGGGATGTAGAGGGTATATGAGGGTTGAAGGGTTGAGGCTTGAGGGTTTAAGGTTGAGGGTAGAGGTTTGAGGGTATATGCAGGTTGAGGGATTACTAGGGTTGAGGCTCCAATGTATAGGGTAGAGGGTATAGGGGTTGAGGCTAGATTAGGGTTTAACTAGGGTTGAGGGTTGAGGGATTAGGGTATCTAGAGTTTATTAATTGGGTTTAAAGGTTTAACTAGGGTTGAGGGATTAGGGTCGAGGGTACTAGAGGGTATATGGCTCAAGGATTAGGGTTTAGGGTTGAGGGACGTTAAGGGTTGAGGATAGAGGGTTTAGAGTATAGCTAGGATGTTTGAGGGTATAATATGGTTGAATGTCGAATATTAGGGATGTTGAGGTTCCAATATAGAGGGTAGAAGGTACTTGAGGGTTTAAGGTTTGAGGGTTGAGGGATTAACTAGGGTTGAGGTTTGAGAATTGAGGGTTGAGGGTTTAATGTATAAGGTAGATCAGAGGGACGTAGAGGGTATAAGAGGGTTTAAGGGTTGAGGGTAGAGGGTTGAGGGTATATGCAGGTTGAGGGATTACTAGGGTTTAGGGTCCAATGTATAGGGTAAAGGGTATAGGGGTTGAGGCTGGATTAGGGTTTAACTAGGGTTGAGGGTTGAGGGTTAATTAAGGGTTGAGGGATTAAGGGTTGAGGGTTGATGGATTAGGGTAGATAGTTTAGTAATTGGGTTTAAGGGTTTAACTAGGGTTGAGGGATTAGGTTCAGGGTACTAGAGGGTATATGGTTCAAGGATTAGGGTTTAGGGTCCAAAGTATACATAGGGTTTAAGGGTTTAGGGTTGAGGGACGTTAAGGGTTGAAGGTAGAAGGTTTAGGGTATAGCTAGGATGTTTGAGGGTATAATATGGTTGAAGGTAGAATATTAGGGATGTTGAGGTTCCAATGTAGAGGGTAGAGGGAATAGGGGTTGAGGGTACTTGAGGGTTTAAGGGTTGAGGGTTGAGGGATTAACTAGGGTTGGGGGTTGAGAATTGAGGGTTGAGGGTTTAATGTATAGGGTAGATCAGAGGGATGTAGAGGGTATAAGAGGGTTTAACAGTTTAAGGTTAAGGGTAGAGGTTTGAGGGTGTATATACCTAAAAATGGTCACATTATAATAAGACGGGTAATTAATTAAATACAAGTTATTTAATTAAATCTCTAATTCAATCTACATATAAATAAATTTAATTATTTATTTATATTGTTCATTTTCTAATTCTTCTATCTTAATTAAATAAGTTTAATTACTTATTTAATTTAATCACTTTTCTAATTCTTCTTAATTAAATTAAAAAAGTTTTACAATTTATTTAATTTAATTATCACATTGCTTTATTTTGAATAAAGTAAATATTCTTCTTTTTTTCCAAAATCATGAAATCATCTTTAAATCTTCTAAAAATCATATTGCTTTATTTTGAATAAAGTAAATATTCTTCTTTTTCCAAAATCATCAAATCATCTTTAAATCTTCTAAAAATCATATTGCTTTATTTTGAATAAAGTAAATATTATTCTTTTTCCAAAATCATGAAATCATCTTTAAATCTTCTAAATATTCTTCTTCTTTTTTAAATCATCTTTAAAATCTTCTAAAAATCCATCTCACATTTAATTAAATATTTTTAAATATTTAATTAGAAATTTCTTATCCATATTTCACACATAATTAAATATTTTTCAATATTTAATTAGAAGTTTCCAAAAACCACATGTCACATGAAATTAAATAATTTTATTATTTAATTGATAAATTACCTTCAACTACAAAACTAACTCATAACTAAAGATGACAAATGGCAAGTTGCCTTCATTTTTGAGTGAAAGGTTTTGTGGGAAGGAAACATCTTCTTTCTTTCTAGCTTCCATCTTTCTCTCCAACTTCTCCATCTCTCACCATTCATCTTACCAGACTGAATCTCAACCGTTGATCTTTGCCAAGTAAGCTTTTTCCTTCAAAAACCCTATAAATACAGCCTCTTTGTGAGTTGAAACAATCCTAAACTTTGTGAATTCAGTGCTATTACTATAGTTGCATTCTAATCGGCATTTAGCAATCTTTCCAGACATTTTTATTTCAAGTTCATAGCATCTTAGTTTTCACATAATAGCTTAAATAATTTAGCAAATAGAGATGCATTTTGCATAAGCTCGTTCTCTAAAGTTGTCATTCTAACAAGTTGTTGCTTACCCTAACTAAGGGCCAGTACTTGCAACGAATCCTTGGAGATAGAGCACAATAAGACACTTTCGAAGGAGTTGTTGTTTTAAGAGTTTGCTTTACTTTTCAATTAGTTTCCTTTGATTTAATGTCTTATTGGTGTGTTGGTTTATATTTCTTTAGTTATATCACATATTCACACACACATTTTTGGCACCCACCGTGGGGCTCTTGCCCTGTTTTTAATATTTTATTGCAGATTTTCTGACAAGTGATGGACTGGAGTTGTTTAGCGCATACGAGACATGTTTTAGCACATCTGTCACTTCTTTTAGTGCATCTGGCAATTCTTTTAGCGCATCTAGAACTTCTTTTAGTGCATACGAGGACTTTTTTAGCGCATATGGCCTCTATTTTAGCGCTTTTATAGTCAATCTTAAAATGGCCATATCTTAGTCATATTTTGGTCTTTTTCGAAGATTTTTTTTTGAAATGGGGTAGAATTTCATAAGCTATCCAATGGTGTAGGTTTTTATCAACTTTTACAGAGTTAAAATTTTCAAATTTTCACATATTCTTCAGTGCATATAACTTATGTTCTTGCGCATTTGTAATTTGTATAATTTACTCTCTAGATTCGACGCGACTGCGGCCAGTGGTTTTATTGCTACTTTTGGATTAAAATGAACCAATCCTAGGGTAGTCATTCAAATTTAAAATAAACCAATCCTAGGGTAGTCACCAAACAATTGATATATCTTGGATAAAATGAATCCCATGCTTGTTGTGAAGCAATATCTTCACTTAGTGTAAAAAGTTGTCATTTGGGATTTAAAATGAACAAATTATTTGTTGTGATTTTCAGGTAATAGGCTTATGCTCTCCCCTTAACTGGGTGACCAAAACGCCAGACTTACCTTTTCATTTTATGGATTTTATGTTTTATTACATCCTTTAGAAGGCCTGATCTTATGGGAAAAAGTACTCACCCAAGAGGAACGACCTAAGTGGGAACACCTAAAGCCAAGGTTTCCAACCCACTCTAAACAAAAGTGAGTTGTTGATGAAAGTCCAACTCGACAGTAGTGTGCAAAGATAACCATCTCCAAAGCCTTTGTTCTAAAGGTTGGGAGGTCTCCTAAGGGAGTATATCATTTGTCGCACTGAACGAAAAACCTTACTACGAACCTTAGTGTAGAAGCCAATCGTGTTAGTTTCTGAACATCCTAATAATCATAGTGGAAGGGGAGGGAAGAATCTGCCCCCAAGACACTCACCATATAACTGCCAAGGACCATTTGCTCAAGGGATCCAGTGTCCACTTCCGTCACTCTGAGTACGCGCCTAGAAAAGACAAAAACACAGGCGCCCCTTTGGGGGTGACACGGTTGTGTGAGTCGACGTAGTTCTAAGATGTGGGCTATTGATTATTATGATGACCTACTTGAGTCTTC
Organism: Sequoia sempervirens; assembly: GCA_007258455.2. Classification (NCBI taxonomy): domain Eukaryota; kingdom Viridiplantae; phylum Streptophyta; class Pinopsida; order Cupressales; family Cupressaceae; genus Sequoia; species Sequoia sempervirens. Next base: position 45,405,716 of record VDFB02000009.1, read on the forward strand.
CTAAATTGTATGTTTTGTGCTAAACCTGTGAAAAAATTTAGAATATACACTCATTTGTTTAGATTCTAGAAGAACAATTGTCTTCCTATTGTATGCTTTATTTTCAAAACATTAATTCAGATAAGATCATCTAGAAAATAAAATAAGTTGACAAATCAAACCGTGACATTTATGTTAAGGGATTGGAAATCAACAATAGAGAAAAACTTGGAAGCATTAGGCTTTTGCAAATTCTTTATTTTCTCAAACTAAGATCAAAACATCACAAAGTGCATCATCACATCCATTTCTGATTTCTAGTTTAATTCCCATAACTGGATCATCATCCTTCAATCCAGGGAATCACAAACTAAAAATTAGAAATTCCTTAGTCATATCAATAGAATCCATCATTCTATTCTGATTAAGGTATCCAACAAATTGCACTCTCCCATTTGTGATCAAATTTAGTAAAAATTTGGTATAAGCATATGCCTGTTGTCACAAGGTCCCAAAAACACAAAGAAGAAGATGAAAGAAGAGATCCACTTTACAACATGGGTGATAGGGGAGAAAATCCTTTTCATAGGTTTCGTACTGGGAATAGTTCAAATGATGAAATAACCAATGAAATGATTCAAGAAGCTGAATAGGATCCATAGTTTCACATAATTTTGGACAAGATCTTAGAGCAAAATAAAGAAGGATACTTTCTTTTATTGGCAAACCAAGGTGCCAAATTTCCCTCTAACTACGATATGGAGAAAATTAAAGATCCTGAAAAGACTGAAACTCCCTTAAATGATCTTAGTACTCTTACCCAACAAATAAGAGCACTCCAAAGGAAAATCAAGGAAATACAAGGGGGCACAACTAAGAAGTCCTTTGACGGAAATATGAACGTAACCTCTTCTCCTCCAAAAACATCATCCAAATTCAATGCTTTTTATTTTTTGCAAAGGTTAAATGAGAAGCCCAAATCTAAGCCATCAAATAAAATTGACCAATCATGTCATGTCATGCATTTATCTTCATCCCCCATAATTAAAAATTAACCTCGCGATTCTTTCACCCAAGATAACGATTCCATTTAATCACCTTCTATCATATCCTCTACATCTAATGATTCATTTCAATCTACACATCTCGATAAAAACATTCTTTCCACTCCATCCCATGATACCAAAATTCTACAAACCCTTCCTATCTTTGATCAAGATCCCATCTCTCAAGAACCATATGATGATCCCCTCCTTTCATTATTCACCCATGATAATCCTCTTCCATCTCAAGAACAAAATTTTCTTCCAATTTCTCCGTCCACCTCATTCAATGAATCCATACTCTCTTATGATTCCATTGCATCCCAGGAGCAGAAAAATTCTTCCATCCTATCTAAATATTTCCTTCCATCTGATGATCAGGCTACTCCATCTCCTTCATCTAAAGATCTTTTCCTAGTCAAGATCAAATTATCCCATCATCTTCATGTCAAGAGCCTCTCACACCTCTTCAAGCTATCCATGAACCCCGCACCTATAAATTGGTATCCTCCACCTTTATCCACTCCATTTTACTTCCAACACCTATCCTTTCATCCATATCATATCCTCCTCAAAATAGACTCGCATCTTGTTTCACAAACAATGCATATCCCATGGGTAAACGAATGTGCAAAATTATGAATTACAAAGGAAAAGGCTTAGGCCTTCATGAGCAAGGTATCCTAGAACCCCTTTCTATCCAAGCAAATCCATATTCTCATGGCCTTGGTTATACACCTCATGCTCAACCTAGGTATCCTAGTCCATCAAACTCTCCATCCATCCTAGGTCCTTATCCTAGTTCATCAAACACTCCATCTATCCTAGGTCCTTATCCTAGTTCATCAAACCTTCCATCTATCCTTGGTCCTTATCATCCCAACCCTAGCTCATCAACCCTTCCATCCATATTAGGGTCCCACGTTTCTCCATCTCCTATTCTTCAAGAACAACAAAGGCACACATCCTTGATCCACTTTCAAAATTCTTCCTACATTAACTCATCCATCATACCTCCATATCGGTCATCTCAATACACTCCTCCCATTGCTTTTGGAAGCAATTTGGGTGCCAAATGTCAAAAGCTTCAATATAAAAATCCACATGTATCAAAGGATCAACATGTCTCCTCGAAGAGTCATGCAAAAATAAAAGAAAATTTGATCCAAAAATCAAAAGAAATTTTCAAAAGGCCACAAAGACCCATCAAAGAAAAAGAAAAATTCAAAAGGCCACAAAGGCCCATCAATTCAAAAGAAAAATTTCAAAGACCGCAAAGGTCCATAAATCAAAGAGAAAAATCTCAAAGGCCACAAAGGCCCATAAAGAAAATATCAAAATCAAAAGTCATGTGGATTCCTAAAAGTCTCAGAGAAGCAATAAAATCAAAATTGGCATCCAAATTGGCTAATCTGAAAGCTTCTCCTCATCTCCCATCTAAAAACATATCACCTTTCAAATCCATTTTTCCTCCATCACTCCATCACCCTTCAAGGTGTGTGCCAATGTTAAACTTTCCATCCTTTCCATCTATCCATCACCAAGCCTTCCAACCTCCTATCCATTATCCAACACCCAATCCCCATTCTCCTTTAATTCAAAGCTTTGAATAAGGCCTTAGCTTCTACTATCATGCCAACATTTATAAGTCTAATTCCCATTCCCATGGTCTATTAGAGCACATATTTGAGGGATATTAGTCGTGAAACTTGATGCTTAAACCCTTCCTCCATTCCCCTATCATGCAAATATTATCTTTCATATCCATCTCCCTATCCATATACTATCTTCCATTTTCCTCTTATCATTCGTGGTCATTATCCGCATTTCACCTTTGATCTTGACAAGGTTAAGGATCTTCTTGAAAATCATGCATCTTATCCTATTCACTTCATCCAAATCTTCCATACCATATCCTTTGTCATGCATCTACACTTATATTGTGGGGCATCTTGTTTCTTCAATTGGTCATCCCATTCCATCTTAAATGTCCTTGAAAAAATCCAAAAAAACTAAATCAAAAAACATCAAAATCCAAAAAAAAAAAAATCAATAAACATCAAAATCCAAAAAAATCAGAAAACGTATCAAAATCCAAAATCAAAAACATCAAAATCCCGAAATCAAACAACATCAAAATCCAAAAAAATAAAAAAAACATCAAAATCCAAAAAAATTAGAAAACATCAAAATCCAAAAAAATCAAAATACTTTCAAAATCCAAAACAAATTCAATAAATTGTATGCTTTCATCAATAAAAGGGTCACGTCTCATCCTAGACTGGGGGAAAAATCCTGAACTCACTGGGGGAAACTTGTTTTGAGCTTAAATCAATAGACAAGCAACAACAAGACAACCTAGTGAAAACATCAATCATCCTAAACATCAAGTTGAACATTAATCACAATCAATCAAACAACTGACCATCCAAATCAACATCAAAAACAAAAAAATCAACTTTCATTGGATGATCTCTTCTGAATCATGGTTTGATCACTTTAACACTCATGTTCAATTGTTTTATCTTGATTGTTGCTATCATTTATTTGGAGTACCTTGATGATGTCTGGAACTAGAGGGGCTAGGAAGGAGAATGATATTTTCTTTGTCTTCTCTTTGTGAGTTAATCAGTATTACTACACAAATTGTCACAGGACATGCTCTATAAAGTATTATTGATAACATTTCAAATTTGCATAGGAAAATGATTAATTCTTACTTGTTTACGCAAGCAATGCTTAGGTCATCATCAGTGCTAATATCCCCTTTGATGATTGTACTCACTTTCAACATATCAAAAGGCTCAATGATGATAAATAAGCATAAAGTTGGGTCACAGAATGACAACGGTGTGTAGTTCATTTTGCATAAGTTAAAATATGCATGGTTAATATAGATGGCATCCATATTAGTTTGTGCATGAGCATTATCATATCCATCACATCTCATCTGCATTATCTCAATTAATCCATCCAATCATTTCTTCCAATCTCATCTCAATCAATTCATCCAATCCTTTCTTCCAATCTCATATAATCAATCCATTCATAAAATCATAAAATCATCTTTAAATCTTCTAAAAAGCCATCTCACATTTAATTAAATATTTTTAAATATTTAATTAGAATCTTCTTATCCACATTTCACACAAAATTAAATATTTTTCAATATTTAATTAGAAGTTTCCAAAAACCACATGTCACATGAAATTAAATAATTTTATTATTTAATTGATAAATTATCTTCAACTACAAAACCAACTCATAACTAAAGATGACAAATGGAAAGTTGCCTTCATTTTTGAGTGAAAGTTTTTGTGGGAAGGAAACATCTTCCATTATTCTCTCAAACTCTAAAATCTCTCACCGTTCATCTTGACAGGCTTATTTTCGACCATTGATCTTTGCCAACCAAATTCTTGCCTCCAAAAACCTATAAATATAGCCTCTTTGTGAGTTAAAAACAATCCTAGATTTTGTGAATTTAGTGCTATTACTATAGTTGCATTCTAATCAGCATTTAGAAATCTTTTCAGGCATTTTTATTTCAAGTTCATAGCATCTTAGTTTTCACATCATGGCTTAAATCATTTAGCAAATAGACATGAATTTTGCATAAGCTCATTCTCTGAAGTTGTCATTCTAACAAGCTGTTGCTTACACCAACTGAGGGTCAATACTTGCAATGAATCCTTGGAGATAGAGCACAATAAGACGCTTTCAAAGGAGCTGTTGTTTTAAGAATTTTCTTTACTTTGCAATTAGCTTTCTTTGATTTAATGTCTTATTGGTGTGTTGGTTTATATTTCTTTACTTAGCTCACATATTCACACACACACCTGTGAATTTGTGAAAATGGCTACTCCATTGGTAGTTGAAGTCAAGGATAGACCCCATCCGAAATTCAAGTGGCATCCTTTCAAGTCTGTTGAGACCGAGCCCTTAGGTGCATTTTCATTTTTTTCATATGACATCTTGCATATTGAAGACATTAGGGTATACATTCTTGCTAATATTGAGGAGTTAGGGAGCTTGTAGTTGCTGAATTTATATTCCAAACACATTGTTGGAGAGGATTTCTTTGTTAAGCCCAAATTCAAAACCCTAGAGGAGAAGAAATTCACATAGATTGTGAAATTCCCCGTGTTTGATGAAAGAGAATGGGTCTAGTATATCTTAAGTCAAAGTTCATGTAGAATTTATGTTGAGTCAACCTTTCAAGATTACAAAAAAATCCATAAGCATTGTTATAGGCTTAAATTCCTCTAGTGGATTGCCAATTTTGAAGTCCGTGAAGAATCAAATAGTCACTGATGTAATTGGTTCTGTATTTTATAGAAGAGTGATGAGAATTGATAATATCATTGATGTGGGTGTGAAATTTTCCTTGATGGTCATTGGTTACAAGATAAATTATGTGAGTTGCTTTGAAGTCAGCTTATGGAGAATCTTGGTAAGATTAAGAAAGACAAGAAGAATTCCTTTAAATATAGTAATTTGTTACTATGTTTGTTCTTTTATTTCATGAATGAAGTTCTGGGAGTTGGAAAAGTGCATTAACAAAGTGATAAGCCTGTTGTTGTTCAGATTAGAGATATCTTGTATGGAATTGGTGATATGCAAGCCAAGAAAACTGCAATCTAGGGATACTTCAAGAACTTTCAGAATGTGATGCAAGCTAGGGAAATAATTCCTACTTCTATTGTGGAGAAGTATAAGGACACAATCTATTTTTTGGTGGACATTGATCAATTCCTGATGGAAGTTGCAGAACCTATAATTGTTTGGATTATGCCAATGGGTTATGAATTTGAGGAGAGCATCTTGGAGCTATATGCTCAAAATTTGTTGAGTAAGCCTTTGGATCTGTCTGAAAAGAGGTTTGGAACATATACAGAGAAGAATATGCAAGTCCATGAGTAGTTGAAGAAACCAATGATAGTCTAGAGAGCAAGGAAAGAAGTGGAAGTCTTTGCAGAGAGCATGGGTATATTTTGCAAAAGCTGTAAGAGAAGTCAGAAGGATGAGAGAACAAGTTGAAGCCGAAAAAGAAAAAGATCTTGCTAAAACTGAATCTTCTAGTCTGGCAGCATCCTCTATCCGAACTAGATCAACAAGGAGTTGTGTACCCCTATCCAGTCATGCAAAGAAGTCAGCCCTTGCAAAAGCTCAAGTTAAGGCATCTAGTAAGAGGAAGAAGGATAAGAGCACAAGAGTGTAGACAACTATTTCAAAAGATGAAGAGAAAAAATATGATGAAGTTAGTGAAATAAAGCATATGGGCACCTAAGCAGTAACAATAGTCACTAAGGACAAATCCTCCAGTGAAGAGGAGAAAGAAAAGAAGAAGATGAATCTTGACAAACCAGGTATGTCTCTGAAAGAATTTTAAAGAGGTATAATCAAGGATGGTAATCTTAAGTTCCTATGTGAAGTGTATGATACCTTTGATATTGTTGATCAAATATTTCTTGAGGAGGCTACAATACAATATTTGAACAATTTCAATATGACTCTTGTTGAGATAATGACACAGTTGCCTAAGGAATTGTATGAAATTTTGGAGATAAGGAGAGTTAACACTAGAACTGAAGAATTGAAGTTCAAAGAACAAATTCTTGAACATATAAGTCTGGTAATGCCTATTGAGGAAATGAAGATAATCCTAAAAGAAGCAAAAAGAGAATTCAAGAGAAAAATTAGAGTAAACAAAGAGTCATATTGAAATTGTTCAAATACTATATTGTAGCCTCCTCAAGAAATATTTGACCAATAGTATCAAAGGTACCATACACTTCACATAGGGGATTAAGATTACCATCCTTGATTATACCTCTTTCAACTTCTTTCAGAGACATACCTAGTTTTTTAGGCTTCATCTTCTTCTTTGCTTTCTCCTCTTCACTGGAGGATTTGTCCTTAGTGACTATTGTTGCTA
>VDFB02000009.1:45412775-45514819 GCA_007258455.2 Sequoia sempervirens
ACAATTGTCTCTCCTATTGTATGCTTTATTTTCAAAACATTAATTCGACAAGATCATCTAGAAAATAAAATAAGCTGGACAAATCAAACCCGTGATATTTATGTTAAGGGATTGGAAATCAACAATAGAGAAAAACTTGGAAGCATTAGGCTTTTGGTAAAATTCTTTTATTTTCAAACTAAGATCAAAACATCACAAAGTGCATCATCACATCCATTTCCTCGGGATGGTTTATTCCCATAACTCAATTAACCTTCAACTGTGGAATCACAAACTAAAATTAGAAATTCCTTAGTCATAATAATAGAATCCATCATTCTATTCCTCTGATTAAGGTATCCAAATAAATTGTGACCCTCCCATTTGTGATCAAATTTAGTAAAATTTGGTATAAGCATAAGGCCTCGTTGTCACAAGGTCCCAAAACACAAAGAAGCAGCATGAAAGAAGAGATCCACTTTACAACATAAGTGATAGGGAGAAATCCTTTCATATAGGTTTCAGACTGGGAATAGTTCAAATGATGAAATAAATCCAATGAAATGATCTAAGAATAATAGGGATCCACAATTTCACATAATTTTGGACAAGATCTTACAGCAAAATAAAGAAGGATACTTTCTTTTATTGGAAAAGCAAGGTGCCAAATTGTCCTCTGACTACGATATGGAGAAAATTAAGGAAGATCCTGAAAAGACTGAAACTCCCTTAAATGATCTTAGTACTCTTACCCAACAAATAATAGCACTCCAAAGGAAAAACAAGGAAATATAAGGGGGCACAACTAAGAAGTCCTTTCACGGAAATATGAATGTAACCTCTTCTCCTCCAAAAACAACATCATCCAAATTCAATGTTTTTGAATTTTTGCAAAGGTTAAATGAGAAGCCCAAATCTAAGCCATCAAATAAAATTTACCAATCTTGTCATGTCATGCATTTACCTTCATCCTCCATAATTCAAAATGAACCTCACGATTCTTTCACCCAAGATAACGATTCCATTCAATCACCTTCTTCTATCATATCCTCTACATCTAATGATTCATTTCAATCTACACATCTTGATCAAAACATTCTTTCCACTCCATCCCATGATACCAAAATTCTACAAACCCTTTCTATCTTTGATCAAGATCCCATCTCTCAAGAACCATATGATGATCCCCTCCTTTCATTATTCACCCATGATAATCCTCTTCCATATCAAGAACAAAATGTTCTTCCAAGTTCTCTGTCCACCCCATTCAATGAATCCATACTCTCTTATGATTCCATTACATCCCAGGAGCAGAACAATCCTTCCATCATGTCCAAAGATTCCCTTCTATCTGACGATCAATCTACTCCATCTCCTTCATCTAACGATTATTTTCCTAGTCAAGATCAAAGTATCCCATCATCCTCATGTCAAGAGCCTCTCACACCTCTTCAATCTATCCATGAACCCTCCACCTATAAATTGGGATCCTCCACCTTTATCCACTCCAATTTACTTCCAACACCTATCATTTCATCCACATCATATCCTCCTCAAAATGGACTCGCATCTTGTTTCACAAACAATGCATATCCCATGGGTAAAAGAATGTGTGAAATTATGAATTACAAAGGCAAAGTCTTAGGCCTTCATGAGCAAGGTATCCTAGAACCCCTTTCTATCCAAGCACATACATATCCCCATGCTCAACCTAGGTATCCTAGTCCATCAAACTCTCCATCCATCCTAGGTCCTTAGCCTAGTCCATCAAACACTCCATCTATCCTAGGTCCTTATCCTAGTTTATCAAACCTTCCATCTATCCTTTATCCTTATCATCCTAACCCTTGCTCATCAATCCTTCCATCCATATTAGGGTTCCACATTTCTCCATCTCCTATTCTTCATGAACAAAAAAGGAACGCATCCTTGATCCACTTTCAAAATTCTCCCTACATTAACTTATCCATCATACCTCCATATTGGTCATCTCAATACACTCCTCCCATTGCTTTTGGAAGCAATTTGGGTGCCAAATATCAAAAGCTTCAATCTAAAAATCCACATGTATCAAAGGATCAACATGTCTCCTCGAAGAGTCATGAAAAAATAAAAGAAAATTTTATCCAAAAATCAAAAGAAATTTTCAAAAGGCCACAAAGGCCCATCAAAGCAAAAAAAAAATTCAAAATGCCACAAAGGCCCATCAATTCAAAAGAAAAATTTCAAAGACCACAAAGGTCCATAAATCAAAGATAAAAATCTCAAAGGCCACAAAGGCCCATAAAGCAAGTATCAAAATCAAAAGTCATGTGGATTCCTAAAAGTCTCATAGAAGAAATAAAATCAAAATTGGCATCCAAATTGGCTAATCCAAAATATTCTCCTCATCTCCCATCTAAAAACATATCAGCTTCCAAATCCATTTTCCTCCATCACTCCATCACCGTTCAAGGTGTGTGCCAATGTTAATCTTTCCATCCTTTCCATCTATCCATCACCAAGCCTTCCAACCTCCTATCCATTATCCAACATCCAATCTCCATTCTCCTTTAATTCAAAGCTTTGAATAAGGCCTTAGCTTCTACTATCATGCCAACATTTATAAGTCTAATTCCCATTCCCATGGTCTATTAGAGCACATATTCGAGGGATATTAGTCATGAAACTTGATGCTTAAACCCTTCCTCCATCCCCCTATCATGCAAATATTATCTTTCATATCCATCTCCCTATCCATATACTATCTTCCATTTTCCTCTTATCATTCATGGTCATTATCCTCATTTTCACCTTTGATCTTGACAAGGTTAAGGATCTTCTTGAAAATCATGCATCTTATCCTATTCACTTCATCCAAATCTTCCATACCATATCCTTCACATGCATCTTCTCTTATATTGTGGGGCATCTTGTTTCTTCAATTGGTCATCCCATTCCATCTTAAATGTCCTTGAAAAATCCAAAAAAAATCAAAAACATCAAAATCCAAAAAAATCAAAAAACATCAAAATCAAAAAAAATCAAAAAAACCATCAAAATCCAAAATCCAAAATCCAAAAAAATCAGAAAACATCAAAATGCAAAAAAATCAAAAAAACATCAAAATCCAAAATCAAAATATTTCCAAAATCCAAAATCAAAATATTTCCAAAATCCAAAACAAATTCAATAATTTGTATGCTTTCATCAATAAAATGGTCATGTCTCATCCTAGACTGGGGGAAAAATCCTGAACTCACTGGGGCAACTTGTTTTGAGCTTAAATCAACAGACAAGCAATAGCAAGACAACCTCGTGAAAACAGCAATCATCCTAAACATCAAGTTGAACACCAATCACAATCAATCAAACAACTGACCATCCAAATCAACATCAAAAACAAAACAAATCAACTCTCATTGGATGATCTCTTTTGAATCATGGTTTGATCACTTTAACACTTATGTTCAATTGTTTTATCTTGATTGTTGTTATCATTTCTCTGGAGTACCTCGATGATGTCTAGAACTAGAGGGGCTAGGAAGGAGAATGATATTTTCTTTGTCTACTCTCTGTGAGTTAATCAATATTACTGTGCAAATTGTCACAGGACATGCTCTACAAAGTATTATTGATGACATTTTGAATTTGCATAGGAAAATGATTAATTCTTGCTTGTTTACGCAAGAGATGCTCAGGTCATCTTGGTCTCATTTTACCTAGATGCTTGTGCTATCTTACACTATCAAATCTCAACAAAAGTTGTATGGAAGTTGTACTCAGGTCATCATGGTCTACATTATACCATTGATGCTTGTACTAACTTTCAACATATCAAAAGGCTCAATGATGATAAATAAGCATAAAGTTGGCTCACATAATGACAACGGTGTGTAGTTCATTTTGCATAGTTAAAATCTGCATGGTTAATATAGATGTCATCCATATTAGTTTGTGCATGACCATTATCATAGCCATCACATCTCATCTGCATTATCTCAATCAATCCATCCAATCATTTCTTCCAATCTCATCTCAATCAATTCATCCAATCCTTTCTTCCAATCTCATCTAATCAATCCATTCAATCTAGCACAAATCGTTTAAACATACCTTTGATCTTGTTCCTAGCCTTACTGCAAGCCTTGATCATTATCATCATCATCAAGATGTATCCTTCCCTATCTTTGTGTTGTTTCGGGATGTATCCTTCCCTCATCAACAACACTCTCATCATCATCATCATCATCATCATCATCATCAAGATGTGTCCTTCCCTATCCTTGTGTTGTTTTAGGATGTATCTCTCCCTTATCAACAACACTCTCATCATCATCATCATCAATCCATCTTGGCTTGTAGTTTGACTGGGGCAACATCATATTTATTTTTGAATCCATTTGTGCTTTCTTTCTTCTCATTTTATATTCCCAATCTCCTATCGCTTATCATTCTCTCTTGCCCATCATTTTGCATCATCTTCCTCATCTTGCCTTTCATCTAATTGATCCATCATCTATCAACCTATCATTGATGCTCACCTATCATGAGGTCAATCATCATCATCCTATCATTGACACTCACCTATCATGAGATCAATTATCAAAATCATCATCATCATTTCATATCAATCTTTCAATAGCAGTTTTTATCAAATCAACTTTATCGGCCAATGAATCGAACAGTCAATCACTACACATTTTCAAAATCATCAAAAATTTCCAAAAAAAATCTAAAATCTAAAAAAATTCAAAATTTTATCTGATTCATCATCCAAGGGGGCATGCAAGCGTCAGTTTTCCAAAATTCACATCTGGGGCAAACTTTTTAATTCTTTGAAACAATGCATAAAACACATCCCTTCAAAGAGGGGGGAAATGCATATACCTAAAAATGGTCACATTATAATAAGTCTAGTAATTAATTAAATACAAATTATTTAATTAAATCTCTAATTCAATCTATATATAAATAAATTTAATTATTTATTTATATTGTTCATTTTATAATTCTTCTATCTTAATTAAATAAGTTTAATTACTTCTTTAATTTAATCACATTTCTAATTCTTCTTAATTAAATTAAAAAAGTTTTACAATTTATTTAATTTAATTATCACATTGCTTTATTTTGAATAAAGTAAATATTCTTCTTTTTTTCCAAAATCATGAAATCATCTTTAAATCTTCTAAAAATCACATTGCTTTATTTTGAATAAAGTAAATATTCTTCTTTTTCCAAAATCATGAAATCATCTTTAAATCTTCTAAATATTCTTCTTTTTTTCAAAATCATCTTTAAAATCTTCTAAAAAGCCATCTCACATTTAATTAAATATTTTTAAATATTTAATTAGAAATTTTTTATCCATATTTCACACATAATTAAATATTTTTCAATATTTAATTAGAAGTTTCCAAAAACCACATGTCACATGAAATTAAATAATTTTATTATTTAATTGATAAATTATCCTCAACTATAAAACCAACTCATAACTAAAGATTACAAATGGCAAGTTGCCTTCATTTTTTAGTGAAAGGTTTTGTGGGAAGGAAACATCTTCTTTCTTTCTTTCTAGCTTCCATCTTACTCTCCAACTTCTCCATCTCTCACCGTTCATCTTACCAGACTGAATCTCAACTGTTGATCTTTTCCAACTAAGCTTTTGCCTTCAAAAACCCTATAAATATAGCCTCTTTGTGAGTTGAAACAATCCTAGACTTTGTGAATTCAGTGCTATTACTATAGTTGCATTCTAATCAGCATTTAGCAATCTTTTCAGACATTTTTATTTCAAGTTCATAGCATCTTAGTTTTCACATCATAGCTTAAATCATTTAGAAAATAGAGATACATTTTTCATAAGATCGTTCTTTGAAGTTGTCATTCTAAAAAGATGTTGCTTACACCAATTGAGGGCCAGTACTTGCAATGAATCCTTGGAGATAGAGCACAATAAGATGATTTCAAAGGAGTTGTTGTTTTAAGAGTTTTCTTTACTTTTCAATTAGTTTCCTTTGATTTAATGTCTTATTGGTGTGTTGGTTTATATTTCTTTAGTTAGATCACATATTCACACACACAGAGGGTATATGCAGGTTGAAGTATTACTAGGGTTGAGGGTCCAATGTATAGGTTAGAGGGTATAGGGGTTGAGGCCGGATTAAGGTTTAACTAGGGTTGAGGGTTAATTAAGGGTTGAGGGATTAAGGGTTGAGGGTTGAGGGATTAGGGTAGAGAGTTTAGTAATTGGGTTTAAAGGTTTAACTAGGGTTGTGGGATTAGGGTTGAGGGTATTAGAGGGTAATGGTTCAAGGATTAAGGTTTAGGGTCCAAAGTATATATAGGGTTTAAGGATTTAGGGTTGAGGGTAGATGGTTTAGGGTATAGCTAGGACGTTTGAGGGTATAATATGGTTGAAGGTCGAATATTAGGGGCGTTGAGGTTCCAATGTAGAGGGTAGAGGGTATAGGGGTTGAGGGTACTTGAGGGTTTAAGGGTTGAAGGATTAACTAGGGTTAAGGGTTTAATGTATAGGGTAGATCAAAGGGACATAGAGGGTATAAGAGGGTTTAAGGGTTGAGGCTTGAGGGTTTAAGGTTGAGGGTAGAGGGTTGAGGGTATATGCAGGTTGAGGGATTACTAGGGTTAAGGGTCCAATGTATAGGGTAGAGGGTATAGGGGTTGAGGCTGGATTAGGGTTTAACTAGGGTTGAGGGTTGAGGGTTGAGGGTTGAGGGTTGAGGGTTAATTAAGGGTTGATGGATTAAGGGTTTAAGGTTAAGTGATTAGGGTAGAGAGTTTAGTAATTGGGTTTAAGGTTTTAACTAGGGTTGAGGGATTAGGGTCGAGGGTACTAGAGGGTATAAGGTTCAAGGATTAAGGTTTAGGGTCCAAAGTATATATAGGGTTTAAGGGTTTAGGGTAGAGGGACGTTAAGGGTTTAGGGTATAGCTAGGATTTTTGAGGGTATAATATGGTTGAAGGTCGAATATTAGGGATGTTGAGGTTCCAATGTAGAGGGTAGAGGGTATAGGGGTTGAGGGTACTTGAGGGTTTAAGGGTTGAGGGTTGAGGGATTAACTAGGGTTGAGGGTTTAATGTATAGGGTAGATCAGAGGGACATAGAGGGTATAAGAGGGTTTAAGGGTTAAGGCTTGAGGGTCTAAGTTTGAGGGTAGAGGGTTGAGGGTATATGCAGGTTGAATGATTACTAGGGTTGAGGGTTGAGGGTTGAGGGTTGAGGGTTAATTAAGGGTTGATGGATTAAGGGTTGAGGGTTGAAGGATTAGGATAGAGAGCTTAGTAATTGGGTTTAAGGGTTTAACTAGGGTTGAGGGATTAGGGTCAAGGGTAGAGGGTATAATATGGTTCAAGGATTAGGGTTTAAGGTTGAGGTTAGAGGGTTGAGGGTATACGGTTGACGAATTAGGGTTGAGGGTCCAATATTGTATAGGCCAGTAGAGGGTATAGGGTATATGCAGGTTGAGGGATTACTAGGGTTAAAGGTCCAAGGTATAGGGTAGAGGGTATAGGGATTATGAGGGATTAGGGTTTAACTAGGGTTGAGGGTAGAGGGTAGAGGGTTGAGGGTTAATTAAGGGTTTAATGTATTTTTCTCCAATTTTTTGAAAAAGTTGGCGCTATATATTTTACATTGAAGGTGTATCCTATTTGATGAAGACAAATATGAAACTGTCAATCGATGGTTGATATCAGACTGTCGACCCTTGAAACTATTTGGTCCATTGATACCCTTTTCTTGATTTTATCACATTATAATAATACTTTCCCTACAAAAGTTTGCCCCGCGCTGCATAATATCTGATACGGATTGCATATAATTTATTTTTGCATGTGGTTAAAGTATTTTTTATTCTACTTTTTTACAGGCATGTAAATTTTTTTTTTTTGTGAGCCCTAAATTACCAAGCGCTAGACGAAATTACTTTTTATTCTACTAAATTGACTATTCTATCATTTTACTCCTTGCTTGGTATAAATTTACAAACCACTTGGTTAACAAAATACTCTATGCATATATATATTGCTTTTTTTAAGTATTTAATTATAAGGATTGTACTATTTTTTTTGGTATTTAATTATAAGGATTTGTCTTCTTTTTATTTTCTTTTCCATGTTAAAATTTTGAATAGGTAAACTGAACATTTAGTAATTATAATATTTTTTAGATAATATTAGTTGAGTTTTTTTAAAATTTTAAAACTATTTAAATACCTAATATAAATAAAAATTATACTTAATAATTCTAAAGTTTAAAATGGAAAAGAAAATAAAAATAATACAAATCCTTCTAATTAATTAAATACTAAACAAAAACACATTGAACGTCACCCTCATTTATACCAGGCGGGTACAACATTCCTGGTTGGTATTCTCGACAAGACTTTTCAGCAGCTCAAAGGGTGGCACATACGCATTAAAATGAATGCCATGAAAGGATGGCATTAAAATAAATTCCATGAAAGGGTGGCATTCATTTCAATCCAGCAAAGGTGGTGATCTCTGCATTCTGCATCTGCTAGAGTTTTCGTTCTAGAGGCTTCGCTTGGGTGAAAAAGAATAATGGAGAAGGACGTGAAGTATATAGTGTTTCAATCGGCCGAGGAGCTATCCACCTTTGGGAACAACACTCCAATTTTCCTGGATTCTTGTGTGAGTCAAGGAGGTTTCAAAAAACTCATGGACCAGAGGCTCAAATGAATTCTTTTGGAGTTTGATCCCTTGAAGGTGGCCATGGTGAAAATGGTTTTGGTTCGAGAGCATGTGGCCTACAGTGAAACAATTCAAGCTAATTCCCACATAGTCTCTTTTTTTCTAATGTCTTTGCTTGATCAAAGCACCCCAAAAACCTGGTTCAGGAAATGATGAGGAAGTTATTCAATCCTAATCTCCTGGGTGGCATGGATGAGGTTATTTCAGCCTCTATTCTTGACTCTGGGGTGCCTCATCTAAAAGACTTGGAAATGTTCAAAACTCTTGGTGCAGTGGTCCAATTTTTTTCACTTCTATTAGAGCTGAAACGAATGGCACTAGTCAGGTATCAGATGGTGGTTGCAGTTGGGGTGGAGTATTTGAAAAAATCTCTTGAGCTAGTGGATACTGAGGGTGTGGAGTGGTGTTGGAATTCAATGACTTCACCCATCTCAATGGCTTCCTGTGACCTTTGGATTGTGGTGGGATGGTGTTGGTTTTTTTGGCTTTTGCGATCGTTAGTGGCTCCTGGTGGTGGTTCGGTGGTTCTTGGTGGTGGTGGCTCAAAATTTGGGTTGTCTTGATGCTAGGTTCGTTTAGTTTTTTGGTGATGTTTTGGTGGTTGTCTTGGCCTCTGGTGAGGCTCAAAATTAGGGTTTCATGAATATTCTTGCATTGGAAGACAATCTATAATTTTTTGAATTTTGATTAATACAATATCCTGCTATTTTTGGTGGCTGTAAGTGACTGTATTGTTGGCTGTTAGCCTGTTGTAATCTTTTTCTCTCTTTTGTCAACCTTTGTTGCCTCCTTTTTGTATTATTTACATTGTTTCAATTAAAAAAAATTAAATACTAAACAAAAACAATATGTATATGCAAAAAGAATGTACATTATAATTCCCATTCTCAGTATATTAGTTGAGTTTTTAATTTTATTTTTAAACTGTTTAATTATGAGAATTGTTTTTCCCGTAATTGGAAATTATAATGTACATTATTTATTTTACATTATAATTTTATTTGAAAATAATATATATGAGATTATTTGAAATTATTTTTTACAAATTAAAAATGAAAAATTACAAATGAATTAAATAAAATAAAATAAGGGATTTTTTATAAGTACAAGCATTAATGAAGGGCAGTTTGAGCTCAAATTTTAATGATGGCCTAGAATACAAAGCTAGGTATGCAAGACGGCATCGTTGGAGCCTTAGGAGATAAAATTTACATAGCAATTACAATGAAGTGAAGTCCCTACAATAATTTCATGTTGACCGACTGCATCTAGTTATCGATCATTTAAGTCATGAGTTGAGGCATTAAAATTGTTCTTTGTACTGGCCCCGAGTTCTAAGTTAGTTGGTCATCATGTATGGTTAATCATTTAAATGCTCCCTAAAGTCGGGCCATAATATTTTTCAATTGACTTACATTTAAGCCATCCTACATAAGGCAATTCAAAGGAGTGTGGTAAGGCAGTAAACAATAAGAAGATAAAGCATACACCACTATACCACTAGGAGGATGAGCAACATATGCGATAGAGTGGTGTACACCGCAACCCCACAACAAGAAGTCTTGAGCAAGGTGGTAGAGCGGTAAGCATGGAAGATAAGTGGACACCGCAGTACCACATAAGGTGATTCAAAGGAGTGTGGTAAGGTGGTAAACAACAAGAAGATAAAGCATACACTGCTATACTGCTAGGAGGGTGAGCAACATATGTGGTAGAGTGGTGTACATCACAACCCAGCAGCAAGAAGTCTTGAGCAAGGCAGTAGTGTGGTAAACATCATAATGGAAGAGCAAAACACTACCATACTGCAGCAGGTATAATAAGAGACGGCAGTAGTATGGTAATCATAGCATCATTACAATTTATAGCAATAAATTCCCTCACACATGCTTCAAAATTAATTTCAAGGATTTGAGCTTGTTGGGAAACTATCTAGTGAGGAATTGGTATTAATATTGATACGACTAAATATCGTGCCCTCAAAAGCAAGTGAATTTTCCTAAGACTGTGCTCAGTTGAAATGCATTATTGTGGATGTAGCTAAGGACATCAAGAAAAGGAGCTATGCGAAAGATGAGCATTCGGGTAAGTGCACAAATAACCCTCTAAAGAAGCTTGATTGGTGTAGTATTTGGTAGAGCTCTATTATTTGAAGTCATAGTAGGAAAATTTCAAATATGCCTCCTAAAAGAAAACAATTGGAATTAAAAGAAAGTAAGGCCAAAATTAAGGAAGAACCAAAGGTAAAGAAGACACCACTCCACCAATCTATATTAGATATACTTCCAGGATCAACCAAGGAGGGAAATAAGAAATATCTCATAGACACTGCACAAGGTTGTAGGGATGCTCTCATTCCCAAATCTGGGTGGGACTTATTTTGGTGTTTTTATAGTAAGAGAAATGAGAAGATTCCAGTGTCAAACCCTTGGATGTTGGATTTAGAAAAGTTGATTGTCCCAAATTTGTTTATTGATGTGGATTTTATTAGATTACTAGCCAAGCATTATCACTATGCAACCAAGACAGTAAGGGTTCCAAATGGATCAATATTGGTAGAGGTAACCAAAGTTGTTATCATTGAGTGTTTTGGATTAAACAAGAAGGCTTTGACCAAAATAAACCTATAGAAGAGCAGGGAAGATTATAAGAGGTTAAGAAGAACTTATAGAAGTGATGAGCTACCCCTATATATAAAAATAGGCATTAGTAAAAAAATGATTCCCATTTCCACTTCCATTATTGAACCATTCACTGTGACAAATTTTCAATATTATTTTGTGAATACATATCTAGCTCTGTGCCAAGTACTAGGGGTGGATGCTCAAGATAAAATGCCAATAATCCTAATGATGATGGCCATGAGAATTTAAAACCCTAAGACTAATATTGACTATGACTTTGCTTCATACCTTTATAGGGCATTGGATGATGAATTCTCACAATTCAAAGAGGATAGAGCACCGATTACATTCAAATACTATTCCTTACTATGCCATTTGATACTATACCAGAATCAAGACCATTGGACTAAATGAATGGACTTGGCTATAGTGGATGAGCAAAGGAACACCACACCTATCCAGAAGTGGTCCTATATTTGGGATAGTCGATGCAACAATTTAAGCTTTGATATATTCTATGAAGTCTTTGTGCACATAATCCTTCAAGTTCTTGGTTATTCAATGCCAATATTTCCAAACAAAATGCAACAATTGTTAAGACCTTTGGCCCTGAGAAAGAAACAGGTTCACACACATAATTTTGGTGATTGTTTCTTTTTCCCAGAAGTTACAATAATAAGAACTATGGCTGCCTTGCTGCTCCACACATACTGCAAAAGTTTGTGCCCCTCATATTATTATTTCTTGAATTTATGTGGCAAATGATGTGGATGGAAAAGGATGTAATGCACAAAGAAAAGAAGGGCACATTTCTGCCAAACTTAACCAAATGTGGAGACTAGGCAGTAGGCTCAGATACATTGGAGGAGTTGCAATATTACTTGAAGACAAGATACGCATTGGGTTTTGGAAAAGAAAGAGCATTTGACCCTAAAAATCATATGAATAACATAAGGCATAATCTTCTTACCAAAATGACAGTGGCACACGAAGTAAATTATGAGGAAGATGTGATAAGAAACTACCTTACTTTTCCAAAGGTGCCCCTCAAATGGAAGAAATGGGAGGTTATAATGAAGCTTGAAGGAAGGAAGAAGCAAAATGACAGAAGTTTCCCTTGCTATTTCATTGAAGAAAAAGACCCCATCAGGACGATCAATCGGATAATTGATAAAGTTGAGGATTTATATGCTAAAAAAGAAGTGTATCTTTAGGAACATGGTGGTAAGATAACTACAAAGCACACCCTAGACACAGCAACAGAGTCTCCCATGGAGCAATTTCCTCCCAAGAGACAAAAGACACAAAGCATTAAGCCATTGGTACCTTATGAGGAGAGTGAAGGGGTGGGAGATACTAAATATGTGGCCATTGTATTGCAATCATTAAAGGGTGATATTGAGGTTGATCATCCCATCCATGATACTAGCACCCATAGGCATGAGGAAAGGATGGATGATGCAGAAAAAACAAGTGTAGAGATACATGAAGATGAGAGAAATTTCTGCCAAGAGGTTTATAGAGGATGATGATTTCATCAAGACTCTAGAGTTTAGGGATTTTTGGACAAAGATGAAGATAAAATAAATTGAAGAGAAAATGGAGTCAGATGAAGTGGGAATTGAAGAACTAGAAAAGAATCAAATGGTGGCACGGACCTTCAATGAATTGAGGGTTGACCACATTGACATTAGCCCTCAAAAGGCTAGAGAGATTATTTTGAAGAGCAACATGCTCATTTTTCCTGGGTTGGAATTAAAGAAAATGTTTTTACTTGATCAAGTACAGGCTCAAGAAGATCCAATGTTAGTTGCAGAGTTTGACTCTGATGGAGTAAGTGGAACTAGGTATAACCCCAAAATTGAAACCCTGGCCATTTGGATCAAGAAAAAAAACACACAGAAGCCTAAACTATTGGATGTAATATAGGGAATGAAAGGGGCAGCAATGGTAAGAACAATACAGGACACCACCCCTTTAGAGGAAGCCATAATGACCGTGCACTCATCCATGTTCACTCATGCTACTGTTAAGGGATTGGAGGACATATTAAAGGAGTATGAAAGGGAACAAAATTTCTTAAATGATGAAGTTAATAAACTATTTATGGAGAATGCCAAATTGAAAGAATAGTTAAAAGGAGCGGGAACTTCACAAAGCAAGGAGATAGTGTTATATAAGCCTCCTAGTGCTCCATTAAATATTGTACAAATCATTTTGACTGAGCAAGAAAAGGCTCCTGAGAAGGAAGTGGATGAAATGGAGGCTTAGGATGAAGTAAAAAGGCAAGTTTCTGAAGTTATGGAAAAGATTCTTGAGTAATAAACTTGGTTATTGATAAACTGGATAGTGTGTATGACAGTTATAAATCAATTCAGCGAGAAATTGATCAAATAAAAGCACAAATGCTTGTATTGGACCCCCTATTTCAAAGGTGGAAGCCTATTCACCACACTCTATCTAAGTTATGCAGAGTTCTACAAAGGAGTCATGATGCTCCTACAACATTAAAACTAACTAAGCAAACAGTAAAAATGATTGTTGATGAATTTTAGTAAATACAAGGGGAGGATAAGAGGATTGTGGCATGAATGGATTCCTTCCATACCTTAAAACAATGGTATACACCAAAAATTGTGAAAGATGATGGTCAAGTAAGAGACTTGGATGAATGGAAGAAGGAATTTGGTCAGGTTATTCATAAGTGTTTAACCCATGTTCAAGGGGATAGTGACACTGGTCTTCACAGGCTCAATTTGATCATGGATGGATTGATTTCTCTTGATGCTAGATATTTGAAATTTGTCAATGATACAAAGGCACTATTGGATATTCGATGGAAGACACATCTTGCAAACATACCAAAGATCCAGGAATATTAGTGGCCATCAAATTTTAGGGTGTATCAATGGGAAGAGAAGTATTTGGCTTCAGATGAATAGGTAACTAAGGTGAGGGCATCTGGACATCTATCATGGAGAGGAAAGCTTTTCCAGATAGATGATCATGAGCTTTCTACATTGATTAAAGGAAACATACATCTAAAGTGTCTTAAGCCTTGTTATTTCTTCAATTATGCAAATTAATTAGTTGTTAGTAAAAGAAGTAGTTTTGAAGGGTCGTCTCTTTTTGTAAAAGGCCTGAATCTTGTTGCTTCCTATATAAATAGGAAACCAAGGCCAATTTTGAGAGGAACATCATATCATATTCCATTTTCATTTCCATTATATTAGGCATTAGTAAGAAGATAGATTGCACATTCCACCCATCCATATCATATCAAAGAATTTTGCTATATATGTACATATATTTGAAACAAAATAATGGAGAAGATTTCTCAGAATTGGTAATCTATTTTGGTGTTCAATTGTTGTGTTAAATTTCATGCTTATCTATCACTGTGATGTCTCCAAATTGGTTTCTTCAAGTTATTTAAATTCATAAGATTTATTAGGGA
Source organism: Sequoia sempervirens (assembly GCA_007258455.2). NCBI lineage: Eukaryota > Viridiplantae > Streptophyta > Pinopsida > Cupressales > Cupressaceae > Sequoia > Sequoia sempervirens. The sequence goes on from VDFB02000009.1 coordinate 45,427,557, forward strand.
ACATTTGTTGTTATTGTGTGATTATTTTGAGCTTATGAATGAAATAGAACATCTTATTATCAAATATTCTCCATGATTGTGTTATCATTATGTATTTTTTCTTATGTTTTCCATACTTATTTCTTCTTATATTTGAATGAATAGGAAACCAAGGCAAATTTTGCAAGGATCATCATATCATATTTCTTTTTCATTTCTGTTATAGTAGGCATTAGTAAGAAGATAGATTGCACATTCCACCCATCCATATCATATCAAAGACTTCTGCTATAAATGTATATGTATTTGAAACAACATAATGGAGAAGATTGCTCATAATTGGTAATCTATTTTGGTATTCAATTGTTGTGTTAAATTTCATGCTTATCTGTTACTGTGTTGTCTCCAAAGTGGTTTCTTCAAGTTATTTAAATTCAGAAGATTTATTAGGGCACATTTGTTGTTACTATGTAACTATTTTGAACGTATGAATAAAATAGAACATCTTATTATCAAAGATTCTCCATGACTGTGTTATCATTCTTTATTTTTTCTTATGTTTTCCATACTTATTTCTTCTTATATTCCAATGAATATCAGTTATTGAGCCTCACTACTATGCTTATGTGAATGAATATATTGATATAGTAAAGCATTTATTGTGGATGTTTTCAGTTACATGTTCAAAATTATGTTCAACATAAAAATGGAACTATTTAAAAATAATAAAGTTAACAAAGTTGCTTATTTAAATAATTGTGAGTTATGTGCATTAATATTTTATTAACTTTTGTGTCTTCACGAACATATGTTGATATAAAATGAATGGAAGAAGCATCCAAGTAATCATAATTTTTTCTGCCAACAATTCATACGAAAGATCGAACAATTTAAGGATATTGCAATAGGTAATTTGTATCAACACAAATAATATTACTGAAGCATTTCAAAGTTTGGGTCATAAGAATCATCCTTTTTTAAACATGGATTGTAAATAGTTCTAAAAATTTAGAAGTCTTGGTCATTAACATTATTGTCTGCTACAATGTCATCCAGTGTATCATTGTCAATGTTCATATGTTCTTTCAAGTATTTAATATTATCATCATCCTCATCTTGACCTACATCATCTTCATCATCATTGAAATTTGATTGTACACCATCTATATTATTAGCAGATCTGTATTAGGATCATCATTTTGTATACCATCCATATTGTTGTCTTCCATAACATCATCTAACTCTGGATTGTTGTCTTCTTGTGCCTGAACATGGCCATCTTCAACATCATCATGCATGTCAATTTCTTCAATGTTCTCTAATCCCTCTCTCTCATTTTGTTCGCCATCATTGTTTTGCTCAGTATCCACTAATGTTTCATCAAATACATGCCTTAATCTTGGATCATAATGTATGACAAACATCCATTTTGGGTCCAAAATATCTTCATAGAAAAATACCTGCACATGAACGAAATACATATATTAGAAGTATGTTATAACAATTTTATTGATTAATAAACACATGTATATACTCGCAATAAACTATGAATTAATAGATTAATGATCACTACCACTTCTTTTTTGAGTTAAAGAAATACCTACTCACAATGAATTGGTAGAACATAAGACTCCTTATCCTCTGGTAGAAAGCATGAGGAATCTATAGAAAACAATCCACTATGGGTATCATGTCTTCATGTCCTCTCAAATCCTTCATACCATCTACACTTAAAAATACAACATTTAAAAGAACAGTAATCCAACACAATAATTTCTTGTATTTTCCCAACATATTGTAGATTCCCTTCAATTATATTCTTATCTTTTGAGCTTGATCAACTAGATTGCTTGAAGTCAACCATGATACCACAATCGAAGGATCGCCTCTTTACATCTACAATTTCTACACGATAATGTCGACCATATGCCCACATTGCTGGATATTTCCTCACCTATGAAAGACCATTTATTTCGATGAAAACAAATATAATGACGAATATTAAAATAGTTAATAGTGTCAAAACTGTAAGGCAACAACATTTTTCAAAATTCCAACTGTACCTTTCTTTCACATCCTCTAGACATGTTGATTTCATCTTCTGTTATGTTTGAATTTGTACCTACATCTTCTATTTGATTTTGAATTTGTTCAGTAACCCATTCTAGTGTGCAATCTTTGCCCCATTCCCAAGCAGATCAGTGGGAATTGGAGTATTCTTTGGGTTCGATCTCTTAAACTATCTGCTTGCTTCTAACACTTCTCTCTTTTTATCATACAGATCAATCCATTTGTTCATAAAGTCCATGTGGTACAGAATGAACTTGTCAAGTATAGAAATTTTGTCTACACCTATTACATGTCAACATGTTTATTTCAAACTCCAAATGTCATGTTGTTAATTTGACAAATAAATTATAGAGTAAATTAATGATTGCAAGAAAAACAACCACACTGATCGTGAATTTACTTACTAATTTCTACTTCAACACCATTAGATTGTGGTTTTTCTCCATCAACAATATCTGATGCTCGTTCTTCATCCCAGACACATGGCCCATCTTCAAAATCCTTACCAAGGAATTCACACAGGAAGAAAAATGCTTCATTCAATACATACCCTTCAACCATGCAACCCTCTAGATGTGTCTTTTATCGGACATATCTTTTAAGAGTTTTCATATACCTCTCAAAGAAAAACATTCACCTCATTGATACGACACCTACCAATTCAAAGTCATCAACTAGGTGTATAAGTAAATGGACTTGTAGGTCCATGAAACTTGTAGGGAGCTCCTTCTCAAATACACCTACAATTTCTGCAATTTCCTTCTTCCACTTTGGCACTTCAGATTCGTGGATCTCCTTGGAGGTCACCCACCTAATATAAGAATAGTAAATTAGTATGAACCTTTAGTCATAAATTAAAATGAAATATAATATCTATATGTCTCTCACATATGAACATTTCATTTAACCACATACCTTGTAAATGTTGACAATTGACTTATGGCATTCCTTAAGTCAACTGTAAGACAAGAATCCCCCCTAATTGCCAATAGCATGATATGCTATCAAACACATTTATGAAAAGGTCATTAGTAATTTTTTCTCACACAACAAAATATCAAAATATATTTAGTACTTAATCAATGTTACCAATAAATGTTAAATGATGATATATAATACCTTCATTAAATTATGAAAATCATGTATTTTAAATCATGTGATATGTCAATCAACTGTAAAAGCTTTAGAAAATGATGACCCATAGCCAGTAGGTGTCCTTATTGAACGGATGACATTTTTTAGCTGGTCTAGCTCTTTTTTTCTCAAAATCCATGGAGCTTCTGCATATGTTTCATTTTCCCTACTTGGCTACAAATGTTTTCTATCAAATTTGGTATGCGAAAGAGCAATATCTCTCCTCGAAGACAACGTGTCCTTCTCTTTGCCTGATATATGTCAAAATATAGAATCTGAGACATTTTTGAAGATTTTCTTAGGATCTAATAGGTGAGATATTAATAGATCCTTCCAGTAAGGAGCTCATAAAATATGGATTTCCTTTTCATTCCTTGTGGCATATGAACTACAACTTGTTTTGGTTTTTCAATTGAATCACCTCGATCAAAAAAATCCTCCCAAGCTTTCAATTCAGCATCTTCATACTTCTTAAGCCAATCACCTAGACCCATAATCATGGGAGGGTCTCTATTTTCAACCTTTCCATCAAATTGATTCTTCTGGCAATTTCTAAACCTATGATCTAGTGGTAGAAAAACCTTGTTTGTGTACATAAATTTATGTAGATCTTTAGAATACCACCCTTGAAATTGTTTTTCACATCTTGGACATGAAAATATCCCCTTTGTTTGAAGCCCTGAAATTCAACAAGTAATGTTAATAACATCAAAAAAATAGTATAAAACTAAATATGAAAGTTGGGATGAAAATAAATTATGAGCACAAATATGTAAATATTTTATCTTACCAAAACAAACACCAAGTCCTGGAAAATCATGAATAGTCCAACATAGCACACCATACAACATGAAGGACCTATTTGATGGAGGACGTGATATGTCATACATTCTTATGCCTTTCCATAGCAGTTGCATCTCAGCAATAAAAGGTGCAAGATAAACATCCATGTTTTTAACTTGATGTTTTCCTAGAACAATGAGATTCAGCATAAGGTGCTCCTTTCTAACACCCATCCATGGGGGAATATTGTATACTATCAATCCGACTGGCCAAACACTATAATTTGAGCTTAGGAAAGAGAATGGGCACACTCCAATTGCAAGACTAAACCTAATACTATGGGGTTCATCTTTGAATTTTATTGGCCATTTTTCCTCTGTGTTTCATTGCTTTGGAGTCGGCTAGAATTTGCATGAATCCATCTTTACTCTTGTTCTTTGCATGACATTCCATCAATTGTCCAAGTGACTTGCAACGAAACATTCGTTGAAGTCTAGGTATAATTGGCATGTGATGTAAAACCTTCTTTGGAACTGTAGGACCTTGTACATCTGTACGATATCTCTTCTCTTTCCATGCAGGGCATTCTACCTTGTTCTGATATTCATCTCTATATAAAATGCAATCATTTTTACATGAATGAATTTGCTTATATTTAATCCCCAACTCAACCAACAACAGACGTGCCTCTCTGCAAGTTGATGGCAACACATTATCTTCAGGGAATATTTTAGTTTTTAGTGCCATGTAAGATTGCCAAAGATTAAATCAATTGAATGTTTGACTTATGATGAACATGTTTAATATGTCAATCTATACTAGGACTGTTTATATACAATATATGGTTTTAAAATCCCCTTAAATAAATATAAACGAAGTCGATGAATGTTTACGAATTGTGTACACCAATTGACACTGCAAAGTAAGAAATAGATTTCAACTCACTTCAGTAGGGTAGTGAATCCTTTGTCTAACCAACCAAATAGTGACTTGATTTCTAATAATATTAATGTGCATGCCAATTGTGAGGTTCTACTTGCACCCGATTTGAACACGGGTGTCTTTGTTGCTTCCTTGATGGAGTCTTTCAGGTTGTTATCATCAAAATTACATTGGTGGTATTTACCCCTGCTATCATTGTTATTGTCAGCCATATGATCATTATTGCAATCATTATTTCCATCCCCAAAGAAAACTATAAACATTTCATTCAATCCTTATTCATGCACTGCATTTTCCCTATCATGATCATCACCATTAAGGCTAGGTGGCATCTCTTCAGTGTATGCATATCTCATCAGCTCTTCAAATTTTTCAAGTGGTAGAAATCTCTTCAAACTTTCTCTTTTCACCCTAGTAATATTTAAAGGATGGTTTGGATCATCCCGTCCAAATCTTAATAACCCAGTTGGATCATGGGTATTAGTATGTGTTTCATCAACATCTTCTACCTATCAACAAATGAAAGCATTATTTAATGTTTTCCAACAATTGGATAAATCAAAAATGTATCAATTTCAAAGAAATATAATCAAATATGGCTTAAAAAATATAAATATAAATTGTATGAACATATATACATCAATTGAATAATGGAACATTATTTTATAGACTACCTTTTTTATACAATAATTTAAATAAGACACAATTTTGACAACATAGTTTATAAAACATCAGTCCACACTCATGTATTATTCTGTGGTTTTATGCCCTTAAGAACATCCTTAGGGAGACCTTGTTCTTCCCTTTTCTTTCGCGCAAGAGTGTGTTTTAAGAAGGGGTAATCAATCAATAACTCATCCCCAATGGTAAGGTCCTTAATAGCCTCAACCATTATCAATCTATCAACCTCTCTTTCCATATCTCCATCTTTATCATTTATAACCTCAACAATTTGACAATTCGATCTTACATTAGGGTCCCTTCCCTTACTACTATTTATAAATCCTGCAATATTTTTGTCTGTGTATGCACGTCCATCTATATACATAAGATGACCTCTATTAATTTATTTTCCACTTTCCAATTGGAGATGATGTGTATACAACTTTGAATTTAGACCATATGTTGACATGTTAGGCTTATATTCTGCTAGCTTTCTCCATTCACCACTGTAATATGATGAACCATAATATGGCATTAAACTCCTAGTGGTTTGTTCTGAATTATTTCTATGTTTAGATCCCACATGTACATTTTAGAAAATAAAGAGGCCTAGATTCACTTCATGAATATTGGAGGGTTGTATCATGTAGCTGTATCCCCAAAATTGAAACACCTCATACACTCTAGGTAGTTGTTGATCATTAGGCCAAGCGCAATATAGTCGACGATCAAATGTCTCTTTGTAAATTGATCTCAAACTCAGGGACAAGTCATCATCTCCATCACATTCATTCTCATAGGGTATGTAGTCCACCTTCCCCCTATCTTTAAGCAAATTATGCATCTTTAAACCAGTTCTTGTTCTATGACTTGTTTTCATCAATTCCTCATCTTCTGAGCTAGTATATTGGCACATATTTTTGTTAGATGTATCATCTGATAAATGATCATTTCCCTCTAGGTTGTAAGTTGGTGATCTAGGAAACTTTAAACCAAGAAATTTATCCTACAAGTATCCATTGAGAAAAAAATAGTTATTTAAATAATATAAACAATGTTTAAATGAAGTATACATGTTATTTATATCAAATTAGAAAATTCCTTACCACAATTCCTATTGGATTTGAATCGATTGCAGGAGGCATACTACTGACTAGAAGCTCATCATATATGTAATGTCTTTGTACAATTGCTCATTTGAATTGTTTCTTTCCACGACATACAGAACATCCACAAACAACAATTTTCTCAAAGTATTCATCCCATGTACTATAGTCCTGACCAACCTCTTGTTCAGTGCAATCATCTATTGTGTCTGAAAGATCCATTGTCATATCCTCTTCCACCCACTCATCTACGTGATTTAATATTTTTCGGTCCACATCCACATACATATCTTCTTCTTTTGGTAGTTGAACACTCAGGCTCTCCATTTGCTCCAATCTCCATCTAAAATAATCAACAACATGCATTAATTTATGTCAAGATTGGATAATACATTATAAATTTCAATAATATTGTGAAAAAAGATGGACATATCACAAAATTCCATCAGATCATTTTTTCCTAAGTTAAGTCAAAATTTGAGTACCTGATGTCTTGCTTCATCCATTCTATCCTCATTTGATATGACACGATATGTTGCCATGGCCTCGTCTTGCCCCTATAATACACAACATAGTAAATAATGTTTACTACACCAATTATATCATTTCAACGAATATGCTATCCAACACAAAACCTCACTTTAGTCATATATTTTCTCAAAGTATTCATCCCATGTACTATAGTCTTGACCAACCTCTTGTTTAGTGTAATCATTTGTTGTTTCTACATGATCTGTCATATCCTTGAACACCCACTATTTTCTACGTGATTTAACAGTTTTAGGTCCACGTCCACGTCCTCTTTTGCTAGTTGAATGCTTAGTCTCTACATTTTCTCCAATCTCCATCTAAAATAATCAACAACATGCATTAATTTATGTCAAGATTGGATAATACATTATAAATTTCAATAATACTATGAAAAAAGATGGATGTATCACAAAATGCCATCAGATCATTCTTTCCTAAGTTAAGTCAAAATTTGAGTAGCTGATGTCCCACTTTAGCCATTGTGTCCTCATTTGACATGACACGATCTGTTTCCATGGCCTCGTCTCACCCCTATAATACACAACATAGTAAATAATGTTTAGTACACCAATTATATCATTTCAACGAATATGCTATCCAACACAAAACCTCACTTTCAACATATATTTGACATATATTTCAAACTTTAGATGACTCATCTAGTTGTATAGGGGTCATTTCTGAGTTCACAAATCTAACGTCTATTAGTTTTGCACCCACAAAATTGACATGGGATAAGGAATAGATAAAATAGGGAACCATGATTGCTCCCTTGGTACATATGAAGATGAAGTCAATTTAGGATCAATTTATTTATCAACTTCCAAGCAAAATACATCATTTTGCACTGTTAAGTGCTAAATTAGGTGCACTTTGTGTTTCCTTTTGCATCCCAAACAAATTACATTTTTTTTGTTGGAAGGCGGTGCTAAATTAGGTGCACTTTACTATGCTGACTATAGCGTTGACTACTGAATCAAGAACAAAAATTTAAAACTTCCTGCATCAAGAAGGAATAGATGACAGGAGAAAAAAGTAGCGCAAAGGAAGAGAGGAGAAAAAAGGGAAAAACAACACAAAGGAGGGCTACAAGCAAGTAGATTAGAAATTTGATTTAGTTCAATGCGACACCATAGGTAAGGTTACAATTTATTTTTTTCATTCCCACAAATATTTTTTGTTTGGATTAAATGGAGAGATTATGAAGAAAGGGTTGTGAATATTGTTTTTTTTACACATGAATCGTTCAAGTCTCATGTGGTTGCAAAGGAGGAGGGTAAAATTGTAGACATTGCATTATTTCCTCTATGTTCAAGAGCTCAGTGAACACATTTTTGAAACCCCAATGCTCCGGTTCACTTATCATTCCCATCCCAAGCTTTCGTTTTCTGATTCAATTTCTTGGACCTTCCTTCCATAAAAAAGTAGTTGAGTGCTTTCAAGACAAGTCATTAAACTACATCTGCCCCACTGCGGCCAGGTCTTGTGGGAATAGAGGTTGGTTGAGACAATATGAGGAGATAGGGCTTTTGAGATGACAAATGAATAATAGATCATTTCCTCAATTTTGTGAGACCTTTGGGCTTAAATTAGCTATTACTAATTTTCACTTATTCTTTTACATAACAATGAGCTCGTGGTTTTGAATTGATTGTGCGCACACATTCATTTTATTTCTAATCAGTGGATGTGACTCAAGCATGGGACCTATCAGTGTTAACTCTCAATAAAACCACACTCCACGCCCTTTTTATCCCCCAAAGATTACCATTCTATACAGCTGCACAAGCGTTGATTTTTTTACAATACATTTGTTTCATTTTGCATATATTTATATCCTTTCAAATATATTTATATTTTATACAGGTGCACAAGCAATTGATTCATAGGAATTTAAATCCAAAAAGAGAGTCATTTAAGGTAAAACTTTCATACCTAGCAATGTGTACTTCGTTTTCCTCCACATAATAGACGAAAATAATTTGCCCTAGGTCGCCTCAAAATGTCAAGCGATAGAGGGAAGAGAACAAAGGGAGAAAACTCTGGCCACAATGAGGTAATTCATTGTCAATTTATAGATTTGTAAATGTTTCCCTTGTTTCTTTCATTTTTACTTTTCAATTTTTTATTTTTAAATCTAAAAGATGAAATTTATTATATATATGGGGACATGTGACTAACAAAGATAAAGAGGCATTGGCTTCCATATTGGGGGCAGAGGCAGTGAACAATTTGGATGATGAATGCTAGACAATGCTTTCCAGATACATAGAAAACCGATCTAGTGAATCCCCTCAAACATTGCAACCAAATCAACTATGTCAAAGGGAATCAATTGATTCCCCAAGCAGCCTTGGATTGAGCAAAAGATCTAGGAGGAAATCAATAACAGTAAACTCTAGGAGTGTAGATCATGGAGCAAATGCTTCCACTATCCCACCCACTCCTGGAACATAGACTTCTTCCACCACGCAAAGTTTTCATTCTTGCATTGGTACCTACAATAGGAAGATAGAACACAATGTGGTTTCAGGGGAAGTCTGAATGACAGATGCTAGAAAATGGTTTGTGAATAGGTTGAAGGAATCATTCCTTCAACCATTCAAAGACCATCTACATTTTCCATTCTCAAAGATACCCATACACCTACAAAAATTAGTTATCAATGACATGGAGACTAAATTTGGCACAGGTTGGTCTGTGAAGAAGGTAAAGTTGTGAATGTCTCAAAATTGCAAGAAATTTCAGTGCAATCAGACAAAGAAGATAAAAAAAATCCCTCCTAAGCTAAGGCTCAAAAAAAGGCCAATTGATGTAAGTGTCAAAGTATGGAAAGAGCTTGTAAAAGCATATGAGAATTTTGAAGCACGGAGGAAGTCCGATGAGGAGAGTACATAGGTTTTTGAATTTTCTCATAAGATTATATCAAATTTATTAAATGATTTTTAAATTTTATTTGTGCATAGTTAAATTGAATTAGTATATGTTTTAGGACAAGGCCTCCAAGGCTAGGCTTCAAAAACTTCGTTCCACGCATCACAGTGGCCAGAAAGGTTTACAGGCCTTGATCTGTAATTTTGTAAGTATATTTAATATGTTAAATGATATTTTTTTAATTCCCTAGGAAAAAGTAAATGATTGCATATTAATTAGTTTAACTAGTCCATGTGCCATGTTTTGATAGGAGAAATATGGTCGGCATCCAAAGCAATTTGAAAAGGAAAAGTTACAAAGCAAAAAGTGGGCTGATATTTTAATCTAGATGGAGAACAAGGTATCAATAGTTGACTTTCAATAACTTAGTTGGATATTGTTGTGTTAATATTTCAATTTTCATTTCTTGTGTTGATTTGATTATTGATGCATAGGATGAGTTCTAAAGTGCTTTTCTGTTGGCCCTAGATCCCACTCAATTGTCCCATTATTTCATGTTGAGGAAAAAAATATTGTTTTCCTTAAAGGGTAGTGGGTGACATTCATGCCTTATTTTCATCGCATCTTTTAATTAATGACCATTGTCTTTTAACATCTCTTAAGTGTCCTCATTTAAGTTATGATTTGTATCATTTGAGTAACTTAGTCGCATGTTGATTTGATTTATCTTCTTTTCTCTCAAACATGGTATCTCAAGGAGTGCTTCCTTGGTATCTCAAGGAGTGCTTCCTTGAATTCATGTTGTCATTCTACTAAATGATCCACATGCATCTTTTCCATCCTTCCTCATGATGTTGTCATTCTTTTAACATGTAAGAATGTTTTGATGCATCTTGGTAGGCATCCTATAGATTTAACACATCCTTCTATTCTACATCACTTGGCGTAGCTAACCGCCACTTAATTTGTCCATCTAATTTTTAAAAAGGCAGTAAATTCATGTCTTCCAAGTTAAAAAAACACCATAAATAAAGAAATCGGCAATAAAAAACCTACAACTTGATCTGATCAACATAGAGAAGCATGTAATACTATACCTCTTAACATTCAAAAGATAAATGGAATGTCCTTAACACCAAGTAGATCTATCCAAAAAATCTAACTAAAAAGACAAACGTGCTCCAACACAGAATGGCCTAATGGCTGGTTGTCATACAAGTCAAACTACTGAAGTAACAACACTAATCAAGTTAACATATATGAATCATTTGCATAAACAGATGAACCATTTATGTGCATGAATAAATAGTATAAGGATGTAGATGAACTCAATTCATCTGACTTTATGCCTCTTGGCAGGAATTCCTCTTGAATCTCTAATATCAAGTGCCTGAGACGTCCCTGTAGCTTTTACCTTTCATCACCACCTTTCCTCTTCACTATCAAACTCATCTCCTTTTTCTTTATCTGCATTTTTGGCTTCAGCTTCTAATTCATCCCATGTTTTACCTTCCTCCCCTTTAGAATCTTCTTCCTCTTCGTCCTCATCTAACTCCATAAGAGATTCATCTTTTGAACCTTCCTCATTTGATTTTGATTCCTCTTGTACATCAGAGGGTTCATATCCTTGATCTGACTCTTCTAAATTATCAAAATCAGAATCACTAGCTTCCATATTCAAAAATTCCCAACCACCATCTTCAATAATTTTTTCTAGATCATTAGTAATAATCTTCAAAATTGGTTGCCAGTTCAAGTTCATTTTGCTTTCATAATACTTTATATCCATGGAATTTAGCCATTACATGATGCCATCAAGCAAATATTGAGGAATGGTGTCAATGGGGAGTACATCCCACTTGAAGTCTTTGAAAACAATGGCCATATAAAATTCCTTTTTCCCAAGTCCTACTCTCTCAAGGTTAACAATCTCAATCTCACTAATAGTGATTACTAAGAAAGGTAATTCCACCAACTCTACCAAATAGTTTACTGTAGGAACAATAAAAGCAGAGGCTTTGAAAGGAACTCCATGAAAACCAAGCTCTCTAAATGGTGTACATCAAACTCTAGTTCAAAATCTTTTAGATGAGGTTGCTCCCATAGCTCTCTTACTTGCTTGACAAATCCTTGAAACTCTATATTGATATTATTTTTCCTGTCCCTCTCTTGCTATTCTTCCTCAATTTCATTAGGATCATACATTCACCTTCTTGCCCCTCCTAAATTTTATACCACACCCATTACCTCCACATAAAACTGGGCATCCTTGGTCTTCTTGGTTCCCACACCATGATATGGTTATGCAAATGAAAATGAAGCAAAGTAATCATCTCCTCCTCCGCTGGCTGGAGGAATGCATGCTTAATGTTTTGATACATGATATCAGCTCTCTCTTCTGCTCTCATGGTTGAATACTGAAATCCATTATGGTGGGCCTCCAGAGTTCCAGTCATCTTTCTTCCTCTTCCACCAAATGTTGGCTTGATCCACAAGTCTGTCAGCCTAATTGCCTTTGTTTTTGAAAGCTGAATTTTCTCCTAAGTCACCAATGTAGCTCTCTTTTCCTTTTCAGACTCTTTCATTGCTACAGGAAATTAGCACCTAATTGATTAACAATCTTAATCTCACTAATAGTGATTACTAAGAAAGGTAATTCCATCAACTCTACTAAATAGTTTACCGTAGGAACAGTAAAAGCAGGGGCTTTGAAAGGAACTCCATGAAAACCAAGCTCTCTAAATGGTATATCAAACTCTAGTTCAAAATATTTTAGATGAGGTTGATCCCATAGCTCTCTTACTCGCTTGACAAATCCTTGAAGCTCTGCATTGATTTTATTTTTCATGTCCCTCTCTTGTTGTTCTTCCTCAATTTCATCAGGATCATACATTGACCTTATTGCCCCTCCTAAATTTTGGACCACATCCATTACCTCCACATAAAACTAGACATACTTGGTCTTCTTGGTTCCCACGCCATGAAATGGTTATGCAAATGAAAATGAATCAAAGTAATCATCTCCTTCTCTGCTGGCTAGAAGAATGCATGCTTAATGTTTTGATACATGATATCAACTCTCTCTTCTGCTCTCATGGTTGAATACTGAAATCCATTATGGTGGGCCTCCAAAGTTCTAGTCATCTTTCTTCCTCTTCCACCAAATGTTGGCTTGATCCACAATTCTGCCAACCTAATTGCCCTTTTTTTTTAAGTTGAAGTTTCTCCTGAGTCACCAATGTAGCTCTCTCTGCCTTTTTAGACTCTTTCATTGCTACAGGAAATTAGCACCTAATTGATTAACAATCTCAATCTCACTAATAGTGATTACTAAGAAAGGTAATTCCACCAACTCTACCAAATAGTTTACCGTAGGAACAATAAAAGCAGAGGCTTTGAAAGGAACTCCATGAAAACCAAGCTCTCTAAATGGTACATCAAACTCTAGTTCAAAATCTTTTAGATGAGGTTGCTCCCATAGCTCTCTTACTCGCTTGACAAATCCTTAAAACTCTACATTGATTTTATTTTTCTTGTCCCTCTCTTGTTGTTCTCCCTCAATTTCATCAGGATCATACATTGACCTTTTTGCCCTTCCTAAAGTTTGGACCACATCCATTACCTCCACATAAAACTATACATCCTTGGTCTTCTTGGTTCCCGTGCCATGATAAGGTTATGCAAATGAAAATGAAGCAAAGTAATCATCTCCTTCTCCTCTGGCTGGAAGAATGCATGCTTAATGTTTTGATACATGATATCAGCTCTCTCTTCAGCTCTCATGTGGTGCAGGAGCACCTGGCAAAGTTCAAGGTTTATTGAAGTTTTGTTTGAAGTTCTTATTTTTGGTTTTGTTGTCATAAGGTCATGTAGACCATCTAGTTTTGAGCTTAGTGGTGATTTTTAACTTTGGGAAAGAAGTTGAAGAATGCAAAATAGTTTTATAACATCATTTTGATGAATGGTAAAAAGTTGCCAAAGTTTGCAAAACACAGTGGATTTTATAAAGGTTGCTTTAGGTCATCTAAAAGGCTCGACCCATGAAGCTCAACTACTTGGGAAGCCTATTTAAGGCATGACTCGACCCTGAGGCAGGGTTGGAAGGATTATTGTTGAGTGACATTTCCGAAAATTGGAAAAAACAGCGTTCAAAGACAGTTTTTCCTGTTCTTTGCGTTCATCTTGAACTTTAATGGATTAAATCTACTGTTATTTTGTTGGTAGTATGTAGTGTTAGATTTTTCAAGCTTGTTGTACTTTCCATTTACCTTTGTAAATCATTTTTCATCTTTTACTTGTACATAGTTTGTTTTCAACTTTTTATGGCCTGTAACAGGCAGTTTTGAAATAATGGAGTCCTAGAGCACCTTCCCATTGTACAAATTGTACGGCCTCTTGGTATTTGTGTCTAGGCTCCCTCTTTGTAAATATGGTATCTTGTAGGGTTTGTGGCAGTGCAGGAGTTGCAAGAAAAGCTTTGCCCTAGGCGAGCCAGTGCAGGTCCGGTTGGGGCAGACTTGGAGAAAAAGTTGCATATCTTGCAGGGGAAGAAAGATCTTGAAGAAATTATTTCTTGTGAATTTTCTTGAGGGTCTTGGCTATGCATGGTGATAAGGAAGATCCTTTATCAATTCATTTGAGAGGACTTTCTGACAGTCTTAAATCAGCCTGAGAAAGCGAAGGAAACCCTAGCTTCTTGACCATTTTGGTGTCTGGACAGCATACGGCCTGAGCAGGCTTGAAACCCTAAAAATCTTGGAGGTGAGGGCATGAGAAACACAACCCCTAAGCAAAGAACCTAGGTCCTTTGGTGGGTTTAGGAGAGAAAATCATTTTACCCCTGTTTAGAGACCTAATTGAGGGCTCAAGGCTACTAGCCTTTCAAACCCTAGGGAAGGAACCTTGAGAAAGCGATGGAAAGGTGGAAGCTTGTGGTTGCACAAGGACCCTAGATAGGCCATTTTGAAGTTTTGAACACCTTCAAACCCCTGCAAGAACCTTGAAGAAGGTTGAGGTTATTTGGCCTTTAGGGTAGATTAAGGGCCAAAGGAGAGAACATGAGGCAGCACCAAGGTTGGTTGGTAGAAGAGAAGCATGTTGATAGGAGAGGGGTTGGTCTGACAAACCAGGGGCATCTAGTCACGAGTAGGGGCCTATAGGTTAGATTGGTGGAGCCAAGCACCAACGAGGTCTTATAAGGAAAGACCTACAGTAGGAACTAGTGATTGGTTCCTTCAACCCCACTCCCTATCATATTGGTATCAGAGCAGGTTAAAGATTTGGGAAAGAATATTATATGTTAGAGGTTGAGTCCAGTGATTCTTTCACCATGGTGACCAATGTAGAACTGGCTAAGATGGTTGAAGGACAAGAAGAAGATAATAAACAATTGAGGGAAAGAATAGCCCAACTTGAGGAAGCAATGAAGAATGCACAGTTTGAGGGAAGAGTTCCAAAAGAAGAAGAGGTTGCAGAGGAAGATAAGACCCCTGAACCTGACCCTGTTTTGTAGGAGGAGGCTTTCTTGAAGGCATTGAAAGCCTTGAGTGGAAAAGCACTTGAAGGCATACCACTTTTTAGTGGAAAGATGGAACTTGATTTAGTCATGGACTGGATAGAAGGCATGGAGAATCACATTGAGTGTGATGGAGTCACTGAAGCACAGAAGGTGAAGGTTGCTAAGTCAAGATTGAGAGGATCAGCCTTGACATGGTGGAAGTTTATTCAGACAAAGAGGGAAAAAGAAGGCAAACAGCCCATATCAACTTGGAAAGGAATGGTTGCTAAGGTAAAGGAAGCCTATATGCCAGATGACTATGAGATTCAGTTGCACAAGAAGAGGCAAAGTCTAAGGCAGAAAGACCAAGATGTAAACACTTATACTGAATAGTTTCAAAATCTTTGCATGAGATCTAATGTGACAGAGGATGAGAGTCCCAAAGTGGATAGGTATCTTAATGGCTTTAAATGGAACATCCAAGAAGAGATGGCTCTTTTGAGTCCTAAAACAGTACATCAATGTTATCAGTTGGCTATCAAGATTGAGGAAAGGAACAAGAGGAGACAAGATCAGTCTTCTAAGGGCAGAGGCAAAGGTAGAGATCAAAGAGGATAGCGTGGTGGTTACCAAGGAAGAGGCAGTGACCAAAGAAATCAAGGAGAATCAAAACTCACTGAGCATGGAGGTGAAACATCTTCAAGAGGAGGATACAACAGAGGAAGAGGACCTCAAGGAGGTTCAAATAGAGGAAGAGAAGCAGGCAAGAGTAGTTCTTATTTTGCAAACATGAAGTGTTATCATTGTAGCCAACTAGGTCACCCTGCTTATAGATGCCCAGAGAAAGCTTCCTCATCAAGCAATGAAAAGAGAGTGGCCTATGCACAAGAGGACACCATGAGTCCTAAAGCATCTGAAATCAGTCATATAGAATCTGAGGTAGGAGAGAATCTGATGTTTAATAGAGTTTTGATCAGGCAGCCAGTCAAAGAGGAACCTAAACAGAGAAGAGCTCTTTTTAGAGTAAGGTGCAAGATACTTGGAAAAGTGTGCAAAGTCATTGTAGATTCAGGTTCAACAAATAATATAATCTCATAGGAGGCGGTAACTAAGCTGAAATTGGAGAAGGTACCTCACAATAACCCCTACAAGGTCACATGGCTGAACAAAGGGCAAAGTGTTTTAGTTAATGAGCAAGTAACAGTGGAATTTTCAATTGGAGGATATAAAGATAAGCTAGTTTGTGATGTATTACCCATGGATGCATGCCATCTACTACTAGGCAGACCATGGCAGTATGATAGAAGTGCCATTTATGATGGGAAAGAGAATACCATTTCATTCAAAAAGGATGGAAGAACCTTCAAATTGCAGTCACTGTCAGAGGAAGATGAAGGACAGTCCAAGACACCTAACATCATGTTAAGTAGTGGTAAGGAGTTTCTTAAGGACCTACACCAAGGGAATGAAGGGTGTGTGGTTGTGTTGTAGCCTAAAGAGGAAGAAAAGGCTGAAAAGATAGTCTTACCAGAAGCAGTCCAAAGGTTGCTTGATAAGTACAAGAGCATAGTCAGTGATGGTACACCAGCAACTTTACCACCAAAGAGAGCAATAAGTCATCAAATTGACTTCATACCTGGAGCCTCATTACCTAACAAAGCAGCATACAAGCTTACACTTGAGTAGAACCTAGAGGTAGCTAGGCAAGTGCAAGAATTATTGGATCAAGGCTTGATTCAAAAGAGCATTAGCCCATGTGCAGTGCCAGTGGTTTTAGCAACCAAGAAAGGAGGTAAGTGGAGATTTTGTACTAATTCTAGAGCAATAAATAGAATCACAATTAGGTATAGGTTTCCAATTCCTAGAATAGAAGACTTGATGGATTGCCTTGGAGGAGCACAGTATTTCACTAAGTTGGACCTCAAGAGTGGCTACCATCAGATCAGGATTAAGGATGGTGATGAGTGGAAGACAGCATTTAAGACAAATGATGGGTTATATGAGTGGAAAGTGATGCCATTTGGCCTCTCAAATGCCCCTAGCACATTCATGAGACTAATGAATGAAGTGCTTAAAGATTGCATAGGGATCTTTGTGGTAGTATATCTTGATGGCATATTGATTTTTAGTAAGACAATAGAAGAACACTTGAAGCATGTGGAGATGGTTCTTAAAAGGTTGCAAGAGGAGAAGTTTGCAATCAATCTTGAGAAGTGTGAGTTCTTCAAGCAGGAACTTGTGTACTTGGGTTTTGTAGTATCTCAAGGAACGTTGAAGATGGATCCAAGCAAGGTGGAAGCCATCCTAAACTGGCCCACACCAACCACAACAACAGAGGTAAGGAGTTTTCAAGGTTTGGCTCAATTTTATAGGAAATTCATAAGGAATTTTAGTGGCATATGTGCACCAGTCCTAGATACTATAAAAGGTGGTCTGAAAACAAAGTTTAAGTGGACTCAGGAGGCTGAGAAAGGGTTTGAGAAACTGAAACAAGAAGTGGCAAGTCAACCAATTCTATTATTGCCTAGTTTTGACAAGTTGTTCATAGTTGAGTGTGATGCAAGTGGAGTAGCAGTAGGAGGAGTACTTAGTCAAGAAGGTAGGCCTATGGCCTTCTTTAGTGAAAATCTCAATGAAGCCAAGCAAAAGTACTCTACCTATGATCTAGAGTTATATGCTTTAGTGCAGTCCCTTAGGAAGTGGAGGCATTATTTGTTACCGAAAGAGTTTGTGGTCTTTACTGATAACCAGGCACTTAGTTATATCAACACCCAAGAGAAGTTAAGTAATAGGCATTTGAAATGGATGGAATACATCCAAGCCTTCACATTCACTATCAAGCACAACAAAGGGCAAATGAACAAGGTGGCAGATGCATTAAGCAGAAGGTTGTTGACAGTCCAAGAGATACAACTGAAGAGCATTGGATTAGAGAGTTTCAAAGACCTCTATGGTGAAGATGAAGACTTCTCAGAGGCTTACAAGGTATGTTCTGATTTTGAGAATCACTTTCATAGCCAATATTCTGAGTATACATTGCAAAATGGACTGTTATTCAAGGGCAATCAGTTATGTGTTCCAAGAGGGTCAATGAGGGAAAATCTGATTCAAGAAAAACATAATGGCAGTCTTAGTGGGCATTTTGGTATCAATAAGACTTTAGAACTAGTGCAAAGGTTCTATTACTGGCCTAAGTTAGCAAGAGATGTCACAAAATATGTGGAACAATGTGTTGTGTGCATGAAAGCTAAAGGAGGAGCTAGCAATGCTGGTTTATATCAACCCCTGCCCATTCCTAACAGACCATGGGAGTGTGTGAGAATGGATTTTGTGGTAGGTCTTCCTAAGACCAAAATTGGTTTTGATAGTGTTTATGTTGTGGTAGACAGATTTAGCAAGATGAGTCATTTTATTCCCTGCAAAACCACTCATGATGCAAGCTACATAGCTCACCTTTTCTTCAAGGAGGTTGTGAGGATCCATGGCTCACCTTTAAGCATTGTTTTTGACAGAGATGTGAAGTTCATGAGTCACTTTTGGAAGACTCTATGGAGCAGATTGGGAACAAACCTATCTTTTGGATCAGCTTACCATCCTCAAACCGATGGTCAAATAGAGGTGGTTAACAAAGTGTTGGGAAATCTTTTAAGGTGTCTAACCAAGGAATATGGACAAACATGGGATATGGTTATCTCCCAAGCTGAATATGCTTACAATGACAGTGCCAATAGAACTATAGGGAAGAGTCCTTTTGAGGTTGTGTATGGGATGCACCCAAGAGGCATTTATGAACTTAGAGACCTTGGATCTATGGAGAATAGGAGTGGACATGCAGAAGACTTCAGTTAGACCATGAAGGAGATCTAGAAGCAGGTCAAGAAGATAGTTACTGAGGCTACACAAAAAGTGAAGGAGAAGGCAGATATGTCAAGGAAAGATGTGCAATTTCAAGTAGGGGACTATGTTATGGTCCACCTTAACAAGTCAAGGTTGTAGAAAGGAATGTCAACCAAGTTGCAGATGAAGAGAGTGGGTCCCTGCAAGGTATTGGCCAAGTATGGGCAGAATGCATACAAGGTGGAGTTACCTATTGATCTAGGGATCTCACCGGTGTTCAATGTTGCTGATTTGATCAAGTATAAAGGGACAGTCAAGGCTTTGGATCAGGATAGCAAGGATATCTTCAAGGACATCAGCAACATGTCCATACCAACTCCAAACAAGCTCCAAGCAGAGAAAATCTTGGAGTCAAGAGTGAAGAAGACTACAAGGCACAAGGTGTACATGGAACATCTTGTCAAATGGAAGGATAAGCATGAATCTGAAGCTACCTAGGTAGAAGAAGCAAACTTTAAGAAGCAAGGCATTTATATGTCTTTGATCTCTCCTAAATTTCCTTAGTTGTTTGAGCTGAGAGGGGGAGAATGGTGCAGGAGCACCTAGCAAAGTTCAAGGTTTATTGAAGTTTTGTTTGAAGTTCTTATTTTTGGATTTGTTGTCATAAGGTCATGTAGACCATCTAGTGTTGAGATTAGTGGTGATTTTGAACTTTGGGAAAGAATTTGACAAGTGCAAAATAGTTTTATAACATCATTTTGATGAATGGTAAAAAGTTGCCAAAGTTTGCAAAACACAGTGGGTTTTATAAAGGTTGCTTTAGGTCATCTAAAAGGCTCGACCCATGAAGCTCAACTACTTTGGAAGCCTATTTAAGGCATGACTCAACCCTAAGGCAGGGTTGGAAGGATTATTGTTGAGTGATATTTCCAGAAATTGGAAAAAACAGCATTCAAAGACAATTTTTCCTGTTCTTTGCATTCATCTTGAACTTTAATGGATTAAATCTACTGTTATTTTGTTGGTAGTATGTAGTGTCAGCTTTTTTCAAGCTTGGTTTTCTTTCCATTTACCTTTGTAAATCATTTTTCATCTTTTACTTATACATAGTTTGTTTTCAGCTTTTTCTGGCTTGTAACAGGCAGTTTTGAAATAATGGAGTCCTAGAGCACCTTCCCACCGTACAAATTGTACAGCTTATTGGGATTTGTGTCTAGGCTCCCTCTTTGTAAATATGGTAGCTTTTTGGGTCTGTGGTAGTGTAGGAGTTGCAAGAAAAGCTTTGCCCTAGGCGAGCCAGTGCAGGTCCGGTTGGGGCAAACTTGGAGAAAAAGTTGCATATCTTGCAGGGGAAGAAAGATCTTGAAGAAATTATTTCTTTTGAATTTTCTTGAGGGTCTTGGATATGCATGGTGATAATGAAGATCCTTTATCAATTAATTTGAGAGGAGGACTTTCTGACAGTCTTAAATCAGCCTGAGAAAGCTAAGGAAACCCTAGCTTCTTGACCATTTTGGTGTCTGGACAGCATACGGCTTGAGCAGGCTTGAAACCCTAAAAATCTTGGAGGTGAGGGCATGAGAAACACAACCCCTAAGCAAAGAACCTAGGTCCTTTGGTGGGTTTAGGAGAGAAAATCATTTTACCCCTGTTCAGAGACCTAATTGAGGGCTCAAGGCTACTAGCCTTTCAAACCCTAGGGAAGGAACCTTGAGAAAGCGATGGAAAGGTGGAAGCTTGTGGTTGCACAAGGACCCTAGATAGGACATTTTGAAGTTTTGAACACCTTCAAACCCCTGCAAGAACCTTGAAGAAGGTTGAGGTTATTTGGACTTTAGGGCAGATTAAGGGCCAAAGGAGAGAACATGAGGCAGCACCAAGGTTGGTTGGTAGAAGAGAAGCATGTTGATAGGAGAGGGGTTGGTCTGACAAACCAGGGGCATCTAGTCATGAGTAGGGGCCTATAGGTTAGATTGGTGGAGCCAAGCACCAAGGAGGTCTTATAAGGAAATATCTAGAGCAGGAACTAGTGATTGGTTCCTTCAACCCCACTCCCTATCATCATGGTTGAATACCGAAATCCATTATGGTGGGCCTCTAGAGTTCTAGTCATCTTTCTTCCTCTTCCACCAAATGTTGGCCTGATCCACAAGTTTGCTAGCCTAATTGTCTTTATTTTTGAAAGCTAAAGTTTCTCTTGAGTCACCAATGTATCTCTATTTTCCTTTTCAGACTCTTTCATTTCTACAGGAAATTAGCCCCTAATTGATTAACAATCTCAATCTCACTAATAGTGATTACTAAGAAAGGTAATTCCATCAACTCTACCAAACAATTTACTGTAGGAACAATAAAAGCAAGGGCTTTGAAAGGAGCTCCATGAAAACCAAGCTCTCTAAATGGTATATCAAACTCTAGTTCAAAATATTTTAGATGAGGTTGATCCCATAGCTCTCTTACTCGCTTGACAAATCCTTGAAGCTCTGTATTGATTTTATTTTTCCTATCCCTCTCTTGTTGTTCTTCCTCAATTTCATCAGGATCATACATTGACCTTTTTTCCCCTCCTAAAGTTTGGACCACATCCACTACCTCCGCATAAAACTAGACATCCTTGGTCTTCTTGGTTACCATGCCATGATATGGTTATGCAAATGAAAATAAAGCAAAGTAATCATCTCCTTCTCCGCTGGATGGAAGAATGCATGCTTAATGTTTTGATAGATGATATCAGCTCTCTCTTTTGCTCTCATGGTTGAATACTGAAATCCATTATGGTGGGCCTTTAGATTTCCAGTCATCTTTCTTCCTCTTCCACCAAATGTTGGCCTGATCCACAAGTCTACCAGCCTAATTGCCTTTGTTTTTGAAAGCTGAAGTTTCTCCTGAGTCACTAGTGTAGCTCTCTCTACCTTTTCAAACTCTTTCATTGCTACAGATCGTCTATGGTATTTAATCATTTGTACCACATGGTTGATGTGATTTGAATCCTTGGATCTAAAGGAAATTTCCTTAACATAAATACTGCTAGGGAATTTCAATGTTGGCATGTAGTTGGCATTAAAGTCGGTACATGAAACATTGAAAATTATCCTTATATAAGAATTCCCTCCATCTTTTTGGCTTGTAACACTCTTGATGGTGGCTACATGAAATGGAACCATGATTCCATATATGGGTACCAAAACAACATCATTTTTCGTATCAACCTGAATCATGAGCTCTCTAGAAACGGGGAAATCTTCCACATTTTTGTATGAAACCATATTAGTGGATGACTTGGAAGAGCCATGTCCATCTCCTGTACCAATGCCCCCTGCAGCCAATCTTCTTGTAGTCTCCTCATTCTTTTTCAAAGGGTTGGCACTTAAGGTTATGTAATAGAATTTACAATTGATAGTTAAATTGTATAACAAATTTTTTTATGATCTTTACTAACGTTTATTAGAATTGTTGCATGTTTTACATCATTGGAATCACATATTAGCTATAACTTTTTTGAAATTTTATTATGGTATGTGCACTCTGATATGATGTAATATGATTATGGTTTTGTCTCATATGTTTCAATATTAGATACATAACAGAAAAATAAATTATTGCATGAAATAAACAATATCTTTTCATTTTAAATGTTTTTTTTGCATAACACGGGTCTTCCAAAAGATCAAGATGATCCTTGTCATGATATAGATCCAAAAAATATTGGTTTTGTCGGTACAGATCACATGGCAGAGGATGATGGTGATGCAGATACGGAAGACACCGAGGCCGATGACAATGATAATGACGACGATGATGATGATGATGATGATCACGATGGTGGTGATGATGATGATGCAGTTGCTGGTAGTACCCAACAACATTCATGATCATATAGACTACATCATGGATCATTGTTGATATACCGTTATGATGATCACAATAGTGGTGATGATGATGAGGCAGTTGTTGGTAGTACCCAGTGACATTCATGATCATATAGACTGTATCATGGATCATTGTTGATATATCATTATGATGCCTCTTTTCATGGTTACTATCATATGTATCATTTTCACGGCCTACAGTACCATATTATTGAGTTGTATCATATTGACATTTATTATTTTCACTTATATCATTTGGACATGTATCATCTTGACTTATATCATTTTGAGTTAAATAATTTATCATTTTTACTTATATCATTTGTACATGTATCATTTTGACTTATGTCGACTGTTGGACATGTATCATTTTCACATGTTATTGATCTATTGGAATATTTGACTTTCACTTGTTTTAGTTATATATGATGATGATCTTATCAGTATTGACTTGTCAATTTATATATATTAAAAGTGGTCGATGTTTTTTGGATGGATATTTATTATGTATGATGATTTTAATTTCTATCGCTAGGGATAGATGTTGTCAAATTCAATTAAATTATAGATATTTGACTCACTTGTTTTAATTATAGATGATGATCATGTTATAATAATTATCTTGTTATTTAATCATATGAGTTAAATAATTAAATTACTTACTCTATAATCATATGAGTTATTTAAGAGGCCTCATATATTTAATTAATTAAATTGAATTAAAACATATTAAATTAATAAATGAAGCAAAACAATAAGCATTTTTAGAAGCAAAAAAGGAAGCAACAATGGAAGCCAAACTAGAAACAAACCAGAAGCAATCTTGGAAGCAAAATTGGTAGAAAAACTGGAAGCAAACCTAGAAGCAAAATTGAAAGCAAAACCAGAAGCAAAACCAGGAGCAAAACAAGAAGCATTTTTTAGAAACAAAAAAGGAAGCAAAACAAGAAGCATTTTTAGAAGCAAAAAAGGAAGCAAAAATGGAATCCAAACTATAAGCAAACTAGAAGCAATCTTGGAAGCAAAATTGGAAGCAAAACCAGAAGCAAAACCGGAAGCAAACCTGGAAGAAAAACTGGAAGCAAAACTAGAAGGAACGCAGGAAGCAAAAATGGAAGAAAATTGGAAGCAAACCTAGAAGCAAAACCTGGAAGCAAAACCAAAAGCAAAACTGGAAGCAAATATGGAAGGAAAATTGGAAGAAAAACTAGAAGCAAATCTAGAAGCAAATTTGGAAGCATAACTGGAAGCAAATCTGGAAGCAAAATTGGAAGCAAAATCAGAAGCAAACCTAGAAGCAAAATGGGAAGCAAAATTGGAAGGAACGCAAGAATCAAATTTGGAAGCAAAATTGGAAGCAAACTTGGAAGGAACGCAGGAAACAAAACTAGAAGCAAACCTGGAAGCAAAACTGGAAGCAAAACTAGAAGAAAATCTGAAAGCAAAACTAGAAGCAAAACTGAAAGCAAAACTGGAAGAAAATCTTGAAGCTGGAAGCAAAACTGGAAGCAAACCTAGAAGAAAAACTGGAAGCAACATTGGAAGTAAAAGTGGAAGTAAAAGTGGAAGCAAAACCGGAAGCAAAACTGGAAGCAAAACTAGGAGCAAAACTGGGAGCAAAACTAGAAGCAAAAATGGAAGCAAAACTAGAAGCAATACTGGAAGCAAAACTAGACGTCACATTGGAAGCAAAATTGGAAGCAAAACTGGAAGAAAAATTGGAAGCAAACCTGGAAGCAAAACTGGGAGCAAAACTAGAAGCAAAAATGGGAGTGGACATGGAAGCAAAACTAGAATTCAACTTGGGTGCCAATTTAGGCACTATTTCTGATGCCAATTTCCAGCACTATTCTCGGCATTAAAGGAGACGCTATTGCCGAAACCAAATTTTTGGCACAAAATTCGACGATGAATCGAATAAATGGGTTTTCACGACTTTTGCGCCATCAGATGAATCCAAAATGACAGACTCAAATACACTAAAATCCAGTGCTAAAGTCGGTGCTAATTGCTTGTTGTGTTGTTGTGATAACTAAAGAATAATGACCAATTAATTAAAATTATGAAATATTTTACTTTTTTGTTTTGAAAATGTGCTCTCACTTTGATGAATGTCTTTATATTTTGTGCTTATTTTGAAAATTTTTAGAGGACAAGTTTGTTGGTATGGTGTAAGTTTGCATCATGATCTAGTCCTTAAAGTTTGGATGACAATTCGCTTTTTCTTTATTGCCTAATGAATCAATATTTTCTCATCTCTTATTAAATATCTTAAGGCTAGTGGTATTTAGAAATAGCTTAAATGTCTATGACGATGTTAGGAGTCAAGTTCTCCTTGTTAGAAATTTGAAATATATTGAATAACCCAAGAACTTTATAAGAGAAATTCAAAGCTACATAAACTAGAAAAACATAAACAATGTAAACTAGCAACTTCAAGAGACATGCAATGTCAAGATGACAAAATTGCATTAAGAGCTTCCAAGATAAAAAAAATATAAGCTAGGTACTGAGTTTATATAGAACTAAGGAGAGGATGGAGGTGGAAAATCAACCAATAAGAATTGACAACCAATAGCCACCAAAATTAATGTAACATCATAAATTGTCACCCATGACAATTTCACCTTATGTTTGGTCCCCCCTTAAATTATTGGACCTAATTTAGTTTAATTTCCTAAATTATGCATTTTATGGCCCATTTTTTACAATTTCTAAGGAATTACAAGTGGGAATCAATTGCATTTAACTAATACCTTGTCCCTAACACCAATTGTCTTGGAAAATAAGTCCATGAAACTCACACCCTGGGCTTGAGTGTCCTCCTATTTTCCCTACAAATAGAAATATGTTAGTTGTGGCAATTTAACATTTGAATTTCAACTGACCAAAGTCGACCATCAAGATCTAATTTTTGGGAAATTGAATAAATGCCTATAATACCTAGTTATTGTATCATATCAAATTTATCTAATCATTGGAGTAATTATTGTCAAGAGCGGCATTTCAAAGCATTATTGCAGCAATTCAAGATCCTAACATCATGTCAAAGTTTATGTGAGTTTATGTGTGTTCATGTTGTCATCATTTTGTGAAGGCTAACACTTTTGTAGGTCTCCAAGTGATTTAAGCATTCAAGCAATCAAGCAAAGCGAGATACAATTCCTTGAGGTGATGTGTATGACTTTAGTCCTTCAAGGAAGCCATTGAAGGGTGGTGAGTTGTAGCACTTTATGATTTCATCATTCCTTCCTTTCAATTATCCATTTATCATTGACATTTGTTATTGTGGAAGTGGAAACACTTACATGGGGTTTGAATGAGGCAAGTCCCTAAAATGACCCAACATTTCCTCTCTTTGTGAATGCACAGATCTCAGGTTCGAAGAAGATTGAAAGGAGTTTGAAGATAAATAGTGTGTTATTGCATTTGAAGACCTACATCTTGTCAACTCATGAAAAGTCAATTGTAGAAATATCTGAAATTGTTTTGAAAATTTTGAAGGAAGAAATTTGGAGCTTAGATCCCACATAAAAGGATCCTGAAAATAGATCCAAAAAGCATACAAGAACACTCACGCTCTGGGTGTGAGTGTCCTCTAAAATCGGGCTCAAATTTGAATCACAGGTGCACAGTGTCCTTCTCTATCTTGCTCAATTGTTTGAATTTTCCTGTGACTTTCTATGTTTTTTGTATTTACATCAGAACATTAAATTGCACTATTAACTTGGTCAAACATTGCATTTCATCATTAGGACATTTCCAAATTTGGTCAAGGGTTGGTTGACTCACCTATTAGGCTGCAAGTCAATCTCATACCTTGTCCAAATCCATCAAACCCTCAAACCCATCAAATCTCTAATGAATGAATGAAACACATCTTGAAAAGTGCCTACACCCTAGGGTCAAATCTTAGGGTTTACCTTTTTCAATGTTTCATTTTGGTGAACCTAACAATTAAACATTATATACCTTCTGAAATTCACCCTAGATCTATATCTTGCATTGTATTAGTTTGCATTTCTCATTTAAGGTTTCATGTTTGCATCATAAATGTCATAAAAATCCAAAAAAATGCATATCATATTACATCATAGGTTGTAATAGGTTTGTTTTAGTCCTCTTAGATCATATCTACATTCAAAATTGTATTCATTAAGTCATTAAAATTTTGAAATTGTTCATTACATTAAAAAATGGTATCTTTCATTTAGGTCAAAAAAGTGAAAATTGCATAATTTTATTTCAAAGTTGCATCAAATCATCATTCTCAGCAAATTGCATCTTCAAATTAGTCAATCACTATATCTTAGATCTAAAAATTGCATTCCAAATTGTCATTTCTTGTTCAAGCATTTTCCACATTGTTGCATACTTGCATTTTTTAATTTTCTAGTCATAAAATCAACAAAAATTGCCAAAAATATTCACTGTCAAAACTGTCTAAACACAAATTTGAGAACCTTAAACAAAAACAAGCATTTTCAAACTTTGAATTTTATGAAACCCTAACTAGGACATAGGTACCTTGGGCACCTCTATCCTACTTTTTCTACCTAAATTTCATCTTAGATCTCTATTTTTCTGTTCTCTATAGGATTTTGTTGTCTGAATTTTGTTTTTGCATTTTAAAATTATCATTTTTCTTTCAACAATGTTGCACACTTTCACTCTAAGTCCACAAAAATAAAATTAGAAAAAATCTAGAAAATGCACTGTTACACCTATTTGAACACAGAATCAAAAACCTTAGATAACACCCTAAACAATCAAACTTTGAATTTCCTAAAACCTATCCACGACACAAATTCTCTAGGTGCCTATGTCCTATTTTTGGCTATTTTTTTGCTAAAATTTCAGTCTCTATGTTCTTTATATGTGAAATGCTGAAAAAAGGGGGAATGAATTCAATCAATGTGGAATGATGAAATGGCCTAGGATTCAAACACACCTTTCCCCAATTTCATTAAAAAGAGATAAGATCACAAAGGTATAGGATTGAGTTTCAACCTTGAGGTGAGTCAACCCTATTTTGGACCTTGGATCTCTACTCTTTTATGATAGATATGACCGATTTGCAATGTTTTGGGATTATTTAAAGTGCATTAACTAAATGAATTATGTGACCTAACACTTGAAATGCAAAGTTCTATGATAACATAAATGGAAACAACAACTTATAGACAGATCTAAGAAGGGTCTGATGGTGTGCACCTATCATAAAAATGGGTTTCATGGCCTGTAGCAGGATTGGTTCACCCTTGGGTGAATGGGTCCTTGACCAGGGCTCCAAAATCAATTTTTGCAGTCCTATAATCCCAGATCTAAGCTTTTGATTTCTCCAGGTTTGACTATCGAAAAGTCGAAAATAAAATCTATAATTGAGTTTTCGTATCTTGATAACAATGATGACAAATTATACAACTTTGCAAAATTTCTCCTTTGATCAACTTTCAATCCTTCTTCACCTGTAAATCTATACATTCAAAGAGAGAAGCAAAAAAAAAAAAATTGGGTGAATGGGGGTTTTCCTTAGTCAAACCCCATGTTTGGTAATTAAACCTTGATAATGAAATAATGACAAAATGAAGGAATTGATGAATGAGAAAAGTTTGTTACACAACTCACCAAACCTTTAATGGCTGCCACTAGAGGACTGAAGTCAAACACGTCACTCTAAGGCTTGGATCTTGCATGAATTGGCTTCATTGATTGATGCTTGAATGCTTGCTTGTATGCTTGAAACCTACATCACAATGTTAGCTCCAAAACATGAACATCAACACACATGAACTTTGACATCATGATATGATCTTGATTGCTACTTGTTAGCCTCAATTTTGAACTTAGCCTATTTTTCAAAAAATAAATCATGTTCTGAAAATTTTACAAAAGTTAGGATTTCATCTGAAATCCCAACAAAGTTATAAATTTCCCAAAATCCCGACAAGGTTAGGATTCCACCTAAAATCTTGATAAAGTTAAAAAAATTCCTGAAATCCTGACAAGGTTAGGAAACTTTCCAAAATCCCGACAAGCGTTTTTTAAAGGTGAAAATGATAGGAAGAAGTTTTTTTTTGAAATTTTTATACATTTTGGAGTTCCATGGATGCCTACAATGATTATTGGAGCCATTTTTAAAGCATGATACAAAATTGGAAATATATGGAAGCATGACTAAAGGTGTTAAATATTGGTCATAAAAAAGGAATAATTTTATTAAAGAAGTGGTTACGAAGATAGAGAGTTTATTTTTATTTTATTTTTATAAATCTTTGTAACTCCCAAATTAAAAAAGAGTCAGTTACAGAAAATGAAAGGTCACTCTTTTTTATTTATTGTAAAAATTCAAAGAATAAGGGGTTGGATATTTTGATTCCCCTTGCATTGTGATGCATGAGTGAGAATTGATCATAACAAAGGATCAAGTTTTGCAGTTTTAATTCATTTTCTATGAATGTTTGTTGTCTATGAGCAATAAATTGTGAATTAGATGCTAATGTTTGTGAGTGAGTCTGTGAGATTTAACAAGCATTTGGATATTCCTTCCCTTTGAGGATGTGTTTTCCAGTGGTATTTAATTCATTTATTTGCAGTAAGTGATTGATATTGTAGTAAGTCAAGGCAGCAAGCGTTAATAATATGATATGTGAGTCACAATATTTGATCATTTTCCAATCCATTTTATTTCAGGATAGTAGTTTAATTTCAATCATTTTTATTAGCAATCTTTATGTGGGGATGATAAAAATAAGGAAGAAATTAAAATTGATGATGAAGTTATTGAGGCATACACTACAAGTTGTGGTCTAAATTTTTTAAATAGTGTAGCATTAGAGGGGAGCACTTCCACATATTAAAATAATAAGGTATCTCTATCTCATGGTTTATATGAGGGATGTCTAATTTAAGGGTTGATTTCTTCGAACATAAAAAATAAAAGGAAAAATGATGTTACATTTGATGTTGTACAAGCAAATTTTGATGATCATGTGCAGGGCGATGTTGATATGAATCAAGTGGTTGCAAATTTCTATGATACAGAGTGGCTTCTTGAGCATCACATTTTATTCAGAGAATTTTTACAAGGTGTATTTATTGGCCCTCTAATTACAACAGTTGCAAGTTGGCAGTTAGTTGTGCAAATGCTTTTCAGTCACCAAGCATTATTTCACATAGGTAGCTATTTCTCCCAACCTGTTAATGGATTTGCATGATCATCTTGGAGGTATTTGAGGTACAATGCCCTACCTTGTACATAGGTTTTAGTTTCCCAATTTTCATCTTTATCCTTTTTGTAGTGCCTTGTGTTGTGCCTACAGCACACACGCCCCGTTTAGAATGGGGACCCTCTCTTTTAGCTTTATCGGGTCATTTTTTCCTTTGCCTCATTTTGTGTGCCCCCTATTTTGATTCCTAAATGGTCAAGGATTCCTAAAGTTAGCATCTTGAGTTGACCAAGTGTCACTGCCCTCAAAATTTTCAAGTCTTTGGCCTTTGCGGGGTTCCTTTGGTAGTTTTCCCTCAAACTTTCAAACTATTGTCCTTCATGTCCTGTGGGTCCACCCATGCAGGCTGCTCTATGCGGAACTTCATAGTATCTCTGTCATCCCTACGATGGCTGAGCTGAAACGTCTACTCGCCTCGCGGGGTCTGTGGCTTCCGTAGCCGTCCTCTTTATCGACCCGTCAAACGGCTAACACATGAATGTCATTTGCTTTGTGGACCCCGCCGTTCCTGTCACCGATTCTTTTGAAATGTGCACCCACCAACCCCATTTTCCATCGTACCAACATTTATTGTGAACATTTAATATTGAAAGGTCTATAAATAGCAACTCTGACGGGTAATTTTCAACAACATTCTTCCTACAAACTTTTCAGAGCCTCCAACTATTGCTGCCTCCGCACCTGCGAGACCTTGTTGTCGTTCGTCCACTACAATCTTCACTGTCTTCGTCGAATTCTTGCGGGTCCGCCACGTAGGACCTTCGTCGTCGCTAGTTTTATGGTTTTCTCTTCATTTCTGCAAAGTTGTTAAAATCTTAAACTAAAGAACCTTAAAACTGGAAAGAGGAGCGAATAGCAAACAAAACCCACCTTTTAAAAAATTAAAAATCCTTTGAAAATTGCCTGTGAGGCGTGCGCAAAACTTGAGGTCTTCGTCACTATTCCCAAACCAGGGAAATCATTCCCTTGCAGCCCGCAAAACATTGGATGCCACTCCTTAACCTTCCAAATGACAAAACATTAAACAAACAGCCTTCACCTTGCTCAGACCCGCCCATGAGGGAAGACGCTCCCCTTTAGCCGTCATGTTTTGAAATCAAAATGAAAATCACAAGTAGCATGGGGTCCTTTCAACCTTATGGGTCCATGAATGTGGGCTTCCACCTGTAGATCGCCCTTTGCACTTTGTCGTGCTAAACGGCCAGTTGATCCTGGTGTCCCGCCTTGCGGGCCCCGCACTGTCTATTTCTGACCCAACCCTTTGAGCCAAAATGCTTAAGTGATTGACCCCTGCAAGCTACCCATTGAAAACTTCCATCCGTAGGCTTTCATCGTGTGTTCTCCATCCAAAACAACCTTGATAGACCATTCGTCCACCTTGTGGACTCCACACTCACCACCCCCATTTGAGCCTAAAAAATGAAGCAACCAAGTTTGTGTTCACAAACAATCTAATGTGGGTTGTTGCTGCCCCTTGACCACCATTTCAAAATAATGAATTACCTCTGACCTTCTGATCCATTGGACCCGATACTTGCTTTGCCCCGAATGTTTGTTGAAAACCACTAAGTAGAATTGCATGCGGACTTTCTAATGTGGGTGGCTGCCTATGGGCTGCTGTCCCGATTTTGCCGCCCTTAAATTATCAAGACAAGCCCATCGCCCGCTATGCAGAGTTCGACCTCACTGCCTCCATCCAGTCGATAATGAACTAGCAACTCGTGTCGAGGATCCTCACGGACCTGATGATGCAAGCCACCACTTGCGGGTCGTCGTCCCGCCTCCATCATTCCATTGAGCTAATGTCATCCTCTCTGATTGTGGGCCCTGCATTGCAGGATGCCACCGGTGGGATTCCGCCCCGCTAGTACCATTTCAAATGGAAAAGCTCCCAAATAGCCAAGATAGCCCCTGCACTCGCAACTCTTAGACCCGCATGCCTGAACCACTAAGTTAGCACTTCCAAAACTTCAAGGATGACCAAGCACACATTTCTAAATGACGTAATACCTTAGTGGACCCCACCTCATCTTAGAAAACCTAATGCGAGTAGATCCATGTAGACCCCATTGTTCCCTGTTCTTCGTCCATTTGCAACCTCCTCCAAAATGGCTGCCAGCCCAGGGAAGTTTGCACCCCTGGGCCCACAATGCCATATCTCCCTAAAACGAAAGGCAAATGATGATTGGAGAAGAATGCTATGATCTTTAAATGATGAATTACTCGATCTAATGTGGATTTTACAAGATTTAGCTAACATTTCTCATTTTTTGCATATGAATATGCTTACTGCTCCTTTGCTTACAAAATATATGGAATCAACTGCAAGACCTTTGGGAGCATCCGTAGAGAAGGAAAAAGGAAAGAAGGCTGCCAAAGCACCAAGGGGAAAAGAGGACAAGGACCAAATGAAGTATAAATTTTAGGGAGTGGAAATCAACACCAAAGTGACTACATAATGGGATACAATCTCAAACACTAACTTGGGACATATAGACATTGATGAATTCGAAAAAAGAGTCTGTAGAGAAGGAAAAAGGAAAGAAGGCTACCAAAGCACCAAGGGGGAAAGAGGACAAGGACCAAATGAAGTATAAATTTTAGGGAGTGGAAATCAACACCAAAGTGACTACAAAATGGGATACAATCTTAGACACTAACTTGGGACATATAGACATTGATGAATTCGAAAAAAGAGTCATCGCCAATCCCGTTATAGAAAATGCAAAGAAGATTAGGAACAGTGGGTTGGCCAAGGTAGTCGATTTCCCGCCTGCCCTTGTGGCTCCTGAGTGGGTAATGGCCTATATAGAGGCATATCAAGAAAAGACCAACAAAATTGTGGATCGGGATGGAAAAATATTGGCTGACTTGTCCTCTAAGTCTATAGGGAAAACTTTCCACATCCCCACCTTTGATGAAATGGAGGAAACAACCAAGGAGTATGCCAAGAGCACGTGGAAAGTTGGCCCCCTCAAATGCAAGAAACTAATTAATCAATATTGGCTGAAGGAAAAGAGGGGCAGCGTGAACAAAGTACCCCAGGAACTCTTCAAGAGTGATTTCCACTAGGATTACCATGATTTGGTAACCTTGTTAAGCAGGGTTATGGGCCTCCCAACTGCAGCATATTTCCAGGAATGGATGCTCTATTTCATAGAAGAAATCATCAAAGGGAAGACTAAGTTCCACTGGGCAGGAATGATCAGCAACTGCCTACATGAGTAGTTTGTAGCAGTGAAGAAGACTTCTCAGTTTTACATGACCTCATACTTGGTCTATCTGCTAGTTGACTGTGTTCAATAAAAAGGTCTATTTGTCGCACCAAGCCATACTTTGGGGAGAGAGCTAAAGGTCTGTGACAGATGCTCGCATCTTCAATATAAAAATTTCAAGAAAGAATACCGCAAGGTGAATGATGCCTTTATCAGACACATTATCAAACTACTCGGAGGTGACTTCGAAAGGAGGGTCACTCATAGTGCCAATGCCTTCATCCGTTGGTTCAAATTATTATTCATCCAATTTCCTAAATTCACATACATCGGAATCGAGGGCTTCTCCGAGAGACCGTATAAGCTACCATGGTACCCAAATGACTAATTGGTATTGCTTGAAATCTCCAAACAGCTGCAGCATGCACATACTCTTCTGAGTGACAAGAATCGGCCAAGCATCCCATATCCGCTCACATTCAGCCAAGGTATGTATGCAATCCCCACATCCCAATGTGTGGAATACTCTGAGAAAGAGATAAATGAATATAATTTGGAGCTCCACACTGCCCAACCATGGATGGATTTGTATGGCAAACTAAAAAAGATGGTTGGGAAGGAATATGCCTATCTACACAATGTTGAGGACTTTTGGAAAAACTTCAAAGATGATAAAGAGGTGCATATGAGGCACTATATGCACATGACGACATATTTTGTTAAAATAGTTAACTTGTTCCTAGTGCTGGCTCAAGTTGTGGAGGAAGAAAATACTATAATAGATCCAAGATTTGATGCCATTGCCAACCTGTCGCTGCCCATAATTGACTAGGATGAGGAGTATTTCAATGACCTCAACATTCTAACAAAACCAATAGAAGCCCAAACAAAGCAATGGATTGATGGGAAGATTGCTCAACTAAAACTCCAGGGAGAAACCCTGACCTACAGAGAGTTCAAGGATGAGCTCGAGAGTGAGATTGGTAGTGGAACTGCTGCTGCCCCATCTGGGGAAACTTTAAAATCTCCTCCCACTACCAGGTCAAAAAAGAGGAAAGAGGTAGCAGAACACCAGCCTAAGCACAAGGTATATTCAAGAAAGGTGTCAGAGGGTGAGCCCTCTAAGAAAGTGAAGAAGTCAAGAAGATTCACTGAGATGCCCACCATTCAGGAAGACCCACTCCATGAGGGAGAGGAAGAAGAGACTGAGCAGCCAAAGTCTCCACCTGTCGCCTCTTCCCTTACTACCACTACTACTACCACTGTTATCACTCCTCCACTGGAATCTTGGGCCTTGCTTGCTTCTTCTCTGCCCATAGTGGACATTTTAGTTCACCTTGCTTCCACCTCACCTACTACACCCATTTTGGTGATAGATTCTTCCTCTGCTACCACTTCCCCACTCTCTTCTTCCTCCATGTCCCCATCAACAACTATTCCCTTGGCCTTTGCAACAACAATGCCTACCCTTACTCTCCTTGAAGCTTTTGCCAAACATATGCAAAACATACCATTGGAGCTCTTGGGAGTATTGTTGAACCCTGCAATGCAAGTTGCCCTTGCCCAAGTCATTGTTGGTCTCCCTGTCCCTCCTCCTCCAACTGAACCACCCAAAATGGAGACAACCATGTGGATATCCAAGGAGCTAGAATTACAAGAGAGGGAGGCAGCTAAGGAAATGGAAGAGGAAGCTAATGACTACCACGAACATCCAAAGCATCAACATCTAGTCATCGATGAAGTAGTTCATGAAGAAGAGGAAACACAATCCTCTGAGGAAGATGTTGAGGACCCTGGAGCAAAGTACATTATAGAAACCTTCAACCAGGAACTCGAAGAGGAACTAGCCAAGCAACTAAAGGATGTTGGGGAAGAAGTCAAGAAGCAGTCCTCTGAAGAGAAGAAAGAAAGAAATGAAGAAATGGAGATAACCATTGAACCTCACACCGGGAAAAAGATAAGAGCCCTGACCACGATGAGGAGATGCCTTCCTCAGGGGAAGAAGAAGAAAAGAAAGAAGAAGATAAGCCTGAAGAGGAGGTTGAAGTGAGAAAAATCCCAAAAGTAGAACGCCATGAAGAACATGGGAAGGAAGAAGAAGGCAAGGGATCCAAAGGGGAAGATAGCCCTAGGGAAAACATAGCCACCACTGAATCACCAAAAGAAAAGGCTATGTTCATTCGAGATTTAGATGAAGAAGCGGAAGAAAAGATAGAACACGAAGCTCCAGGCTGTGAAGAAATGGAAATCTAGCATGCCCAAAAGGAGGAAGGTGATCACAAATCACCAAAAGAAGGATCTTCGATGCCTGAGTGGTTAGAAAAGTAAGTACAGAAGAAGGCCCCTGTCCTTATGGATCCTAAAGAGAGACTAGAAGCCATCTTGGCTTGAGCACAGATAGGGACAAGGAAAGAGAAGAAACCGAGGCTCATATCCCACATAACGATGGATGCATCAAGATCAAGGACCATGCAAATAGCTACTCCAGTGGTGGAAGGAGAGGAAGTCAGCTATAATGTCTCCACCATTAACCTGGGAATGGCCACCAGGGAGTAGAAAATTGATCATCTCCAAGGATCCATCACCACCATTGCACATCAGATGAATAAGGACAAGTCCTCCAAGGAGGAATTAAAAGCATAGGTAGCGGAACTTATGGCCTACATACAACAATGGTCCTCCGCTGAAGAATTACCCTCGACATCGTCAGCCACTCTGCTTCTTTCAAAAGATCATATCAACAAGTTAGAAAGGAGGAAAAACTGAACAAAGGCCACTAAATATTGGTTTCGACAAGTGGTCTACAATGGAGATATGGGCATCAGCCACATTTCTCGGACAACAAATAAATTTTGAGAAGTGCAAAAGCAACTTCAAGGCATAAGAAAAAATTTCACTAACTTCCCGAAACTATATAGAATTACATATCCCAAGCTCGAGGCTATCCTCAAGATGCCCGAAAGAATGTGGGAAAAGGAGTTGGCACTAGTAAAAGATGATCATTGGCTCGTGGAAACATGCAAATTGGGCCTCGATCATAGAAGAGAAATCTTGGAACGAGTGCTCCATGAAGTGGAGCTTGACATTGATTGGGCTAAGGAAATCAGAACGGCCTATGAAGAATACCTGAAGCTCATGATGGACTATGATATGCCTTCCTTCAAGCTAGATCCTAAGAAAATAAGATCGCACTTTCATAAGAAGATGGAGGATGGAGCCATCGATACACTAACGCCGGATTTCATGGATTTCGCTGCTCGGGCCTTCGCTCAATCGGAGCAAGTGATCAAGAACATGCTAAAATGCAACAAGGATTGAGACTTGATTACCAACCGATCCAGGAAATTGAACTTTCAGGTGCTCCAGTCTGACATAATGGAGTGGAACAAGCTTCAAGCATTGATCAACAAGTTCATGGAATATGCTACTGTGAAGAAGCATGAAGGAAATCCAGTCATAGATGATGAATTTCTCACAGTATAGCTGCAACAAAAGGGAAATCAACTAGAGGACAAAAGTGCTACAATGCTAGCCACTAGAAGAAAAATTAGGCTAAAGACAAAAATGTAATTTCAAATTGTAAAATATTAAGGGGTAGGTGAAACCCTAATTTGTAGTGAATCTTTGCCACACAATGAGATTAAATCTTGGCCATTCATTTTGCTTTTGGGACACTATAAATATGGGGTCTCCTCTCATTTTCAAGAGAG
Source organism: Sequoia sempervirens (assembly GCA_007258455.2). Taxonomy (NCBI): domain Eukaryota; kingdom Viridiplantae; phylum Streptophyta; class Pinopsida; order Cupressales; family Cupressaceae; genus Sequoia; species Sequoia sempervirens. The sequence continues at coordinate 45,464,996 of VDFB02000009.1, forward strand.
AGTTGAGTTGTTGTAAAGACATGCTGCTGAAATTCTAATAGAAATTCATTGCTTTTGGGTGGATTCTTGAGTTTCATCTCATGTTTCATGATTCTTCTCTTCATAGTTCATAGATTTGAGTAGATTTACTTTGTTGTTCTATGTGTTTAGCATGTTTTAGTAGATTAGTAGATGTTGATCATTGATATTGAAGAATTCTATTGTGTTGATGCCCTTCCTTGTTCATGCTTTTTGTTGTTTATTGATGATAAATAGTAGTGTAAGGCTAGTCTGAACATGAATTGAATGTTGCACTTAAATTCTATCTTTTATTCATGCTTTATGGTGAATGAATGGTCAAAAATCTACAGACCTTAGAAGATTGCACTAGTTTCATGAGACTGTTGGTTGATTTGGTTAAGTGAAGCTTAGTTTCAAGATCCATTGTAGCATCCTCCATTATCCATGTTCATTGGTAGTTTCAGGTCTAGGAACTTACTCTCTTCCCTGCCCTTTTGACTTTTCTTTCAAATAGTAATTTATAAAATTTCAAGCATCATTGCACATTGTAAAGCCAAATCTGATGACAAAAGTGGAGTTTCAAACTGTTGTTTTGAACTTGCAGCAATAGAACACAATTTCAGAATTTCATAAACTCCATTCAAAGAACCAATTCCCTTCCAACTTAACATATGTAAGGCTGCCCTGTGATTACAAGCAATATCACATCAAACCACTGAGACATTCCAAGCAAGTCATGACCTCACATCCGAGAGACCTTGGGGTAATTTTCTGCAACTTGTAGGAAATTTCCTTTCCAGAGAGGTAGTGCACTTGTGTACTGCCTATGTTGAGAAGGTGCAAAAACACCCATCAACACCTTGTTTTGGTTTCCTACTTTTGGTTTGCATCGAGTCTCTCTCTGCTAGTCAAGCTTTGTTACCTTCCTGACTCTATATCCCAATGGATTTTAAGCATTGGCCTATACTTGAGATTTTAGATTCCTTGCTACGTCCTTTTTAGTCCTTGTCCCCAATCAAAGCCAATTGTTAGCCTCAATTTTTAAATTATCCTATTTTCAAAAAATAAATCATATTCTGAAAATTTCACAAAAGTTAGGATTTCATCCGAAATCCCGAAAAAGTTAGAAAATTTCTCGAAATCCCTACAAGGTTAGGATTTCATCCAAAATCCTAAAAAAGTTAGAAATTTTCTCAAAATCCCAACAAGGTTAGGATTTCAGGTGAAATCCCAACAAGGTTAGGAAACTTTCCAAAATCTCGAAAGGCACTTTTTAAAGGCGAAAATGATAGGTAGAAGTTATTTTTGTTCAAAAAAATTATACATATTTGGAGCTTTGTGGATGCCTACAATGATTATTGGAGCCATTTTTAAAGGATGATACATAATTGGAAATATATGGAGGAATGAATAAAGGTGTTAAATATTGGTCATAAAAAAGGGAGAATTTTATTAAAGAATCAGTTATGAATTTTATTTTTGTAAATCTTTGTAACTCCCAAATTAAAAAAGAGTCAGTTAGAGAAATTTTGAAAGGTCACTCTTTTCTATTTATTGTAAAACTTCAAAGAAGGGGTCCTAAATTTTGATTCCCCTTGTACTGTGATGCATGAGTGAGAATCGATCATAATAAAGCATCAAATTTTTCAATTTTAATTCATATTTTGTGACTATTTGTTGTCTGTGTGCAATAAATTGTGAATTAGATGCTAATGTTTGTGAGTGAGTTTGTGAGATTTGAAAAGAATTTGGATATTCCTTCCCTTTGAGGATGTGTTGTCTGGTGGTTTTAATTCATTTATTTGCAATACGTGATTGATATTGTACTAAGTCGAGTCAGCAAGCGTTAGTAATCTGATCTGTGAGTCACGATATTGATTATTTTCCAGTCCATTTTATTTTAGCATAGTAGTTTAATTTCAATCATTTTTCTTCATGCTTGTATCATGGCTATGAGCAAGAGTTAGTTTTCCTTTCCTACTTTCTAGTCAAAAGCATACCCCCAAATTTATAGTATTCAAAAATCCAAAATTTTATCAGAAGAGGAAGTTGTACCTCAACCAAAATTCAGAGGAAGATTACCAATGCAATGGTAATCTCTCCAACTGTTGTGAATTTATTATTCTTTGATGGGCATTATAGAGTCATTTGTATTTAATTTTGTAAAGGACAAATTTGTTCACTCACAGATTTTTGGTGACTCTGCTAGGGATCGAATGAAAAATACTAGCGTTCTTTATTCTCCAAAAAATTTAAAGTACCTCCTTTTGAATGGAAGTTGGTGACTTTGTAAAATTTATTTATCTATTGTTATTTTCAATTTTTCTCTATGGAAGTTCTTTCACCTCAGGCATGGGGAAAATGCTTTGGACCATTGGTCTTGCCTCGATATACAACTTTTCCTAGAGGTTCAAGAATTTTTTTCCAAAGTTTAATGGAGTTTTGGGAGTAAAATAAGATGTATTCGTGAGATTGTTTATTCAAAGCCTCATTGGACATGCTACAAAATGGTTTCAGAACTTGAAACATGGATGCATAACCAATTGGGACAACTTGAAAGAAAAATTTCTTTGTAGATTTGAGCCTGTGGTTGACATTGGTTATTTATTATGCTAGTTTTTCCAAATTAAGAAGATAGAAGGAGAACGAATCAAAAATTTCATAGATTGTTTCAATAAGATTTTAAATCGAATTCCTCAATCCAATTAGCTAAGTGAGAAAAACCTGGCACTTTATATTTTTATTAATGCATTACACCATGAGGTCCAGTTTATTTTAATGAAAGATAAAGTGTTTAATCTTGAGAAAGCATAAAAAGAAGCTATTAAAATTGAAGATTAAAAAAAAAATTGGGTTGTGGAAGAAGAATCATGTTGAAGAATATGCACAAAATTGTGTGACATGGAAGTGTAAAACCTTGAGTTTTAAGCCTATGCATTCATCAAATCTCTTATGTTCTCCAGCTGAAAGTTATAATCTCACTATTTTTTATCAAAAGAATTTTCAAACTAATGGAGTAAGTGATGTGGGAATTAAATCTTTTAGTGCTGAAATATACAACTCCAATTGTGAGATAAATGAAGATGATTTTGATTCTTCAAGTGATGAAGAAGATTACTCTCCTCACGTGCAATTAGTAAATATGGCATCTTACATTTCAACTGCAGCAAACATTGGGAAATATTTTACTGACATAAATATTTGGGATAAACAATTGTTGACATCCTAATCTGCTCTAGAAGTTGAAGCTTTTACATTTGAAAGTATTAATACAAGCTTAATAAATGAAATTTAATTTGTAGAAAAAGAAGGTACAAATGATTTTTCAAATAGTTTTTCTCAAACTAATATGCAGCCTAAGCTTGAAGAGAAAAATAAAGAATTGATGCATCAAGAAGGAAATCATACAATACTCATTCCAAATTGGTGTCTGGAGGCTTTAGATGATGATTTTCTTTGTGTAGAAGATATTGATATTCATTCATCACTAATCTTTGAAGAAGAGAGTGTTGTTGATGAAATCACAAATTCAACAACTATTAAAAAATATTTCACTATCATGGATGCAAATGAGACAACCACCAACAAACCCGGTCACAAATTTCTTCTTCTCTTCCAACAATGAATGCCTTCACTTTTGAGGAGATTGATGGACATTTTATTTGTTGTGCAATTGAGGGTGAAATTAAAAATTAATTTCAAGTAGAAGAAGGTAAATCAATGAAAATCCATTCTTCATCATGCATGCAATCTGAATATGAGATGTTCAAATTTATTGATGAAGGTTATGAAGAAGACGTAATAAATCATCCCACACTTGAGTCTTTTTATTTTGAATAAAATATTATGCAAGACTCAAGTCATTTATCCCAATTATTTAAATCATTATGTGGGGATAATAAAAATAGGGAAGAAATTAAAATTTGTGATGAAGTTGTTGAGGCATACACTACAGGTTGTGGTCTAAATTTTTTAAATAGTGCAACATTAGAGGGGAGCACTTCCACATATGAAAATAATAAGGTATCTCTATCTCATGGTTTATATGAGGGATGTCCAATTTGAGGGTTGATTTCTTCAGACATAAAAAATAAAGGGCAGAATGATGTTGCATTTGATATTATACAAGAAAATTTTGATGACCATGTGCAGGGTGATGCTGATATGAATCAGGTGGTTGCAAAGTTTTATGATACATAGTGGCTTCTTGAGCATCACATTTTATTCATATAATTTTTACAAGGTGTAGTTATTGTCCCTCTAATTACAGCAGTTGCAAGTTGGTAGTTAGTTGTGCAAGTGCTTTACAATCACCAAGCATTATTTCACACAGGTAGCTATTTCTCCCAACCTATTAATGGATTTGCATGATCATCTTGGAGGTATTTGAGGTACGATTCCCTACCTTGTACATAGGTTTTAGTTTCCTAGTTTTGGTCTTTGTCCTTTTTGTTGTGCCTTGTTTTGGTTTTCCTCCTTCTGGTTTGCATCAACTCCCAACAAAATTTCTCGAAATCCCAACAAGGTTAGGATTTCACCTGAAATCCTGACAAGGTTAGGAAACTTTATGAAATCTCGAAGGGTGCTTTTTAAAGGTGAAAATGATAGGCAAAAGTTATTTTTTTCAAAAAAATTGTACATTTTTTTAGCTTCGTGGATGCCTACAATGATTGTTGGAGGCATTTTTAAAGGATGATACATAATTGGAATATATGGAGACATGAATAAAGGTGTTAAATATTGGTCATAAAAAAGGGAGAATTTTATTAAAGAAGCAGTTACAAAGATAGAGATTTTTTTTTATTTTTTTTTGTAAATATTTGTAACTCTCAAATTAAAAAAGAGTCAGTTATAGAAACTAAAAGGTTGCTCTTTTCTATTTATTGTAAAACTTCAAAGAAGAAAGGGTCTGACATTTTGATCCCCCTTGCACTGTGATGCATGAGTGAGAATCAATCATAATAAAGGATCAAGTTTTGTAGTTTTAATTCATTTTTTGTGAATGTTTGTTGTCTATGTGCAATAAATTATGAATTAGATGCTAATGTTTGTGAGTGAGTATGTGAGATTTGACAAGCATTTGGATATTCCTTCCCTTTGAGGATGTGATTTCTAGTGGTATTTAAATCATTTATTTGTAGTAAGTGATTGATATTGTACTAAGTTGAGTTAGCAAGCATTAGTAATATGATCTATGAGTCACGATATTGATCATTTTCCATTCCATTTTATTTCATCATAGTAGTTTAATTTCAATAATTTTTCTTCACACTTGTATTATGGCTATGAGCAAGTGTTAGTTTTCCTTTCCTGCTTTCTGGTCAAAAGCATACCCCCAAATTTATATTATTCAAAAATCCAAAATTATATCAGAAGAGGAAGTTGTACCTCAACCAAAATTCAGAGGAAGATTACCAATGCAATGGTAATCTCTCCAACTCTTGTGAATTGATTAGTCCTTCTTAGGAATTATAGTCATTTGTATTTAATTTTGTAAAGGACAAATATGTTCACTAACACTACTATAGATGACTGATAAATCTGCTCTTTAATGCTCTTGTGAAATTTTCCTTAATGCTAGATTATTTGAATTGATAAAAAGACTATGTATTTATAGGTGTTTATCTAATTTTCCAAAAATTTGATTCCAAAATTTGACACTTGAAACTTAAATTTGAATCATTAAAATACCACCAAAAACATATTAAAAATTAGGTCCTAGGACTTAAAGAGGACCCATTCACCCTTGGGTGAATGGGTCCTAAGACCTAAGTCCGGGACACTCAATTTCCAAGGTAATTTAATTAATGTTGGAAATTGTTTAATATATGTCTCCCTTTCAGAAAATAGGAATAATAAGTCTTTGGAATGTATAATTTGGTTAATTAAAGGCTTAATTAAGTCAAATCAATTAAGTGGATGCAAACATAGTGTGAAATTGTAAAGGTATACAATTTCCTACACTACATTTAGTGCCCACTTTAGTGAGAGTATGAACTTACACTCAAAATCACACTAAAGTAGACAAATAATTCAAGAGAGGTCCAATTGTACAACTGTTGGAAAGATAAGATGACAAGAATCAAGGAGGATGATCAAATCCCCAAGATCTAAGATCTCATAGAAAACCAACAAAGGCACAAAGATACACATGCATGTAGCAGTGACACAAGATACACAATCATATAATGTCAAAGTTAATGCAAAGAGAATAGGAAAGGAAAAGGGTAGATCAAGCCTCGACTATTTGTCTAAAAGGTATGGATCAAACCTAAGTTGTTTGTGCAAAAATACACCCACAGGGGCTAGTGCAGCCAGTATACACTAGGTGAGACCGAAGGCAAAACGGTGAGAAATACACAATGGTCTAGAGTGTACCCACAAAAAGGTGGAAGATGGAAAAGTCACGCCAAGTCTACAAGCCTTCCATATGTCAACCATACCAAAATTTATACTCCCTGATAACTTTGATAAGGTGCCACACAAAATGGTTAAAGGTTCCACAAGGCTAGCAAGCTACATCATGTTAGACACTCATAAAATAAAAGGCACTACTGGCAAGCAAGTTGTATTATGCACAATAGCCATGAACTATTTTTAAATGCAAAGGGGTTTTGCTTAATACATGAAAGATCTCACCTTAGGGAAAATCACACTTGACATCACCACCAAGATAGGACTAGTTGAGGAATAAAATATTCACACCATTGGGAATGCAAACCATAGCATTACCACCAAGAGGAATTTCATATGCCAATAAAGGTCACACTCTTGTAGGAAATCAAGCCCAATGTCACCGCCAAGAAGACCGCACTTTGAGAGAGGTTGCACAATTATGCAAACAATGAGTAGGGGACTCTATGCCCCCACTTTAAAGAAATTGCTAAACACCATATTGTGAGAAATTACTTTAAAGTAGATGTTAAATTCCAAATGATAAAAGAATACATGAGAGCTTACTTGGAAAGCCCTATTCCAAGGATATGTTTCCAAATAAAGTTGCATCATGAAGAGGGGTTGCCCCCAAATAAATTCCCAAAGATAACACATAAAGGATCTATGGATTTGGGGTCAATGTATGTCTTTTCTACAGTGATTGAATAGATCTCAAGGCTGTCATCATTCCCCAAATACCCGTAGAACAACGAACATAAAGGAAAAATGACACATAGAGAGCGAAAGAAATGAAAAGATTTTGGGTCAACATGGAAGAGATCTAAATGTCTCAATACCTTGCATCATCCCCAAAAGGAAAATATAAGACAAAAGAAAAATAATGTTTACGACATATAGAATAATGAAGATACAAATAGAAGAATGTCATGGCAGGTTTGCTTCCATTATTTCCTTACACCAACAGAGTAACAAGGTTCATCCAAATAAAAGCTCACAAACATAAAGACATGCCAAGCAACACGATACAAGGGATCACATTATGCACATGCAATCACAAAGAACATGAAAATAAGACAAAGAAAAGACTATTATGTCACATGCAAGCCAACCTAAAGCAGTTCATCTGCATCCCAATCTTGCTCATTATATACGAAAGGTGAATAAATAGCCAAAGGGGAAACAACAAGTGCCATATTAGGACAGTCACTAGGTTCAACAAGTGGTAATTCACTCTTGTTAGGAGGATCATCATGGTTTCCCCCATCTACGTTCATGGGAGAGGAAAATAACAAATTTAGCTCATTATGCACTTCCTCATTAATCTTAACAATCTCATCATCATCATCTAAATTAATCAAAACAAAAGGTCTATTGACAATGTCCATTGGAGGTTCATGTTTTTGTTGTGGCGAAGGTGGAGAATCATCATGCTTTATTTGAGTTAGTTTTTTTTCCTGGTTTGTTAGTTTGCTCTTTTCTTCTAACTAACGAGCAATAGCACGACATCTACGCCTATGCTCTTTAGCATTTCAATTTCTTCTTGCATAGTTTCAAGTTGTGATGGTGTAGGAGTGATTTTATCAACCATTTGTTTATTTTCTTCCTATAAGGGAGGAATAGAAGGAACCATCAAGGGTGGGTCAACCACTTTTTCTTTAGGTTTATAAACTTGTTTGATTTTAGGAGGCACCAAAGGAGTTTTATGGTTATCTCTTGGTCTTTTGTAAGAAATGGGTGGGTGAATTGTATTGGACTTGTCTTCGTTACTTGGAATTGTTTTTGGGTTAATCATAGGTTCATCAATGATAGGTTGGGGAGGAGAAACATCCATGGGCTCAAGAATATTGCTAAGAGATAATTTTGTTATGCACTTTACTTTGAAATTTTGATAAGATTTGAAAAAGAAGTCTTCATGAGGATTAATAGGTTCCATGGGTTCAAGCCAAAAGAAATCCAATGAAAATTTCCCATAGGAAGACAAAGGATTAAATCTAGTATGACATACAGTAAAATTTTTATTGCCAAATTTGTAAATTTCAAGCATTTATGAATAACCAATGGGACAATATCCATGGAGCGTAGCATGGGTGGCCTAACTTCACATGGAGTTGGTCTGATGATGGGATGATGGAGAATGAGACATTTAATTGTTTCGGTCCAACTTTTAATGGGAGAGTCATAGGGCGAGCAAATCCATCATGTGTTTTGATCCATGATTTTGATTGTTTGTAAGAATCTTGGTAAAGTTCATGCATAAACAAGAATTCCTTAGTGATCACATTCTCTACACACACAGGATCAATTAATATCCCATTAGTAGGCTTGTCATTGATTCTTCTAGTGATGTAAAGAGGACCATCGGGTACATGTTTAATTATGTCACTTTGTGAGAAATCAATGTCAAGAGACAATTTGGTTTGGCCCTTATGAGGTTGAACATCAATGAATCCAATCATAACATCAGGGATAGAGTCCAAAGTGGGTTGACTAGTGTCAACTATATGAGTGAAAGAGTTGGAAGACCCAAGATCCACATTAGATGTACCAGCATGGGATGCCATGAGTCTCGAACTATGTCTCACTGAAGTATTGGCAATAGGACACTAGGTTGTAATACTCATACAAGTTTCACCAAACCAAAGTTGTACCCAAAATGGACAAAAATTACCAAATAAAGATAGTAAACACTTAGAAATAGAAAACACAAGGCAAGTAGTGAAGAAGATATTACAAGTTTAGATTTAGCATATGAGGATTTATTGATTTTAGAATACAAAAACCTAAAAATGATGTCTTTCGAATACAAATTTTACTTTTGAACAATTCACTTATTTGATCAAATGACTTAGATGCAAACAACTACAAAAAACTCCCACTTTTGAAACTGAAACTGAGATCTATAAACAACAGGAAATAAAGAAAACAGATATAAATTTATGCCTAAATTTTTTAAAAATTATCTGTACAAGGACAGGTTCGCCCAAGGGTGAATGGATCTTTGTGCAAGGATTTGAAAAATTACAATTTGAGTTTCTGAGTTAATGTTTAAGATCTCTAATTCAAGTTGCAAACATATTTTTTAGTTACATATTTCCAAAATTCGATGATTAAATTAACATGAAATTTTATGGCAAAAAGCAAACAAAATGAGAACTTTTGAGATGTAATTTTGATTGAATTTTCTAATGTAAATGACTGAAAGACACCCTTATGCAGACTACTATGTGAAATATATGCAAGATGTATGCGATATTTTTGAATTTTTGTGAATTTAAATGATGCAAAATGCAACTTTGAGACCCTAAATGAGATGCAAAACAAACTAATTCAAAACCTAGATCTAAGGTTTTAGAAACTTCCAAATCATAATTTATGATGTACAATGTCAGGTTCACCAAAATGAAATGTTGGAAAAAGGGGGAATTAATTCAACCAATGTGGAATGATGAAATGGCCTGGGATTCAAACACACCTTTCCCCAATTTCATTAGAAAGAGAGAATATCACAAAGGGATAGGATTGAATTTCAACCTTGAGGTGAGTCAAATCTATTTTGGACCTTGGATCTTTGCTTTCTTATGACAAAATGATTGATTTGCAATGTTTTAGGATTATTTAAGTGCATTAACTAAATGAATTATATGACCTAACACTTGAAATGCAAAATTCTATGATAACAAAAATGGAAACGATAATTTGCAAGCATATCTGAGAAGGGTTGATGGTGTGCACCTATCATAAAAAGTGGGTTTCGGGGCCTGTAGCAAGACTGGTTCGCCCCTAGGTGAATGGATCCTTGACTAGGGCTCCAAAATCAATTTTTGTAGTCCTCTAATCCTAGATCTAAGCTTCTAATTTCTCCAGGTTTGACTATCAGGAAGTTGAAAATAAAATATGTGAGTTTTCGTAGCTTGAGAACAATGATGACAACTTATGCAAATTTGCAAAATTGTTCCTTTGATCAACTTTCAATCCTTCTTCACTTGTAAATCTACACATACAAAGAGAGAAGATTTTTTTTTGTTTTGGGTGAATGGGGATTTGCCTTAGTCAAACCCCATGTTTGGTAATTAAACCTTGATAATGAAATAATGACAAAATAAAGGAATTGATGAATGAAAAAATCTTGTTACAACTCACCAAACCCTTAATGGCCACCCCTAGAGGATTAAAGTCAAACACATCACTCTAAGGCTTGGATCTTGCATGAATTGTCTTGATTGATTGATGCTTGAATGCTTGAAACCTACATCATAATGTTAGCTCCAAAACATGAACATGAACACACATGAACTTTCACATGATGATATGATCTTGATTGTTGTTGTAGATGATTGATAAATCTGCTCTTCAATGCTCTTGACAATAACATTTGCTCTTGTGAAAGTCACCTTAATGAGCTAGATGATTTGAATTGATAAAAAGACTATGTATTTATAGGTGTTTATCTAATTTCCCAAAAAATAGATTCCAAAAGCCGACACTTGAAACTTGAATTTGAATCATTAAAATGTTTCCAAAAACATATTAAAAATTGGGTCCTAGGACTTAAAGGGGACCCATTCACCCTTGGGAAAATGGGTCCTAGGACCTAAGTCCAGGACACTCGGTTTCTAAATGTTGGAAATTGTTTAATATATGTTTCTCTTTCAGAAAATAGGTATAATAAGGCTTTGGAATGCATAATTTGGTCTATTAGAGGTTTAATTAAGTCCAATTAATTAAGGGGATGCAAACATAATGTGAAATATTAAAGGTATACAATTTTCTACACTACAATATGTTTCTATTATTCGAATTTTGTTTTTGAACTCTGTTTTTCCTACAACTATCTATTATGCTAGCTTGATCCATAGGGCATAACATAATGTTCTCATTGCAAAAATCTTGTGCTATCAAAATTCATATTCTATTGTCAAATCTTGTTAAGCATTTTAAGGACTTTATTTTACAAGCATATGAAAATGAGTATATTTATCCTCTATTATTATTTTTCATTAATCTCTCTCCCATTGTCTCTCCTATGTGTGAGATTAGCTTGGTGAAAGAGAATGTAGTCCTTGAAAATCATGTCAATCATGTTTATTCTTCTTGGAATACCTCGCCTACTTGGGAAGAAGGTGTCTTGGTGTTAGAAGATCCCATCATTGAGAGTCATGAGAATCTTGTTTGTTTCTCTCCCCCACCTCTCCTACTTGGGAATATATTGTTAGAAAAGAGGATGAAATCATTGATACATTTATGGATTGCATAGATGAAGATGCTAAGATGACATTAGATTCTCCCTCAGTAGAATATCATCAACAAGAAGTTAAATCCGTTGAGGTCATAAATGCACAAATGACTATTAGGTCTCCTCTAATTATTGGACCTCCTAAACCTCCTTTTGGACCTCCTAATAGTCCTCTAATTATTGGACCTCCTAAGTCACCTCTCATTATAAGACCTCCTAAACCTCCAGGTTCTATCTTAAACTTCATAAAACAATTCACTAGTAATCATGTTTTGCAACAACCAAGACACTGTAGCTCACACATATAACACTAGAAAAAATAAGCAACCAAAATAGACTCCAAATTCCATCCCATTACCTCAACCATATCTCCCACCTACACCTAACATTCCACAACATAGTGGTAAAGACTTTGATCTTGTTAAGCAACTTTGTAACACTTCTACTAAGATATCCTTGTGGGATTTGATTCAAACATCACCTGCTTACCATGGCATGCTTCAAAAGGCTTTGCAAAACATTTTTATCCCTCCTAATGTGCAACCAAATGATGTGGAAGCTTTGATTGAGAATATGAATCAACCTAATTTGGACATTGTCTTTCATCAAATGAGTTACCCCCTTTGTAAACGCAAAGAGAAAATGATGCTTTGATGATAGTGGCTATTATTTATAAGGTTGGGATTAGACATACCTTATTGATATGGTTCAAGGATTAATGTTTGTAGTTTAAATATTTTGGATAAAATTGGAGCAGACATAACTTTAATTCAACCCATTGATTTTTGAATCAAAAGTTTTGATAATGTGGAAAGCAAGCCACATGGTGTGATAACATTACCTGTCAAAGTTGGTAAGGTTGTGTTGTAAACCCCTAGATCCATGTCATGCCCTGTGATCTTTCATATAATATTCTCTTAGTTAGACTACGGATCCATGAGATGAATGGAGTGCCTTCAATGCTTCATCATTTAATGAAATACATATACAACAATAAGGTTTACAAGATAAAAGATGACCTTAAATCTGAACAGTGTTTACAAACTAAAACAGGAACAAAGGATCCTCTTAGAACATTGGCACCAACTATAAAATTGGAACCTTTAAAAGTTGAGGATAAAGATGAGTATATTTCAAAGGTGAAAATTTTTTTGGATGGTATTTGGGGTTCATTATATTTCACACCCACATCTATGGGAGAATACAAGATTATGAAAAAATGAAGGAAAAAGAGAAAGAAGCTACAATGGTATCAACACAATCTATCAATGAATCATCAAAAACATTAAATTCCACAAATTTTAACAAATAGGAAGATACAAATTACACATCCACTTATGATGAAGATGATCATGAACAACCACCTTCCTCAAAAGAAATGGAAAAACTTTACAGAAGATGGTACTAACTCTTGAAACAATTTGGCTATAATGGAAAAGGATGTAGTGTAAAAGAACAAGGTATCCATGTTCCCATAGAGACTAGCACACAAGAAACAACAAGAGGTCTTGGTTATCTTCCTTTGAAAGAAATGAAAGCATCAAAGAAACCTTCGCTTAATGTCAATGTTGTCACACAAAACACTCCTAGGACAAATATAAATAATGGTCATGATATTGCTTCATCTTCAAACACATGTTTTAGTGGTGACTAGGGTTCATTAGATTTTACACCCTCCTTTTTGGGACAATACAAAATCTCACAATCTAAACTTAAAGAGTCTTGCTTATGTATGACATCTTGTAGTAAGCACGAAAGCTCTTTTTAACAAGAGAAAGGAATATCTTTTATTGTTGATAAAGAGAATATCTTGTTGAGGCTTCTCAAAGCCTGCTTAATTACTCTTACTCCAAGAATGCAAAAGAAATTTTACAAAGAAAGCTCATTTTGTGCATATCATCGAGTGCATGGTCATTCTACCAATGAATTTCAAGCCTTGAATAATAAAATATAACATCTTAAAGATTGTGGTGCTCTTCATTGTGTTGATGCACCTAATTCCTATAATCAATAATGATCTTCATCCTACCATGTTGCTCATCACTATGTGGTATTTGTAGCTTTATGTGTCTTGCTCATTGCCATTTTGTTAAATGCACACAAGACAACTGAGTGGGGGGGCTGAATCAGTTGTATATCAAAACATCCAAAACCCTCATAAACATTAAGATCCACATCAACTTAATTAACCCTTAATCTATTAGAATGATTTAGCTTAAAAGTAAATAACAAAAACCGAAACACATCAACACCATGTCTTGAATAGGACAACTGAGAGGGGGGTGAATCAGTTGTCACAGATTTTAACCTTCAAATCAATCACTGGAAGTATACTTAAAACTGCTTAAATGATTAATCATCAAATGCTAATGCAGAAACTCAAATCCAACACATAAACACAATAACACCAGATTTACGTGGAAAACCCAATGAGGGAAAAACCATGGTGAGGATTAACTCACACTATAGAGAATATCAAAACCGATTACAAAAGGCTCACTACCTGAAACAAGGACTCACTGTCCAATATGGCTACAACCTAGAGGGATCACTGCCATAGAGATAAAAAGAAGACAAACAAGACTTGTTACAAAGAGACTACAATCCCAATGAAACAAAGCATTCCACCACAGTCACTTGATCAAATTGCATGAATGATAGAGTTCGCCTTCTGCTCACTGCATCCGATAACTCAGCATTAAGCTTCGCACTGATCTACCATACACAACTCACACACACTTTCTAAATAGCATCAATGTTGCATCTACTCTTTCACATATCTTCCTTCTTTTGTTTTGTACATTTTTCATTACTAGCTCATCCTGTATTTATACCATCTCCAACTTTGAAAAAGTTACAAATTTGTCCATCCAACTTCAAATTCAAATTAGTTCCATGCCAAAACATCCTAGGGTGGAATTAGAATGAGGGCGACCCAAACACATGCTTCACCAGGACCTAAAATAGATCCAACATGCTTCAACAACTTCAAAGATAGTGCTTAACAGAAGGTTGGCCAAACCAGTGTAAAACACATAGATCAATTAAGCTCAAAACTTCCAAAAACCAAAAATAACTTCAATGCAATCAAAACATCTTAACTCTAGAACTACAAGTCAAAAGACTTCATCAAGAAGAAATTCATACTAGCAAATTTTCTCTCAGACCTCAACCAGAACATAGAAAAACATAGTTGATAACTGGTAAACACAACTTGAACTTCACAATGAACCAACAACCAAACATCTGGATATAGCAACCTTCAACAACCATGACCAACATATCTGAATCACATGAACATAGGGGAAAATACCAGATCATCATCCAGAGCAACAACTTAATACCTATAAACTTTCTTTAATACAATTTTTTCAATATCCTCAACATATATAGCCAACAACAACTAGTAGATAACTAGTTGACCAGTTGACATCAATGACAACACCTTCATTCCTTTCTCCATTCATGCAACAATCTCCCCCTTTGCCATTGATGGCAACATATGATGTGAAAAACCGTCAAAGACACCATACCAGTTTTGAATATACTTCTCAAGATTTTTTCTTTTTGCTTCTCCCCCTCAGGAGATCATCTTCCTCATTACCTTCTTTCTCTCCTTTTCACATGCTTTCTATCCCCCTTTGACATCAATGGAAAAGGCAAAATATATGTTCATTGAATCTTCCTTTGACATGAAAATAAAATACTCACAATGACAACACTTGAAACTACCTGCTCCCCATGAGAGGTAGCCACCAAAACATCAGTCCAAAAAGATAGAACCATGAATCTACCAGACTGATGCATCTCCAAATACATCTTAGTTTATGAAAGGAGAGGCAATAAACCTTAACTTCTCCTAGAGCTACTCAAAAGTATCTTTAGGAAGAGCCTTTGTAAATATATCAACAATTTGATCATTTATCAGAACATACTCAAGCTTGACTTCATTATCCATGACCTTCTCTCTCAAGAAATGATATTTGATAGATATATGCTTCATCCTCGAGTGCATCATAGGATTCTTTGAAATGTTAATTGCACTAGTATTATCACATAAAATAGAAATGGGATCATCATATAGCACTATGATATCTTTCAATGTATGTTTCATCCATAGAACTTGTGTACAACAAGATGCAGTAGCAATATACTTAGCTTTAGCAGTAGACAAAGAGACTGGATACTTCTTCTTACTCAACCATGCCACCAATTTGCATCCAAGAAAGAATGCACCACCACTTGTACTCTTTATGTCATCTACACATCCAGCCCAATTTGCATTTGTATAGGAACTAAGTGTAAAGTCAATATCTTTAGGATACCACAATCCATAATCCAAAGTGTCATTCAAATATCTAAATATTCTTTTAACTATAGCAACATGTGTTTCCTTCAGATCTTCTTGAAATCTAGCCACAAGATAGACCGCATGCATAATATCTGGTCTAGTAACAGTCAAATACAGTAATCCACCAATCATAGATCTATACTTGATCTGATCAGCCTTAGATGAATCATCATATTTACCCAATTTGCAACCATTCACCATCGGAGTACTTACCGGTTGGAACCATCCATCCTGAATTTCTTCAACATCTCTCTCACATACTTAGACTGTCAAATGAAAATTCATTTCTCTGTTTCATTAATCTATAGCCCAAGAAAGAAATTCATCTCCCCAAACATAGACATTTCAAATTATTTTTGCATCTCTTTTGCAAACATCTTGCACATCTTTTCATTTCCTTCAAAGATAATGTCATCAACATATACAACTACAATCAAGATTTTGTCATATTCAATCTTAAAATACAAATTACTGTCTGCCACACCTTTTTTAAATCCTTGTTGAATCAAATACATGTCTAACCTTGCATACCAAGCCCTAGGAGCTTGCTTCAATCCATATAAATCTTTCTTCAATCTGCACACCATATCTGATTGATCTGCTAACTAAAATCCTTCTGGTTGTTCCATGTAAACTTCTTCCAGCTCACCATTCAGAAATGTTGACTTGGCATCCGTCTAATAGACTTTGAAATATTTATGAGCAGCCAATGCCAAGAACATCCTTATAGCTTCCATTCTTGCTAATAGGGAAAAATTCTCCTAAAAATCTATGCCTTCTACTTGTGAGTAGCCTTTACACACAAGCCTCGCTTTGTTTCTGACAACTTCTCCATTCTCATTCAACTTATTTTTGAATACCCATTTTGATCCAATGATATTTTTATCTGTCAGTCTCGGGACCAATTCCCAAGTCTGATTCTTCTCAATCTACAAAAATTCTTTCATTGCTTCCTTCCAATGTTCATCTTTACAAGCTTCACTTACTGTCTTTAGCTCAATCTCAGAGAATAAACAAAAATTTACTTTAGCAGTAGCTTTGCTTTTGGTTAGCATGCCTTTTTTCTTGTCTCCAATAATATTATTTTTTGAATGATTCCTCTGTACATATTTTGGTGTCCTAGGGGACATCACTGGAGCATCTTCTTCTCTTTCATTATGTTCATCTAGCTTCTTCTGCTCATCTTTATCCTGTTCTTCCACAATTTCTTCTATTCTTGCACAATCATGTTCATCAAACACATATCCATCAATATCAATAGAATTCTTTATTGTCTCATCAACCTTCACATTCTAGCTCTCTACAATCTTTCTCAGTATTTTATTGAAACATATGTACGCCTTGCTTTTAGTAGAGTATCCAAGAAATATACCTTCATCACTTCTTGCATCAAACTTTCCCAAAGTTTCCTCATCTCTTCTGATATAACATTTTCTTTTGAATACCTTGAAATATTTAACTGTAGGAATTCTTCTGTGTCATAGCTCATAGGGGATCTTTATACTGTTTTCTCTTGCTTGAACTCGATTGAACACATAAATAGTAGTATAAATAACTTCTTTCCAGTAAAATTTCGATAATCCGACATCAGTGATCATTGATCTAGCAGCCTCTTGAACTGTTATATTTTTCCTTTCAACAACTCCATTATGTTGAGTTCTCGGAGCAGATAATTGTCTCTTTATTCCATGCACTTCACAAAAACACATTGAACTCATGGGAGGTTAATTCTCCACCTTTGTCAAATCTTAAGCATTTTATCTTCAAATTCACTTCATTTTCAACCATAGCCTTGAATGTCTTGAATCTATCTAATGCATCTGATTTCTCCCTAAGAAATGTAACCCATGTATATCTAGAATAATCATCAATTAAAAGCATAAAGTACCTTTCACCAAGTAGACTTCGCACTCTCATAGGACGACAGAGATATGTATCAACTAAATCCATTAGTCCAATAGTAGATTGTTCTTTTGATCTGTAATGATTTCTTTCTTGCTTACCAAACTGACAATTCCTATAAATAGCATTAACAGGCTTTGTAATTCTTGGTAAATCTCTCATAGCCTGAACAACACTAATCCTTTCCAAGTTATCAAAATTCATGTGACACATTCTCCTATACCATAACCGACTATCATTTATCTGAGTCATAAAGCATTGTTCATCAACACTCTTAAGTTGATAAATATTCCCCTCAGATTTCTTTCTTATAGCAATCAATGTTCTGAATCCTTTCTAGATCTCACGTTTCTCATCCTTAAACACAAGATCATATCCTTTTCTGCACATCTGACCAACACTCAACAAATTATGCCTCAAACCCTTAACATAGTAAATATAGTTAGTATGATGCTTGCCATCAAAACTTATTGAACCTATCCCATGGATTTTAGCACCAGTATCATCTCCAAACATAACCAAGCCTCCATCATATTTCTCAAGTTTAACAAACTTATTCTTATCGTCAGTCATGTGATGTGAGAAACCACTATCAACTACCCAAAAATTATTTTCTTGTTTAGCATGTAGGGCAGATATAACTGTACCTTCATTTTTCTCCTTCTCCTTCTCTAGAGGGCTTTCCTTTACCTATTTTTTTTAATTAGTAGAAGTAGGTTCATCCTTAATCGCCAAGAACAAGCATTCATTGTCATTTGTATCTTCATATTATGAATCTTCATCTAAAATACTAGCATTCTCATTCACATAGTAAGCTTTGTTAATCTTCTTTCCTTTCTTTTCTTTCTCATACCTTTGGTTATTCCTTTTAGCTATTTTCAAAAATTTTGTAGCATAATGACCTATTTCTCCACAACTAAAACATTTAAAGGGAAACTTACCTTCATATTTGTCGGAGCCTTTCATCATTCTTCTTACAAAGTTAGCTTCTATTTCATCAATTTTTTCTTTATTCGGATCATCAACTTTTGTAGCTTTAAAGGCAGACTTTGATTTGCCTCCATTTCTTATACTCGGCTTCCTCATCTCATAATATGTCAAAAATCCTAACAATAGATCCTTAGTACAAGTCTTATAATCTATTGTTTTCTCAATAGCACTCACCTTCTCACTGTAAGCATTAGGAAGAGTTCTCAGAATCTTCTTTACAATCCTGGTTTCATCTATAGTAGCACCAAGTGATCGCATTCTAGCCACTACCTCATCCAATCTCTGTACATAAGCTTTAACATTTTCATCTTTAGACATATGTATAAGATCAAACTGTGTTTCCAAATTCTGTAATTTCACCTCTTTAACTCTTTCATCACCATCATGCACTCTTTCTAAAGCATCCCAGACTTCGCTAGTTGTCTTCAAATTCTGAACCTTAATCAACTTGGAATGTGCCAAACTATTCTTCAAGATGAACTTCACCTTATTGTTCACTTCATGTGCTTTGATCTCTTTAGGTGTACTCAGACCATTAGCAGGAGGAGTGTAAGGATTCTTGGAAGCTTTCTCCACATCATATCCGCAATACTCTAGATATTCTTCCATTAATGCTTTCTATATACCATAATTAGTTCCATCAAACCTCAAATAATAAAAGACCATTTTGCTAGCCATCTTAGACCTTCCTCAAGTGGTTAAGGTCTTCACAAAGGAACCAAGCTATGATACCAATTGTTGAATAGGACAATTGAGAGGGGGGTGAATCAGTTGTCAAAGATTTTAACCTTCAAATCAATCACCGAAACTAATACTTAAAACTGCTTAAATGATTAATCATCAAATGCCAATGCAGAAACTCAAATCCAACACATAAACACAATAACCCCAGATTTACGTGGAAAACCCAATGAGGGAAAAACCATAGTGAGGATTAACTCACAATATAGAGAATATCAAAACCAATTACAAAATGCTCACTGCCTAAAACAAGGACTCAATGTCTAGAACAAGGACTCGCTATCCAATAGGGCTACAACCTGGACGGCTCACTGCCACAGAGATACAAAGAAGAAAAAAAAACTTGTTACAGAGAGACTAAAATCCCAATGTAACAAAGCATTCCACCACAGTCACTTGATCAACTTGCATGAATGATAGATTTCGCCTTCTGCTCACTACATTTGGTAACTCAACATTAAGCTTCGCACTGATATGCCACACACAATTCACACACACTTTTTGAATAGCATCAATGTCACGTCTACTCTTTCACTTATCTTCCTTCTTTTCTTTTGTATGTTTTTCATTACTAGTTCATCTTGTATTTATACCATCTCCAACTTTGAAAAAGATACAAAGTCAGCCATCCAACTTCAAATTCAAAGTAGGTTCCAAAACATCCTAGGGTGGAATTAGAATGAGGGCGATGCAAACACATGCTTCATCGGGACCCAAAATAGATCCAACATGCTTCAACAACTTTGAAGATAGTGCTTAACACAAGGTCAGCCAAACCAGTGTAAAACACATAGATCAATTAAACTCAAAACTTCCATAAATCAAAAATATATTCAATAAAATCAGAACATCTTAACTCTAGAACCGCAAGTCAAAAGACTTCATCAAGGAGAAATTCGGACCAACAACTTTTCTCTCGGACCTCAACCAGAACACAAAAAAACATAGTTCACAACTGGTGAACACAACTCAAACTTTACAACGAACCAACAACCAAACATCTAGATATAGCAACCTTCAACAACCATGACCAACATATCTAAACTGCACGAACATAGGGGCAAACACCGGATCATCATCCAGAGCAACAACTAAATACCTGTAAAATTTCTTTAATACAATTTTCTCAATATCCTCAACATATACAACCAACAACAACTAGTATATAACCAGTTGACC
Organism: Sequoia sempervirens; assembly: GCA_007258455.2. Taxonomy (NCBI): domain Eukaryota; kingdom Viridiplantae; phylum Streptophyta; class Pinopsida; order Cupressales; family Cupressaceae; genus Sequoia; species Sequoia sempervirens. The sequence continues at coordinate 45,485,788 of VDFB02000009.1, forward strand.
AGTTGACATCAATGACAACACCTTCATTCCTTTCTCCATTCTTGCAACACCATGCACAATAGAACGCCAGATTTACGTGGAAAACCCAAGAAGGGAAAAACCATGGCAAGGATTAGCTCACAATATAAAGTAATTACAACACTTAATATAATAGGCTCACTGCCAGAGGTCTCACTACTAGATTAGAAAGAAGAAGATAGAAAATTGTTATAATAAGAAATCCATCTTAGAGCAATAGAAAATTTCCACCACTGCACCACCAGTAAATTCACACTCTCTTTATAGAATGTAGACACCTGCTCACTGCTTCTAGTAGTCTTAGTCATTAAATCTCAAACTACATTTCACACAATTGCACTTCACTTCTCCATCAACTCAAGCCATATTTATACCTTCTTCAACCTTCAAAACTTTCTCCAAGGTCAGCTATGCACCTCAACCATGCAAATTCAAATTAGGTCGACACTAAGCATTCCCGCGATGGAAAGGAATGAAGGAAAACCACATCATATCTTAACTCAGACCTAAATACATTCATATATGTCATGCCACACTTTCACAATCACCAAAGCAAATCCACAATTAGTGTAAACACCATTAACATTTAAGTACACACTTCCTTTGACCCAAAGACGACTCTCGAACACCACATAACACTTGAACACAATCTAGAATATTCCACAAATACCCTAAAATCTAACAAATTCGTTTGCAACAACTTACTCTTGAAGAATGCACACACCCAGTACACTCAGACAACCTTCCACACATTGTTACTCAAGAAACCAACTTCTAAAACACCAAACCATGAACAACTTTGATTGTAGGTAGATATGACCATTATCAGCACACTTCCAAAATCACAAGACCAGAAACCAAACCGCAGAGAAATGCGGAGCAAAACCATTTCTCCTGGACACCACTGCAACATATAGTTCACACACTGGTGAACACAACTCTATCTGTACAATGATCCAAACCAAGAAATTCTAAATATAGAACCTATGAACATATCTAACCAACATATCTAAACCATATAAGCAAATCTTCAACATAGAAGAAGTGCAGAGCAAAACCATAACACCTCTACAACACATTGTTTCCTCATTTATTCAAATTTTCTCAAAAGCACTTGGAAACCAAGCACCAGAGACACATACCCATCATCTTTAGCACTTCCTCATCATCACTAAACCAACTGCAACTCAACTATACATACATAGAATCTTATCAAAGCAACACCAGAGGTTGACATCAATAACACTTACTAATGACAACATAATACAACTAATCAAAGCATCATCACAACCTCTCAACCATCACCAACAACATCCCCCAACCTTGTTTAAATCAATGAAAACACCAACTGCACATACTTGTAACACATTCATGGTGGTGCAATCTTAGGTGCAACCATATTCTTCATGGCAGCAACATGATAGTCCTTGGTGTGGTTGTCCTTGTCTCTACACTTGGGGGCAAGGATAACTAGTTTTGGGAGGCATGCATTCTTTTCAAGGATCCTCTCTTCCTCTCTTTCTCCTTAAAATACCAACATAGCAAGTATGTTGATATTTTAAGAGGGGCATATAGTCTCCCGCTCATTGTTTGCATGGGAAATGGTCCCTTCTTAGTGATGATAGCATACATCTCCTAGGAAGTGTGACCTTGTCAACCAAAGTGTGGCATTCTTAATCCTTTTTATGTGTCTCCTTTATGGTGATATTAGGCTTGATGTCCCATAAGAGTGTGACTTTTCTTGGCATATGACATTCTCCTTGGTAGTAATGCTATGACTAGTGTTCCCTAAGGTGTTATTTTCTATTCCTCAACTAGTGCTCTCTTGGTGGTGATGTCATGTGTGATGTTCCCTAAGGTGTGACCTTCATGTATTGAGCAATGCCCCTTTATTGTTTAAGCACATTTTACGGTGATGTTACAATATCCTTTGAGATTTTAAACCTTTTTGCATTCATTCCCGGTGATGTTAAACCTTGGTATTTTTGCTACACTTTGTTCACTGGTGTTGAACTTAGTGTGGAATTGATATAACATTTTGATCATTTTGTAGCACCTTATCAAGGTTATCAGGGAGTATAACTCTCAGTATGGTTATGGGTACACACCTAATGAAAAAAGGTCCTCACTAGACCTAGTGCATTTCTCATTTCGCTACCCTGTCTTGGGGGATCACCTAGTGAGAAATGGTCCTCACTAGCCCATGTGTAACAAACCTAGTGTTTAACCCAAGAATTTTCCATTTTTTACCCACATGTAAATAACTTATACTTGCAAAATATAGCAATAAATTTTTTTCTTTTATAATCCAATAATATGCACATTTGGAATAAACCCGTTCAAAACTTCCAATACATTTCAATAATAAAAGATGCATATTTGAAATTAACCCCATTTCAAATTTCCATTGCATTTTCATAAAGTGCATTACATAATTTCCAAGTAATGGTTATCTATTACATACACACATGTAATGGTAACATTTTTCCAATTTATAATTTCTCAATAAGAATAGAGATACATGTTTGCATACATAGCTTCCATGAGCTTAATGAATTAGATTTACAAATGGTCCAGATTTCCCTACCTAGTATACATCCTTGATGTCCTCGAAATTGGTGCATAAATTCTAGATGTCTCGGTCACTGGTGCGTACATTCTAGTTGTCCCCAATACTGGCTACTATATGAGGGAGAGCATTACTCAAGTGTTTTTCCTCCAACCACAAATTTACTGCCATCCCCTGCACATCTACCCAATTGGTAAGATGGCCCTACCCTTCAACGAAGAGATTGGTTTGATAACCTCATAATCCTGGCCTTCCTGAGCATAGTGTTGTGTCCTACATATCTAGAGCTACCATACCTTGGTTTCCCTACCTAGAATGCAATCATGGATCACAATGAACTGATAGTGTAAATAGTGGATACTTACACTACTTTGGCCAAAGAATTCAACACCTAGTACTTTGAGTGAGAGTCATCTATCCACCCACTCTTAAGCTTGATTTGGTATTGACCATAAACATAACATATATTCAATTTAAGGTGATAACATAACAAAATTTTCAACAAGGTTATTCCCTTGACCATGGATTACCCTAACCCTAGGAATATCCAAGTCCATAACAAATTGATTATCTAGGTTACACTCTTTCCCATAGATTCGTCTAACCTGAAGAATAACCTAATTAACCACTCTGGGTAATCATAATATCATAACATTAAATGATTCTAGTCAAAAGTATGATCACAATATTAAGTGCCTTCTTTCAGATGTATGACCTTATTCAAAAGTATAATCTCATCAATACGTGACTCCATTCAAGAGTAAAATTGCATCAATAAATGACTCCAACCAAAAGATATAATCAACAATAAAATGATCAATTAGTGCTATAGGTTAATCCCAACCTATTTGCTTCATTCAATATTCAAGTAAACAACCCAACCAAATAAGTTAATCCCAACCTAGGGTTTCAATCAAAAGTGATGTAATGATCAAGTGATCATAAAACCACTCCTTCAATATACCTCAAATATTCACATGTTTTCAATGTTCTCTACATTTGTATATAAACTAGAGGACATTATCTTGAGATGAGTTCGTGCTTTTGTGCCTACAAGTCCTCTCCTCAACACAGCTATGGGTTTCCAAAATGTGAGTCCTCTTCTAGAATTCTATGAATAAGCATAGACTCCTAATCAGGCATATTATTATAGCATAATCAAAAAATACATTTCTCAACCCTACTGTTGAATATTGATATGGCAATCAATTATACTCCCTATCCCTAGGGAATATACTATCTTCCTACTTCAAGGAGATATGAGTAAACAATCAAGTATAGGCTATCAACATGGTTTGTATGACAACATGTAACCTATCAATGATGACATGACTATCATGCTATCATTCCCCTTATATTCTAACCTTGTTATCCACAAAGGTTTACCTAGCATTATAAGTTAACAATTCAAGATAGCAACATATTCCATCTCATGCATTATCTATATAGACTAATGAACCAAGTATAGTTCTAATAACATTTAAGCCATGCATATTTAACATTATATAAATGTAAGCCCAATAATAGGGTTCACTAATTTGAGACTCAATCATGAATCACACAAGAGTATTCCATACTAGGAAATAACATGCATATCATGCATTCAAGACTATTCCAACACAAGGAAATATCTAAGTTCATAAGAACAAGCACACCATGCATTAAAACAATCTTTCCAAACGAATGCTTTATATTCAAATAACCTTTCAAATATAACCAAATGAAGAATAGAAATCAACATTCCTAGATATAAGTTCCAACTTGAAAATGCTTCCTTCCAAGCTTAGCCTTCACCTTCACGAATGCTACCTCTCCAAAGATCAGCTAACTTCCAAACACTAGCCTCTTACAAATTCTCTCAACAATACTATTGCAAAGTAACAAAGCAACTCACTAGCTCTCTAATTCACTTACACATAAAATATAGTAGAACAACGATGAAGAAATCAGAATAAGAAGTGTATCAAATGGTAGGAAGATCACCTCTATATATACTATAATTTGAGCAACCAAAGGCTACAAACAAGCTAGCAATTCTACCACCTTCCTATTCACATGCAATGACTCAGCTAACTAACTCACATATTTGCAAAAAATTACAGTCCACATTCCTCCAATGGATAATTCGACCTCTTTATGAGAGACAACTTGAATCTTTTACTAAGTCAAGCGACAACAATGACAAGCTACAGGTTTCCTACTAAGTTTACAAGTCGACTACCTCTCATATTTTTGCCAACACTTCATTGACCAAATTCTAGAAATGTGAGTAGCTGTTAAAACATTGATTTCATAGTTGAGTCGACCCTTTCTCATTTTGATAGCAAATTTCATTTTCATTAATACATTGCAGATCGACCTCTTTATCTAGCTTGCGGTTATTGATTTAGTCTCATGTTTCCCTTATTCCATGCGTTGGTTTTAAAAGCTCATTAACATATTCTATTGGTTGTAGATTTCTTACCATGGCGCCACCTTATCTCCCATGCGCCTATCCTTTGGCTCATACGGTTGAAGACAAAGTTAGAATGGTTACTCTCATGGCTTTATTCTCCATACAACACTCTTAAGATAGTGACTTAGTCTTAATGTATTGGCTCATAGCTTTCAAACCTTGGTTTATATTCCCATTCATTTGTGCTCTATATTGTGTTATTCTTAATACATATGCAGCGCTTTATCTTATGTGCTATGCTAACATAATGTGTTATATTAATACAATGCACTATGATAATATAATGTGCTTTCAATGCTTTAGCAATATCCTTTCCTTGGCATTTGAGATACTATGAGTTTTGGATTATTCCAAAGAACTTTAAATATTGTTTTAATAAGCCTCTTCTAATACCATAACCCACGTTTTATATTAGCGTTATACAAAGCACTTCTAATATATCAATCAAACAATATAAATTATATATATATATATTTATAATTATATTCACATGAATATTAAATGCATTACTCATCAAATATATATATATAACAAAATAGTTATACACACACACACACACACACATATATATATATATATTAATACATATGTATATACGTTTACATTCATGTAACTATATACATATATATTTATATAATATTATATATATTTATATAATATTATATATATTTATATAATATTATATATATTTATATAATATTATTTTAATATCTGAATTTAAACACATATATATATTCATCTTCATTGATGAGTACATACACGAAATGTGTACATATGTATATATGTCATAAGCGTATAATTGATATCCTCATGCATAACATGTAATCACATGCATGGGTTATTGCTCATACATTTATACATATACTCATTCCATGTATATACTTATCGACAAAATATAAATATATGAAGGAATTTCACATGACATAAAGACAATCACATAACCCTAGTCAAGAATGTCCATAGAACAGGATCATAAACCAATACAAAACATTCACAACCAAGATAGAAGGTTACTTACTAATCACCCAAATTGACTTGACTCTATTTTACCCAACTAAGATGTGAGTGTGTGTATGCTCAATTAGGCTCATTAAAGGTTACCAAACCAAGTTCTTCTCCTGAGTGATACTCCCCCTCTCGTACCTGAGGGCTTGAATCTATTCGTACATCCAACTTAGTGTATCATAGAGGTAGTTAGTAATTCACATGGAATTCATTTGCATCATAAATTATTTGCAACATCAAAGCATTAAGACAGTCATTTGCTATATATATATATATATATATATATATATATATATATATTCATTCCTTCCATTTTCTATCAGTATAAAACATAATCATACCTTTAAAAGCAATAACATTTTAATGTACATATTTCAGTATTTCATTCACCTATCAAACATATTAAAGTCATGATTCTTATTCATCATCATATTTACTCATGAAGGTAAAAGTAACCTGGTAACTATAAGATTGGGTGTAACACCATGTGCCTTCTGGTTTGTGATTCACCTAGCAAACATCAAACTTTACTATGGTGTGAGTCATGAACGCCTTTTATATGGGTCCTAGCATAATACAACTTGTTGGTCCATACCCTCTTTTTAAATATTATTTTGACATTATATGTTAGTGTTTATTGTCTTGCTACATAATCATACATATGTGTTTTCCTTTGTGCCTATGTTGGTTTTCCATGGGATCTTGGATCATGGGGGCTTGATCACCTCCCTTGATCCTTAGTCATCCTATCTCTTCAACATTTGGACAATCAGACCCCTCTTGACATAAAATTTCTACTTTAGTGTAAGTTTGAGCGTAAGTTCATACTCTCACTAAAGTGGGGGCTAAATGTAGCATTGTAAATGTCACTCATAAAAATTTCACCTCATGTTTGGTCCTCCTTAAATTATTGGACCTAATTGAGTATTTAATTTCCTAAATTATGCATTATATGGCCCACTTTTGACAATTTTCAAGGAATTACAAGTGGTAATCAATTGATTTAACTAATACCTTGCCCCTAACACCAACTATCCTAGAAAAAATTTCCACGACACTCATGTCCTAGGCACGAGTGTCTTATTTTCTCTCCAAATTGAAATATTTCGATTGTGGTGCAATTTAACTTTTGAATTTCAATTATCCAAAGTCAGCCATCAGGATCTAATTTTTGAGAAATTAAATAAATACTTGTAAATACCTAGTTATTGCATCATTTCAAATCTATCTAGGAAATCATTGGAGCAATAATTGTCAAGAGCAACATTTTAGAGCATTATTGCAGAAATTCAAGATCCTAACATCATGTCAAAGTTTATGTGAGTTTATGTGTGTTCATGTTGCCATTGTTTTGTGAAGGTGAACACTTTTGTAAGTCTCCAAACAATTCAAGCAATCAAGCAAAGCAAGATCCAAGTCCTTGAGGTGATGTGTATGACTTCAATCCTTCAAGGAAGCCATTGAAGGGTGGTGAGTTGCAACACTTTGTGATTTCATCATTCTTTCCTTTCAATTATCCATTTATTATTTACATTTTCCATTATGGATGTGGAAACACTTACATGAGGTTCAAATGAGGCGAGCCCCTAAAATGGCCCAATATTTCCTCTCTTTGTGAATGTGTAGATCTCAGGTTTGAAGAAGATTGAAAGGAGTTTGAAGACAAATTGTTTATTGTTGCATTTGAAGACCTACATCTTTCCAACTCACGAAAACTCAGTTGCAAAAATATCTGAAAGTGTTCTGACAAATCTGAAGGCAGAAATTTGAAGCTTAGATCTGACATTAGAGGACCTCAAAAACAAATCTAGAAAATCATACAAGGACACTCATGCCCTGGGCATGAGTGTCCTCCAAATTCGGCTCAAATTTGAATCACAAGTACATAGTGTCCTGATTTGTCCTGCTCAATTGTCCAAATTTTCTTGTGACTTTCTGTGTTTTTTGTATTTGTATTAGAACAATAAACTGCACTATTAGCCTAGTTAGATCATTTCATTTCATCATTAATACATTTCAAGATTTGTTCAAGGGTTCATTGACTCACTTATTAGGTTGTAAGTCAATCTCATACCTTGCCCAAATCCATCAAACCCTCAAACCCATCAAATCTCTAATGAATGAATGAAACACATATTGAAAAAGTGCCTAAACCCTAGGGTCAAATCTTAAGGTTTACCTTTTTCAATGTTTCAATTAAATAAAGTGATGGAAATGTAAATACTCCACCCTTAAAGGGTGGAGATAACTCATCACTTTATCTCCTAGTTATTATATGATAAAATCACTTTATTATTCTAAGCGATCTTAATAAATGTGTAGGAAAAACCTATAACTAAGGGAAAATAAATTATCCCACTAGGAAAATAAAAACATACACCAACAAGTTCCCCCTTAAGTACAACTTATGAGGATGTAAAAGATGATGGGTCCTAACAAATAACATCATGTTAGGTACCCATGCACATATCAAATTCCCCCCCAAAAGATCCTCATAAATAAAGAGAGAACACCCCTAGAATAAACAAAGAGGAAAAGGAGTAAGTAGCCCCCCAAAGAGGACACCAATCACACCCCAAGAAAAGGTTGCAAATGAAGGAACTTGCTCTCAATGGAGGGTTTGGTGAAGATGTTTATAGTTTGATCTGATATTGGATAATACTTGAGATTAATGATCTCTCCATGAATCAACTCTCGAATATAGTTCATATGGATCTCAATGTGCTTGGTCTACTAATGATGAACTAGATTGAAAGAGATATAAATCACACTAATTATCACAAAAGATGATTGTGGGATTTTGAAAGGGAATGCAAAACTCAATGAGGATGTCATGAAGCTAGATGACCTTAGTATTAGCATTAACCACTCCTCGATATTTAGTCTCTATAGATGAAAGAGCAATAGTAGACTACTTCTTGCTTGACCAACAAAATGGACTGAAACCAAGGGAGAAGTATTACCTTGAAGTAGACTTGCGATCTTGAGAATCACCTACCCAATCTAAATTGGTGTCCCACCAAGTCAAAATCCATGACCACTGCATAGTGAATCCCATAATTACGAGTACCCTTGATGTAGTGAAGAATCTCCTTAGCTTCTTTCCAGTGCAACTCATGTGGCTTCTACATGAATCGAGAGACCATGCCTACAACATATGAAATGTAGAGCCTTGTATGAGTTAGATAGATGAGACTACCAACAAGCTGTCGATACAAAGTGCCATCCACCAAGGGTGAAGAACACTTAGCCTCAAGTTTGACCCCTGACAAAAATGGAGTCGACGTAGGATTACAATCAACCATGTGAAACCTTTGGAGTGTATCAATTGTGTACTTAGGTTGTGCAAGAGAAATACCTGAAGAAGACTGGGTGATCTCAATCCCCAAGAAGTAGTGCAATAAGCTCGGGTCTGACATCAAAAATTGATCATGAAGGGAAAATTTCACTCCCTGAATGGTGGATGAGTGACTTCCTATGATCAACAAGTCATCTACGTAGAGAACTAGGAAGGTGTGTGTATCATCTTACTACAAAATGTAGACATTAAGATCGAAATGACATTGAGTGAACCCCACTTTCAAAAGGAAGGAGTCCATCTTGACATACCAAGCCTGAGGTGCCTGTTTGAGGCCATAGAGAGACTTCCAAAGATGACACACAAGTGAAGGATCCTAAAGTGCTTAACCAAGGGTTTCTAATTGTACCAAGCTTGAAAAGGAGTTAACCCCTTCATAAATTTGTGAGGAACTCAATTTTGTATATAACAAACATAGTTAATGGATTTTTCCCAAAAAGGTGGTGCCAAAGACTTGGAGTGAATCATACAATGGGCCATCTCTTTCAAGGATTGATTCTTTCATTCTATAACTTTATTCTGCTGAGAACTGTAGGGAACTATGCTACAAATCAATGCCTTCTGAAGCACAATACTGCACAAACCTATGGTTAAAATATTCCTCCCCATTATCTATACACAAAACTTTGATGGATTTCTTAGTTTTTTTCTCTGCAAAAGCCTTGTATTCCAATAATGAATTGAAGACTTCATACTTCTATTTGAGAAAGTACACAGTAGTGTACCTAGAAAAATTGTCAATGAATTTCAAAATATATTGGTCTCTACTAAAAGATGGTTGTGGAAATGGCCCTACCAAATCACTTTGTACCAACTCCAAAAAATGTGAGTCTCTCCAAGATTTTAATTTTTCAAATTTCTCTTCAATATGCTTGCTAAGAATGCATCCTTGACAAACACCATCAGAAAGTTGAACTATGGAATTCCTATAACCATGTGATGTTGACTAAGTTATTGCAAATAGCGATAGTTCAAGTGGCAAAACTATTGATGCCATAAATTACTCACATCATTTGAATGAGTGAGTAGAACATATGAAGGTGGATTAAGAACAAAGTGAGAGAACAAATAAAGCCGAGATAGATAATTTTCTCTCCCAACTACAACTATAGAATCATTGTACAACTCGTGAATCACCACTGAATTAGGAGTAAAATCAACCCTCTTTCCTGTACCTGTGTATTTGATAGATCGATAGGAGATTAGTTAACAATGAGGGCACATAAATAAAATCCTAAAATGTGTCATCCCCCATATCAATAGATCCTCTCCCACACACCTCTATAGGAGTGTTGTCACCCATCAAAATGGAAGGTATAGTATATGGCTCCAAAAATGAAATCTCGTCCTTAGATGAAGCCATGTGGTGTGAAGCACTTGAATCAAGAACCCATGTGGATGGCGGAGAAGCAACTGCTACGAGGGCCTTGCCCTTTTCTTTCCCCTTGCTATTGTCTTTGGCCTTGTGAGACCCCTCATCCGAACTCTGTTTAATAGAATCAAGAACACTAAGATTATTATTTTCAAGAATGTATGTCAAGTGATCAACTTGTTTCTTTAAAAAATTATGCTCATCACAACCGGGTCTTTTACAATAGACATATTTTACCTTCTCTTTCTTAGACTTGTTACCTTTTGAAGACGAGGTCTCATTAGCTACTTTTGGATCAATTGATTTATGATCTTTCTTCTCTTTTTTGTTCTTTTGTTTCTTATCTATTACCACTTTGTCCTCGCCATTCATTTGCACCATGGTTGGCTACCAAGGCATGTGACTTAGAAGACTTAAGAGTGCCCATCTAGATTAGATTATCTTACTCTTGTGAGAGAGAAGTAGCAAAATCATTCAAAGATGGCATGGTGAATTTGGAACCAAATACATCCTTAGTAGCATAAAAAGTAGAAACATACACTAAATATTCAAAACTTAGCTTGGAAAGAATACTTAGAACCAATTGTTCATCTTTCTTATCAATTCTACATTATTGTAGTTGTAGCCTTAGTGATTTCAATTTGGTGAAGAAATCCTGAATTGTGTTGAAGTTGTCTAAACTTAAATTGATTAGTTCATTTTTCAACATATGACCCCTCATAGAATCTTGAGTGCTAAAAAGAGATTTTAGATTTTTCCATATTTCATTTGGAGTATTCAAAGATTCAATATGAAAGAGCAAATCAAGAGATATAGACAAACACAATACACCATATGCTTCATCACATCTACTAAACCACTTAGGATTTTCTTTAATTTTAGTAGGTTTAGTTTCTAGTCCCATTATTATTCTATGTAAACCAAGACTTCTTAAGTGAATTTGCATTTTAGAATTTTACTCAATAATTGTATGTAGTTAGAATAGGAACTGTTATTTGGTCCATGATGAAGAGATGCAAAAAGAAAGTGAACACAAGAACACAAGAACACCCTGCCCTTTTCACTAGTATCAAAAATCACCCCGAAATATTATAAGATTGACACTTCATAGTTTAGTGAGTTTACAAAGTTTTTTCCAAGATATAATGCTCAATGGGCTCAAAATAGTCAAAATTAACAATTATGATACAAAATAAATGATGGGCTCCATAATTAGATAGTTTCGTTTTATTGTTTCATAATTTTCATCATCTCTTTCTACTAAGTTTTAAGATGTTACCAAAGACCTTTTATGTCTTTTATATACTTTTAAGTAGTCTTAAGTATGTGGAAATGAAAATATGTTATGTTGATATATGTATGTATGAATGCATGAGTGTCTATGAAATTTAATAGGATTTTATTGTTTAATTTATGATTGTTAATGATGCATATGCCTTAGAATATAAGACTAACACATTGCAACTAGAAGAATTGTCAACCTATAATAATGGGTTTCCCAACCCGTAACATAAGGACTACAGATTGTTGTAGAGGAGTCAACCGATTGGGGTGGGACACTTTTAGAGGAAATGAATGAGATCATTTATTGATCAATCCACGGGTTGCCAAATATCACTCTTCCTCACCAATAAGACAACTAGGAAAAGGAGTCTAACTGCAATGAGACTGATTTATGAACAAAACTGTTCTGTGAACACGTTTCTATTATGAGCAGTTAAGCTATTGGATAAAGTTTGTATTTAAATTTTCTACTCTTGTTGCATATAGCTATTATTTTATGTTTCAAAACTTAGTCCTCTTCCTATCCTTGAGGAAGAGTTGAGAGTTGTTTCATAAGTATGATTTCAGTCCATGAATAATGAAAATTCTCACAAACCCTATATAGTAGGATGTTCTGTTGAGGAGGAGATCTAGTTAGCTCTAGTTATTTTTTTACCATTATTACTCAATAGCTACAACAATAAAATGTGTGTTAAATTATAAAGATCTTCAATAGATTCTTATTAGATTTCATGTAATAGTTTAGTTTAGAATGCAATAAAGGAAACTAGTTTGATATCATGATTTGTTGAGTAAGTGAGTGTTTGATAAATTCTGTGGAAGCAAAAACTCAAGCAAGGGCCACTTGAGGTACTGCTAAACCACTTTAGTTTCTATTGTTAGATTAGATCTAATACATTGTTGAAATTTATTGGAAGTTTTCAATTATATGTTTATGAATGCATGTGTTGTAATTCATGAATTGGATGTTGTAGTTTAATGTTTGGTTTCATACTCCAGAGTAATTAGCTAAGTTAGGACACTATAGTTTAATGGCTCTATTACAGTCTTAAGCATTAGGTACCCGTAGCATAAGGTAGTTATTTACATTCTTTTCCCCTATTTTGTGAATTCACAGTTTATTCTATTTTAAGGCTTTTACTGTATTTACACATGTTTATTTGCCTATACTCCATTTATGTAGTATGTGTTTAGAATATGTGAATGAATATATTTTGCTATCACTATCTAAAGTTTTACGACTCCTTGGTTGATAATTTAATGCAACCCTCTTATGAATAATGAACTATTTAGTTAAGGATCCTTAGGTCCTCTGAGGCGTGTGCATACTCTATATAACCAATATACTTATACACTAGAGAGGATCTATAATGAATTTGAGATAAAATCTAGAAAAATTAGCCTTATAGCTATGTAGTTCTCTTGACCACCTTTCCAACTCCTATTCATTTCTTAAAATCAGAGCATCAGGGCAAAAGTTATGGCATGTTGAAGAAATTAACAACATATTCAACCTGAAATATCTAGAAAAAATTGGCAAACAAATCTTTTCAATACCTTAGTGGATGGAAAGTTCTTGTCTCTAGCTTTTCGATGATATCTCATTTTCAAAAAATTGATACCGTGGTGAAAAGTTATGCAAGTTTGAAAAAAGGCCCAATTTGGCCTATTGGAGGGCCCTGTGGTCCCTTGACAACCCTTAGGTGGTTCCATTGGTAGTGGTGGCCATTGGGTGGAGATTTGGTGGTGAATTGTGTGGTTTTGGTTTGTTGTCTATGGTGGTTAAGTTGGTGGCTTATGAAAACCGTTGGCGGTTAAAGACTAGTCGTGTAGTTTAAAAAACTCTACGGATTGTGATTTATTCGCTTAATGACTTACTAAGCCTTGGCAGCTATGTTGCGGTTGTTTTGTAGCTTCAACCGTGAGAAGCTAATGCTAGCCACTAAGCACCAAGCGCTTTATAAAAGTGCTTTTTAATATATAAGTTTTTTAAATCACTGCATGACAAACATACTTGTAGTGCTAAGGGGGCCATACAACCCTCTTGGAAAAAAAATTTTGCCTCAATGGTTTTGAACATGGAATATAGATGAATTTTATGTCAAAATTTGTCTCCCCAGCCTCCTAAACGCAATGACAAGGTCCTTTTTTGTCAAAAATGCTCATGCAAAATTTTGTTCACTAGATCCGAGCTTTAAACCCTTGTTTGCAATAATGTCAAATGATCTCCAATTCAAATGAAATGAAAGCCAATCTTGAATTTCTTGAGCCTCCTTGATGTGTTGTAATAGTAAAAAAGTTTTAATCACCCAAATCTCACAAAATACATATGCAATATGAAGAGTTTATTAAATCTTTGCAAAGTCTTTCTGATTCTCAAGATCATTTAAAACATAAGAGAAGAGCATACAAGAATTCACAAGAATTTTACATGTAAATCTCAATCTCTCAATTAGGAATCTAAGAACTTAGATTTCTTAAAACAAAAACTCTGATACCATGTTAGAAATCTAAAATAGATTGAATAACCCAAATAAATTTTTAAGAGAAATTCAATGCTACATAAACTAGAAAAATATAACTAATGCAAACCAACAACTTCAAGAGATATGCAATGTTAGGGTGAAATAATTGCATTAAGAGATTCCAAGATGAAAAATATAAGCTAGGCAGTGAGTTTATATAGAACCAAGAAGAGGATGGAGGTGACAAATCAACCAATAAGAATTGACTACCAATAACCACCAACATTAAATAAAATGATGAAAAAGTAAATACTCCACCTTTAAAGGGTGGATACAACTCATCACTTTATCTCTTAATTATTAAATGATAAAATCACTTTATTATCCTAAGCAAGCTTAATAAATGTATAGGAAAAACCTATAACTAAGGGAAAATAAATAATCCCACTAGGAAAATAAAAATTTACACCAACACTCCTAAATCAACTCTTAAAAAGTATACAAATCAAAGACAATAGGCAATGATCCTAGAATTCAAATTCATCTCTTTTAAAGACCAAATTGTCCCTATTAATTACTCCTTCAATGCTCTAGAATGAGAGAGTACATGTGTATTCTTAATTGATTAAAACAAATACATTGAATGCATTTAAATACTAGCACATAACATCGAATCACATAATTGAGTGATTACTTAGCTCTAGGTAGGAAAGTTAAAGGAGGTCAATCAACCAAATTTTAATTTTGGAAATTGAATAGAGTGAGATGAGTTTATGACCACAAGAATGTCCTTGCAGCCACAAACTTGTCTTAGAACATGGTAGGGCTTAAATTCAATTGAAAAATGATTTCATGGAAGAAATTATATGCATAAGTGCAATAAATAAGTAGACATGGTAAATGTACAAGGACATGCAAACACATAAATGATGGTAGTAATAAGTGCATATGAAAATGTATAAATAAAATTAGGGGAAATAACCCAAATTCACACAAGATTACGCCATTTATCATCATATACGTATATGAATATATTTCCTTGAAATAGTCATAAAACTAAATAAAAACAACACGGGAGTACAAATTTCATCGTTATATTGTTTTTATTAGGATTCAATTGCATAGTTTTTGAATCAAACTCACTGACTCATATTTCATGAGTAGTGATCCAAACAAACCCTTCTCTTATGAGCAAGAGTAGATTACATCTAGGTGATGTTCACAACAACAAAGCATCAAGACTTGGAGGTCACCCATCCCAATTTGACTCAAGCACTCTTAACCATATAGTTTCTCCCAAGGTCAAACCCACTAAGACAGGATAACACTTGTTGAAGGTTTTACAAATAAAATAACAAAACATACATGTATGCTAAATAAACCATTCATTCTCATAAAAATTAAGGTTCATGTGAACCATTATTCATATAGAGAGATTAATAAGTTTAACTTAAAAAAAAATTAAATACGAATGAAAACATTTGATTCGATACACCAACAAGTGACGCAAGCGTCGAGTTCCTGCCGAGGGATAAAAAGCATCTAGCTATGAGTTTGAAAAAGTAATTAGATAGGAGATAGGAATATAAATGTATTAAATATAGCTAGGAAAGTTAGAAGTAATTTGCAATGGTGCATCAATGCGTGGAATGTTTAGGGTCCATGGGCAATGTGGTGCATAGAGAGATGTGAACAGGTAACATGTGTTGATGGATGCATGCAAAATTGTTTTTTATGGGTACCATGTATAGGTGGACTTTTTTATAGATATAGCAATGAATACTTGTATTTTTAAGTGTGTATGTATACATTTGTGAGAAGAAAGATTCTTTATGATCTTAATCAGGAATCAAAAATGCATTATTATTATTTTTTAATTATTGAATGCAAATAATCTGAAATGTTTGTAAGAATGCTTGGGACATGTATGGATACATGTATGCATTTATACATGTCTCCACGTGCACATAATGCATAGAAGAGTGAAAAGCATCGTTGGCATCTGTAGGAGTCTCAAAGCATGATGAGACTCAACTTGCATTTATATGCATTTTTTACATGACCCATATTTATATGCACTGGGAAACAAAGTTTACCATATCTCTTTTTTTTGCTTCAATGTCTATTTGTAAATAAAATTATGTTTAGTGTACTCTTCTAAAACACATGCTACGTTAATTAATACAATTGAGTTATTTTAGTTTATCATATCACAATATGCGAGTGCTAGTAGAAACACTAGTGTTAGGTGGAACATTGATAGGGGTAGCTCATTTGAGTGTAAACTTTTCTAAGATTAATCAATCTTTTTTTTAATGTAGTATGAAGGTTACTTCTATATAAAGCTATTGATTGTATTATAAAAAAGATTTTAATCTTGTCTATGTAATATAAAAACATATTTTTGTGTATAGAACAATGTAATTATATTACAATAAATTCTTAGATGAATGACTAGAAAGCTATTGATTTTATTATAAATAAGATTTTAATCTTGTTTATGTAATACGAATTAAAATTTGTGTATATATAATAAACAAAAAGCAATTTGCAAAGATATAATAAAGAACCTTACTATGTAAGATAAAATGTAACTAGACCAAAATAATGCACATGTTTATAGCACTTTGCATTCAAAATAAAATGTAATAATTTGACCTATTAAAATCTAATAAGTGAAATAAATATTACAATAAATTCTTAGATGAAACAGTACAAAGGTATTGATAAAATAATTTGGAAAGATATAAAGAACTTTATTACATAAGATAAAATGTAGGCACCTAAAATAATTCACATGTTTATAGCACTTTGCATGCAAATTATTGAGAGAGAAACATTTGTAACAATGCTTGAAGCATCTATGTATACATGTATCGACGTGCACATAATGCACAGAGGATTGAAAGGCATCCTTGGCATCTGAACGAGTCTGAAAGCATGATGAGACTCAACTTGCATTTGTAGTATTAAATGTAAGAAAACAGGGGAAATAAACTAGTTAGTATAAATGCATATATCAGAGGAAAGCATAAAAATATGGATCCATGTAAACATTTATGCATGTATGGATGTGTACATGTGTCCATGTAATTTGGTATGTAAACAAGAATCTATATATGCCTGCATCCATAAAGCTAGAAATGTCAAAAACAATTTGCATTTTAAACTTAGGAAAAAAAACATTTATGATTGAAACAAAGCAGTAATACATTAGTGTTTTTGGAAGAAGTGTATAAAGTAAATCTAATGATGCATTTGAATGCATGGATACTTGTAAATATATGTGAAATATGATTATACATTTTAGGCTTTGGGGAAGTGTCATACGTGCTTTTAGGGATGTGTAATAAACAGGATTTAGAAAAGACGTGTTGAAAAGAACTCTTGAATACAACTCTATGTTAACAATGAGACTCAATTTGCATTTGCAGCATTAAATGAAAGAAAATAGGGAAAATTAACTATTTATCAGCAATGCATGTATGGAAGGAATGCATAAATATATGGATAAATGGAAACATTTATGCATGCATCAATGTGTACATGTGCCCATGTAATCTGGTATGTAAACAAGAATCTATGTATGCCTGTGTGCATAAAGTTACAAATGTTAGAAACAATTTGCATTTGAAAGATATACAAAAAACATTTATGATCGAAACAAAAGAATAATACATTAATGTTTTTTGATCAAGTGTATAAAGGATATCTAACGATGCATTTGAATGCATGGAAACATGTAAATATTTGTTAAATCTGATCATACATTTCAGCCTCAAAGAAACTGTGATATGTGCTCTTAGTTATTTGTAATAAACAGGATTTAGGAAAAACGTTTTGAAAAGAAGTCTTGAATACAAATTTATGTTATGATAGTTATTTTCAAAGCCCTCAGTGTTTGATTGCATAACCTTGATATTTTCTTCATTTTTTTCTTTGGTATGGTGTGAATTTTGTTGTGATGGATGAAGGTATATTTGAGCTATAGATAGATAAAGATATGTAAGGGTAGTAAAGAAGAATGAGCAATGTAAGTGAAACAAAGAGAAGGAATTGAGAGAATGATGAGATGCAAATAAGGTATATGAATGGCTTATGAAAAGTATTAGATATGGGAGGCAAGGATATGTGAGACTGGATATGAGAATGAATGGAATGTAAATGGTATGAATTTATGATTTTTGAGTTGTATGCTTCAAATTAAATGCAAGATATAAAAATTTGAATGAGTGAGCTGGATTGAAAGAAAAAAGAAATGCAACATATTGGTGTGATGCAAGGCAAGCATATAAATGGATTTTGAAATGTATTTGTTTTGAGAAGAAACGATGTGCACGGGTGGAAATGGAAATGAGTGGATTCGATAGGGTATGAAGTAAACATTTCTTCCAAGAAAGGGTGGAAGAATGTCTATTTTGTTATTGGTTATGCTTTTTAAAATCATCATAGGGCTGATTGTCTCAATTTAAATACAGAAGAAAGACTGATGTTCCATTTGTCACTCTCTTTCATACTAAACAAAGTGCGAAGATCCTTGAGTCTCCTCGAAATGTGACAAGAGAAGAATAGATATAAAAATATAATGATATTTAAGGATACAAGAGTCAAAAGAGAAAATAAAGCAAAAGTTGTTATGCATATAGTATGAAAAGAATAAATACGTGGACTTTTTGATAGATACACCAATGAATACTTGTATTTTAACATGGGTGTATGTTTACATTTGCAATAACAAATGTCCTTTATGATCCTATTTAGGAAGCAAAAATGTATTATTATTTTGTTGGAATTAATAAATGCAAATAATCTAAAACATTTGTAACAATGCTTGAGCTATCTATGTATACATGTATCCATGTGCACACAATGCATGGAAGAGTGAAAAGCATCCTTGACATGTGAACGAGAAATTTGAATGGAAGACACTAAAATTGAGTAGAAATACAAATTTGTCAAAGCACAATGAGACTCAACTTGCATTTGCAATAGTAAACGAAAGGAAAACAGGGAAAATGAACTATTTATCATGAATGCATATATCGAAAGAATGCATAAATAGGTGGATCCATGTAAAAATTTATGCATGCATGGATGTATACATGTGTCCATGTAATATGGTACATAAACAAGAATCTATAAATGCCTGTGTGCGTAAAGCTAGAAATGTTAGAAATAATTTGCATTAGAAACATATACATTATTGTTTTTTGAACAAGTGTATAAAGGATATCTAATGATGCATTTGAATGCATGGATACATGTAAATATTTGTTAAATCTGATTACACAGTTTAGGCTTTAAGAAACTGTCATATGCGCTTTTAGGGATATGTAATAAACAAGATTTAGAAAAGACGTTTTGAAAATAACTCTTGAATACAACTCTATGTTATGATTGTTATTTTTGAAGCCCTCAGTGTTTAATTGCATAAGCTTGATATTTTCTTCATCTCTTTCTTTGTTTCGTATGGTGTGAATTTTGTTGTGATGGATGAAGGTATATTTGAGGTATAGATAGATAAAGATATGTGAGGGTAAAAAAGAAGAATGAGTAATGCGAGTGCAACAAAGAGAGTGAATTGAGAGAATGATGAGATGCAAATAAGGTGTATGAATATGTTATGAAAAGTATTTGATATGAGAGGTAAGGATATGGGAGAGTGGATATGAGAATGTATGGAATGTAAATGGTATGAATTTATCATTTTTTAGCTATATGCTTAAAATTAAATGCAAGAAATAAAAAATTTGAATGAGAGAGCTGAAGTGAATGAAAAATGGAATGCAACATATTGGTATGATGCAAGGCAGGCATATAAATGGGTTTTGAAATGTATTTGATTTGAGAAGAAATGACGTGCGAGGGTGGAAATGTAATTGAATGGAATGAATAGGGTATGAAGTGGTTATTTCTTCCAACAAAGGGTGGAAGAATGTCTAGTTGGTTATTGCTTATGCTTTTTAAAATCATCATAGGGCTTAGTGTGTCAATATAAACATAGAAAAAAGACTCATGTCGCATTTCTCACTCTCCTTCGTACTGGAAAAGGTACTGAGATCCTTGAGTTTCATCGAAAATGTGACAAGAGAAGAATAGATATAAAAATATAATGATATTTAAGGATAGAAGAGACAAAACAGAAGACAAAGTGGAAGTTGTTATGCATATACTATGAAAACAATAAATATGGAAGAACATGAAACTGGAAAAATGCAAATGTTGATGCGCTAGAGAACAATAAATGCATGGAGAGAGAAATACGTAGAGCTATTCATAGATATATTCATGGATGCATCAATAGAGACATGTATACACAGAAAATAGAACTACATGGACAGATGGAGAAATGAATACATGTATACATGGATGCATGCATATTTGCATATAGATACAAATGCATATGTTACATGCAAGGATGTATTCATATACACATGCAAATATGGATGAAGGCATATATGCATGTATGGACAATATGCATGAATGTATGTCAACATATAACTTTTAATTTTGTTATATTGGAAAATTAGCATTATTCTAATAAATTTATATTGGGAAATTAGCATTTATCTATTTCTATTTATTAGAATAGCTTTATAAATCATTATTGTTATAGAAAATCAGTGAAATGCAATTGCATAGATCGATTAAATAAATTTAAGCAGGCATAGTTTATAAAACTGGCGAGTAGAGATACGTAATCCATGAGTGCAAATTAAATGCATTGAAATATCAAGAAAATGTGAACACATAAAAAAGTCAAAATAATTGAATCAAATGCATTAAATGGCATCTCGCTGGTGGGGAAGGCGCTAGAATGGCTTGGTGGACATGGGTGGCCAACATAATTTGGCCATTTAATATAGATTTAAGCCAGTTGTAATGTATCGCAGCTGCTTTGTGGACACTGTATTCTGTTGTAAATGCTTGTGTTCTAAGGAATAGTATTGTATACACATGCATAGATGGATGCATAGACACATGTATGCAGACAGAGATAGATATGTTACAGAGAGAGGTGTATAGATACATGGATGTGTAGAAACATGCATATATGCATTTGCAGATGGGCAGAGACAAAGACAAATACATGGGTGCATGAGTCCATACATGCATATATACATGTATCCATTGAATATATCGATAGATGCATATATACATGGATGTGTCTATGCAATTCATAGGTGCATATATGCATAATTCAATGTATACATGTACCCATAGATACAGCCATACATATATAGAGAAATGCATTGAGAGATGGCGAGATATATGCATAAATCGATATATGCATGATTGCATCTATGGATACATAGATACATAATGAAATGAAGAAAAAGACACATTTAAATATGCATTTATTTTGAGAGTTTGATTCTGAATCCATATGCATATTTTGATTAAAACTAGTTGTTGAAGGTACATAATTCATTGATACAAAATTAATGCATTGAATGGAATCTGACTAAAGGAGAGGTTGTTTGGATTGCTAATTAGTCTATGAATATATAACAATTAAAAGAGATAAATAAGTATAATTATCCTTGGCCATATTTCACATTTTGAGCTTTCAATCAAAGTTAATTAACAAAGTAGCAGTTAGACCTAAAGAAGGTTCAAGGAGTATGCTGATAGAAAACCATATTTTGGACAATGGCTACACAATTTGTTGAAATTGCTTTACAAACTTTGAAGCAAATGCATTTTTCCTTCTGTTTACTTTCACTGTACATCTTAAATGGAAGTTGGGTTTCACATTACTGCAATGCATTTGGATACTTTGATTATAAAATCATAGTTTAGATCATTTTAAGTGTTATCCATTCGAATCTTTCCTTGAAATACTAAGGATTCATTTGAGTCTTGGAGGCAATGCACAGCTGTCGTATAAAGAGAGCTTTGGAACCAATGTGTTGTCATAAAGGATAGAGGAATATTGTCAAATATTGTGGTTATTGTCCTCATAGGCACACATGCAAAGTATGGAACCATATAGAAAGCAAGTGAACTCTTTAATAATCCCATGAAACATAGTCTTTGTATGCATCCATGCATACAGGTTTGCATGTATATATGTGTGCATGTAATTATGTATATATGTTAGACAGTATGTATATGTGCATAGGTACGTAAGGATGGTATGTATCTTTAGATTTTAGATTGCATAGGTAACATGTGCTTCATAGTCATCTAGTTAGGGTAATATGATCGCTTTGAGCATATTGGTATTTAATTCTGGAAGTTGATGTTTCCAAAGTTATTTTTTTATTTGGAAAGTGGTATTTAGCTGTTTTCTTGATTGTGTTTTAGAGTGAATGCATTAAATGGCATGTGGATTTATCATGTAATATAGATTTAAGTGACTAGAGATGCATTGTGATTACTTTGAGCGTTTCAGTTTTTGTTATTCTGCAGATCTGTGTAGTCACAAGAGATGTTGTGGCTATAGAGTCAAGACCTAGAAATGAGCTACTTGATACATGTATCCATAGATACATGGATGTGGACATCTATCATGGTATCCATAGATGCGTAGATACATGTATCTATGAATAGATGTATCCATAGATACATCGACACATATATGGATAGATGCTTTGATACATTTGTACATAGAAGCACAGACACGTATATGCATGGATGCATCTATAGGTAGAAGAATACATAGAAACATAGTTGCATGGATAGATAGAAAGATGCATAGTTGGATACATAAATGCTTAAATATACATGTATGGAAATATCCATGGATTGCATATGAAGTTGCATAGATACATATATCCATGGGTGCATGTGTACATAGATGCATGTATTGCAGTACACATGGATGCATGAATATGTGTATCTCTAGGTAGGATGCATGGATGCATATAAATAGAAGAATTTTGTCAAATGTCATAGCTATTGTCCTCATAGGCACATATGCAAAAAATGGAAGCATACAAAAGGCAAGTGAACTCTTTGACAAAAGTCGTGGAATAAATGTGGATTCATGAAATGTGGTTCGAAAGGGATTATGTATAAACCCTTTTGTCTATTTTGTTGACTGCATGTGAGCCCTGTAAAGACTATATATCATCAATCGCTATAGAGTTGTGCCATAGAGAGAGAGCTTTAGAACCAATGTGTTGTTAACTCCTCGTAATAATGAGAAGTTTAAATAATGTAAACCAAATTTCTGCAATTGTAGCAAATTTTTCAAGAAAAGAGTACAGAGTGAGTTTCTAGAATGAACCTTTTTCTTTGTTCACAATTGCAAAATGCAAGTAGGGTTTCATAGTGCTTTAAGGCATTCTTATAGTTTGATTATAAATTGATATTTTAAACTACTTTTAGTATTATCTATTCAAATTTCTTGTTGAAATGCAAAGGCTTCATTTGTGTTTGATAGGAATTATGTAGAAACCCTCTTGTCAATTTTACTTCATGCATGTGAGCCCTCAGAAGTTTGTATATTTTTGATTAATGTGCAGTTGGTCTCATAGTGAGAGCTTTGGGAACCAAAATCTATACAACACGGTGGATAGTCAGAGGAGTTTTCCTTGAACCCGTTATATATCTGGCATTCATCTAGCAACCTAAACAGTAGTCCCTTTAGTCAGATGCCATTCACGCATTGAGTTTGCATCATGAACTATAAAAATTTTCAAATGACTGTTTTAATTCAAAGTATGCATATGGATTCAGAATCAAAAGCTCTTTCCTATGGACCCATTTTTAATTTGCCTATGCATTTGCCCAGAATGCTTTTAACTGGCAGCATCGGCCAATCACATTTTTCCATTTAACATATTACTTTTTTTTTGTACAGTTTGAATTTGGGGAGCTATTTTATATATTGGAAAATTAGCATTTATTTATTTTTCTATTCGTCCGAGTAGCTCTATAGATCATTTTCGTTCTAAAAATTTGGGAAAATGTAAACGCATAAATTGATTAAATAAATTTAAGCAAAGGCATAGTTTAAAGTTACGGCTAGAGGTAATGAATCCAATGAATGTAGATTAAATGCATTAAAATATCAATGAAATGAAGCGAATGCAATGAATGCAAATTAAATGCATTAAATGGTCATCGAGGTGAACGTACGGGAGGGTTTGGTACTACACGCCATAGGGTACTTTGGTCATTTAGTCTGCAGAGTTGCCTACCTATGCATCTCTATTACTCGTGTGTTTGTTTTTGTGTTCTATAAGTCTGTTTTCTAAAAACCTAAATCGTTAGAATTGCTTTGAGCTTTTCAGCTATGATAAAAGCACAAAGGATAAAGGAATTTTGTGAACTGTTATAGTTAATGTGCTCATGGTAAGCAATATTACAAAATATGTAGCTTATATACAAGGGAAGTTTAATTGTTCCAAAAACTCCTGAAAGAAATGTGGTGCCATGGAATGCAATAGGTGTTCATAATGGACACTTTGGTTTTTACATGTTAACTTTGTGACATAATGCAATTTGACATGAAGAATGTTGAAGCCATGATATGAACAATAGAACTATTTAACAATGAACTCTATGCCTGTAATAATTATTGCAAAAGCTGTAAATGCCATAGATGAAATAATATGAATAAAATTTTAGTTTCAGCTTTTCTTGAAATGCAATGAAAAAACTGCTATAAAGGCATAACACAAGGTTGTGTAACATATTGCCACTCCTGTTTCTAATTTCTTTGGACATGAATTCTTTACACATTTGATTACAATAGTAAGATGTCTATGAAAATGGAACAATAGATATCATAAATCAGTAGTTTTAAGGTGGAGTATATATGTATCCCGACATATAGTTTTGATTTGGCATTTATGAAAACAACTGCTATCTACGGTGAAAGAGCTAGTTAGTGTTCCTATATGCGATATCCATAGAACAAAATAAATTGGTACAAGGCTAGAGTGGCACATCCATAAATGCTTGGACGCATGTATACACAATTGCATACAACGATACGTAGAAGGTTAGATGAAAACATGCATACATGAATATGTGCATATGTGCATATGGGTATAGAGGCATATATACATGTAAATATGCATATATGCAGCGAAAGCAACAAATGGATTTCTCTATACAGGAATGTACTTTATACATTAGAATGTGTGATGGAAAAGTGACTATAAAGTACAATGCATAATAGCAGTATCGAGACTTGGTTGCATTAACAACATAAAATGAAAAAAGCCATTGGAAAATAACTATTTATTGTCTCAAGTAACTTGTTTATGGGTCTAGAGTGTGCAACCATAACAACTTCTACTCAGTCACCATAAACTCTCGAAAACATAATAATCAGAGAGCAAATATTGGAAAAGCTAGAAACGACAGAATGCAAAAGGAAACATTTAAACTATATAGTTTGAATGGCATTATGCATAGAGGGGTAATAATTATTGCACATATATGTCAGATGTACATAGAGAACCATTGTCTTCATAGGTGCAAAAACAAAATTAGAGTTTGAGATGTCCATATTTGAGAAGACTTTAACATAGTAACCTATAAAAGTGTCTAAATGTATAATAGCAATAGAGTATTTTAAAACCAAAGATGTCTTTAACATAGTCGTAAAACCAAAGAAGCTCTCTTGGAGCAATGGTGCTACAAAAAAGTAAAGTCCTAATAATGTAAACTGCATCTCGTGATTCGTAGTTCCCTGTAAAGCCAAGAAAATGCTACGTATTAGAAACATAGTTTGTATGGATGGTGATTTGAGCAAAAGATTACATATGAATGACTTTTTTACCTTTTGGTGATGTTTCCTGTCTATTTTCCAATGCAAATGGCTTCAACAATGACATTGTTTTGGTCAAGGCTAAAATGTCCCAACCAAGCCTCACGAGGGGATGGAATATCACCGCTGGACTTGTCCTTGATATAGTCTTCATAGCTGAGCTTTTGTAGTGTGGGCAATAGATGGTGCATGGTGACCTGGTCAATTGAAGACTGAATTGTTTGATTGTCATAAGTTGTAATGGTAGTTTTAAGTTG
The DNA here is from genome assembly GCA_007258455.2 of Sequoia sempervirens. Classification (NCBI taxonomy): domain Eukaryota; kingdom Viridiplantae; phylum Streptophyta; class Pinopsida; order Cupressales; family Cupressaceae; genus Sequoia; species Sequoia sempervirens. Next base: position 45,512,302 of record VDFB02000009.1, read on the forward strand.
CAAACAGAATGTATAATTGACTTGTTGCTTGCATTGTTTGCAGTGACCAGTTTTTTCTTGGAGTGTGCCATAAGCAGCGAATTTGCATTTGCATTTTGGACAACATGCATGAAATGGATTGGAAAATGCATTTGTTGCTTTTAGAGTACCAAAAACCTATAGAATATGGTTCAAAATTGTTAGAGGAGACAAAAAATACAGGTTTGGATGCGATAGTTTAAAAAAAAAAAGAATGTCGTTACCTTAATAGTTGAATGTAGTAAGCTGTTGAGTTTTTCCAAGCTTCTTTTGTCATTCAAGGTACATATGAATGTTGACCGACATGTGTGAATTGTGTTCTTTTGATCTATTTTTTTTACAACATTCTTGAAAAGCATTGCAGGTGTTTTATTTTGTATGCAACTGGTCTTCGATTGCAAAGTATTGTTGCTCATATGTTGACCGTAATAGCAACTGCGATTCAATGAGAGAATTAGATTTTGTTACGGAAATTGTTATAGAGACCACTCTAGAATGAGAAAAGGTTGAAACTGAAAGAACAGGAAAAAGTTCTGTAGACCGAAATACCTGTGCTCTGTCGATGTTAGTGTGGCCATCCTTGATGTCAACTGCAAATTGGGTACCCATTTTCTTGGCACCAACTACTAGCGCAGCTATTGTGCCAGCTGGGAACTCATTTATAGTTGTTAGCAATTGGTTGATAGTCATACTTGGAATGAATTTTTAGTCTTGAAAAAGGCATGGGATGTTTTCAGTGGTGCTTATGTCTGTTAAAATCAAAATGCAATCACAGTCACCTCTGTCATAAGCTATCCTAGGTGCAACTTGAAAATCTGAGATTGAGATAGCTGACCCTGGGACTATTTTAGGCTCATGTTTATACACAAGGTTTCCACTAACATTTAATGTGGTTGTCATTTCTACTTTGTGATCTGTTAAATCAGCACGCAGCATTTCCCGTGTTTTGTTGGCCTTATCCAATGTTGCTTTGTAGACAACAAGCACATCACCTTGGAAGGTGTCTCCAGCTCTTTTTGCATTTAGCTATTCGATTGAAACAATCTTAGGTTTCTTGACTCTTGTCCTACAAGGAACAAGGATGATGTCAATTGAATGCTAATTTAATAGTAGCAAGCTGGGCAAATGGAGGTACAATGAAGAACCAAGCACTTTACCGTTGTGTTGACTCTTTCCCGTGTAATCGAAAATTGTTTTTCCCCATTTTTGATACATCTTTGGTGTCCCGTAAAGAATTGGAACAATGTTATTTTGAATATTTGTGGGATTTTGGGTGAATGAGTAAGGGCGAATACCTATGAGTGCTTTAATCACAGGTTGATTCTTCTAGTATTTGTATTTGTTTGACCTATTTTTAGTTTCCATCCATAGATCTCCGTAACAATGGATATAGCATTGAAAAGGCATTTGCAAAGCATAAAGCAAGATATATATCAGAAGTTCTATAAAGTTGAATTTGTCTATCAAGATGCAATTTTAGGAAAATTGGATTGTGATCAGTCCAATATGCTTCTGATTTATAGATAGAGCATATATTTGTAGTCGTGTTGGACCAAATGTGATCAATGGCTTACTTGCCCATGCTGTGTTGCTGGTTCAACATAAATTGTATATTGTTCTGTTGCATATAGCTGTGAAGTATTTTTTTGCTTCTGCTTTCTGAAAACATGTCCACATTAAAATCGCCTAAAATGTACAACATGTTTTCTGAATTTGTGGATGCAATAATTATTTGCAAGATTGCGATTACTTCATCAATGGCAGTTGCAAGTCTTGCATAAATATTACAAGCATTGAGTTCATTGTTAGATAACATTATTGTTGATGTGATGGCTTCAATATTTGATGTTTCATGTTGTTTTGTTTTTGACAGGAGTAAATGTTTCCTGGTTAAAGTTGCTATGCCATGTATGTTATGTACAGAGAAGCTATCAAAACACTGTAGCAAGGTATTTAGCTCGAAGGGATGCATATGTGTTTCTTGGAGACACAAGATATCAGATTGCATTATGCCATAGTCATTGACAATGTCTTCTGCATGTGCTTTTAAGCTACAAGTGTTCAATGTACATAGGAGCAAATGTGATTTGTTTTCTCCAAATACAAAGGCTGGGTTATCAAATCACATTGTGCAATACGTCTAGAGACCTAGGATACTTCTCTAGGGGCCAGTATTTTGTCTAACTTTAAAGTTTTTGTAGTTAAATAAAATGTAAATAATGATTCTATTGATTTTGTTCGTGATAGAGTTGTATAGGTTAGTCCATGTTGTCTAATGTCTGTGGGATCAAAAGCCAAGGCCTCCATTGTTAATCCTTGGGATCGATGTATGGTTCGTGCACATGCTACTTGTACTGGGAATTGTTTTCTAATTGTAATTTTCTTGTTTGTTGTTATTTTCTGAATTGGCCTAGCAATGCGTTGTATAGGCACCCAGTCTTTGTCAATGATAGTAGAATAGCATTGTGCTAGTTTTGTGTGCTGGTGATGTCTAATTGAT